>OZ007522.1:9485409-10085409 GCA_963931895.1 Eupithecia pulchellata
TATCTTCTGCGAATAAAATCAATCAGAAGATGAGAAATCTCGTCAACGGTCAAAACTCACAAAGACAAAAAGATAGTTACGTTTTGCGGTGGTTGATGCAACTTTTTGGTTTTCTTCTTAGGAGTTCTTCCTGATCCAGTGCCTGTAAATAATTAATATTTGACGTGATATTAAAGCGCTCCGGAAGAATGAACGCGCAATAATTGTCCATTCACAACCAGAACCTAATGCGATTTTTAGTGCCAGTATTGTCCTTACCTCAATGCAGATAAAAATAGATTTTCTATTTGTACTCAGATCTCAGGGTAACTAAATGAAATACAAAATAAATTACTTAAAAGATTTACTTAAATCGGTATACATATATTGAAATATATACAATGTATTATTTTCACTCACTTACAACTAAACAATTTAAGTCATGAGTTGATTGAATCATCATAAATGTGTCGCGGTATTTTTGCAAACACATAAACTTTCTAAATGAAATACAATTACAACTAAATGTTGCGCTGCTAATATATATTTTAAATAACTAATTGCACCACATATTTTAATAAAATAATAAAGTGCGACCACACTACACGTAGATAGCAGAACCGTACGTAACTTCATTGAATCATTTTGAAAAGATTATGCAAAGAAATTAAGAGTTCAGTTGAACAAGAAAAGGGTTACGCAGATTCGGACGGACTAGTAAATAAAAACATTTATAGTAAGTTACTAACAGCACTGCTATCTTTACAAATGTCAGCTGATCAAAATATAAAAACATAATGACAAACTCAATCCTGATGATCAAGGAAAATTTATAAGAAAGTATACATTTGGAAGTTTGTCCTTTCCTTTCTATAGCCATTTAGGCTATGAAGGAACTTATATAAAATATTATTAGTTACTTTTATACTAACTTATATAAGTGATATATTATAATAAAATCTCTAAGCAATCCGCGAATTGTACTTGACAACATATCTATGCATATGTTGATACTAAGCAACAGTCTTTTAGAACAGAATTGCCGACGACTTAACTTTACCTTTGAATGTAAGTGATGGGTATCATATAATTTATACAAATTAAACAACTACCTATGTTCAAGATGGAACTGATAAAATGGTCAACATTTTATAACACAATTTCATGTGATGTTTAAAATAGTCATATAATTTTGGAAGTTCCATTTCATTGAATTTACATTTCTATAGTTATTAGTATAGATTGATTGTTTGAGACTAAAATTTATATTATGTGCCAAATCTAGTATTTACGACAACTTTCCTTACACATCCGCTTACACATATTATAAGAACATAATTCTCAATTCTTCAATCTATTTAAATTTCAAATGACTAAAAAATTACGTTTGAAGTGAAGCTAATACAGACAAGTGTGAATATTTCTAAAAGTAAAATTAAAGTACAACTAGTACATTATAAAACCTTAATAAAACATAAATTGAATTGAATGCAGTCTGTGTTCCTTTTAATTTTGACTTTAAACATGGGAAAAATAAACTGTTAGTTTTTGAATGTAATCAAAAACATCTCATTAAAAGCCAATAGCGAATTTCTTTATGTTTTGTGATACAAAATAAAAATGAGGTACTTAATATAACTGCAGTATTTTATTAAAAACCGAATATAAATAATTGATGTGACTATATTTTTCCTATACATAGATTATTTAATACATTTTTCGTTTTTAAATAATTATGCGCACATTTTTAATCTAATGGAACACTAGAGTTAAACCAGAGTTAAATAAAGTACCTCATTGGACTGTCTAAATACACAGTAGCTATGTTCAAATTACAAAGTATTAGGATAATCAACATTACAATCTGTAATAAACATTAGGTTTGCAAACAATTTGTGAAGGAAGGAGGCCAGCTTGGGTTTTTTCTGCAGTATTGCAACAGGTATACAATTTTGATAAGACGTCACATTAATCTTCCTGAGCAAGCATCAATGTGTATCAGTAAAGCATAAAACCAATAAAACATACCTTTTCAAAGAAAATTAATAAAAACATGTCACAAATTACATCCTAGTTGTGAGATGAGAGACCGGTCCAACAAGGGGGGTTAATTTTGCTTGCTAATAATGCTAATGTGGTATCCGTCCTTACACAATTGTTTGCAATAGAGGCTGGCTCGTGGTCTGCGAGTGCATTGTGCGGCGGCGAGTGGCGCGCGACTTGCGAAGCGCGACCCCGGCCCGGAACTACTCTAGCCTGCTGGCTGCCTGTGCCTTCTATCCATGACCGAGCACTGGCTAACAGTGCTTTCATTCTTACTATTCCACACGTGAGCAATTAGTACCGTGAGATCTGAGTTTTTCCAATAATTATAAAGAGACTGAAGTTTATGAATGCAAATGAAACAATACCGCACTTGAGGACATGTTAAAGCTTATACGAAAAGGTATATCCTATTGGTTTAAAGAAGCAAACCAAAAGTTTAGTTTTATGTACCGGCACCAGTGGAAAATTAATATCTAATGAAATTAAACCAAAGCTGGCTTCTCCTCCTCACTACCCTTTGTGCCTTTACCAACATTTCTTATTTCGCGCCAAATATTTATTCCGAATGCTAAAACTGAATCAAAACATAAGGTGGTATCCCTCTCCAATATCACAGAATAAAAAACATATCAAAAACATCTCTCTCTCCCTCTCAGCATTTACTCAGTGCAAGCAAACAGCACAGTCATCTGGAGCTCTGCCTGAGAGCTGCTTGTTGTTTGGCAATTTAACTCTGTCACATTCAGTGATTCACAGATCTTTACAAACAAACTAAACACTGTACAAACAGCACCTTTCCTGTACATAAATCCACTCACGCTTGCAAGCTAATTGGGGTAAATCTTTATATGATAATAAGCATGATCTTAAGTTGAAATACTCACGTGATTTAAATTAAGTGTCTTTAAAATAATAGCAGTCCGAGCTATATAATCTCATCCATCACACATTATGATTTAAATGAAGTAAGTCTGAGAATTTTATCTAAAAATAAAAATTAAAATCTCCAAAACAAAAGCATTTTGGTATCCATTCAAATATATGTACATGAGTCAATAAATAAAATCGCTAATAGAATATTAAAAAAACTTTCATACTCGCAATTTCGACGAGGATGTAGGTACACAGTACCTGCCAACAACCCACATTTAAAACTAGATACATAAACATACAATAAAATCCTGCCAGATGTCTTTCCCTGTCTCAACATCCCACATTTCCTTCATTCATTCATTCACCGATATCAATTTCAGACTAGATTATTTGATAGTTAACTATTAATATTTAATCAGATGGAAGGTAATGCAACAAATGGAACCTTTAAAAAATACTGGCAAAGATAAAATTAATGTATTTTTTCATACATAAGTAATCCAATGAGAAAATCTAATAACCTACATTGTGTATAATCAAAGCTTGAAATTTCTTACAATCGTTTTATATTTGTCTTAATTTAAATGCAAGGTTTTAAAATCTAGGTCTAATAGATAATTTACATTTTACCAAGTGGTAGGTATAATATTGTTTTGTCTGATGTTCGAATGAGTTGTTTTCAATTGGTTGGTATTATTGGATGTGATGGATGTCTAACCTGCTTCGCTGTCGCTGGAGTCAGAGGAGCTGGTGTCCGTGCTGGAGGAAGAGTTGGATGAGTCAGATGAGCTCGAAGAAGATGACATGCCACCACCGAGGCCGTCTTTTACACCTTCTGTGAAACAATTACATTCTCTTAATGGGAGCTTGGATTGATTGGTACAGATCTGCTATAATGGATGCTACATACATTTTTTATAGCATTGTCATATACTGAATGAATTTGGGAGCCCCTTCAAAATTGATTCACCTTATGAATTCAGTGAAAGACAATGTAAACAGTATTTGTATAAATTTTTTTTTGCAGTGAACATTTATCGAAATAAATTGAAGGTGATTCCGCTAGTTATATCTTTGAGAGTCTAATTAGAGAAGTTACAAACAAGTCAAGATATTATAATTTATACATTTCGATCGTAAAATCAATTGGCAAGTATAAAGTATTTAATTTAAAAACAAAACAACTTCCATGCCATAGAAGTTTATTAGACACAGTGGTGGCTAGTAAAAATTAAGATACCAAGCACATATATACAAGGTGTAACAAAATATGTGTACTAAGCCGAAGGGGGAGGTTTCAGACCCCAATGGTGATCAGTTGTGGGGGGAGATAATTAAAAAATCCTATTTTTCGTTTCCCATACAAAAAGTTTTAATTTTAAAAAGTAACAACCCTATCCGGTTAACCTATACATACCTAATACCACTGCAGGCATCTATCACTCTTCATCTGTGACCATACTGACGTCATTGTCACAGGTACAAGAAAGCGCTGCCTTTAGGGTTGTCACTTCGTAAAAAATCTGCTGTCCATGTTGAAACTTTGATGCAGTTTTTTCCGAGATACCGATCGAAATTAGAAAAGTCGTTGAACAAAAGTTGGTCCCCGGGGGGGTGGGAATTCACCCCCTTTCGCTTAGTACACACATTTTGTTACACGGTGTATAATATTATGATAACATTTAGATTGAAGCTGACCAAAATCTATTACATCGTTATTAAGCCTGTCGTGTCCCATTGCCTGGCAAAGGACTGCACCTGGTACCGCCACGCATCTCGGTCCTGACCCATATAATTAGATTGTGTTTAAATGATATCCAAATGAAATCAAAATACTTTACCTTTTTTCTGCTGCTGCTTTTTATTAGCTCCTAGCTGCCCGGATACGTCCTGAAGTCTTTTCTCTAGTTCCTGCTTCTTTTCCGCCATTTGTTCGTCCTTGGACTTTCCGGATACTTTGCGATCTGTATAGACATCAACAAGTTAGTGCCTTTACTGCGTGACGACATCAAAAAGCATACTACCAACATTATTTCAAGGATGAGGATGGTGGTGAGGTGTGGGATAAATTAACGAAGTTTGTATGTCAGGTGTGTCAACAGAAAGGATGGGAAGGAAAAAGGTTATAATGTCGGCATCACTCACAATGAGGCTTACGTGTCTTTTTCCGAAGGCAGGATGCAACATAGTTCTCTAGCTCTCGAAGGGTAGATGGCTTCAAGGTCTCGAAATCTATTTCGATTTCATCGGGATTTGAATCACGCAGTGATGGTTCTCTGCTCTGTATTATGTGCACCACTTTACCAAGTTTATCACCTGTTGGGGAAAATGTAAATGGTTACATAACAATGTCATATTACCGCCAAATGTCTCACATCAGTCATTGTGTGACAAAAACAAAGGATAAAGGTACAGTGAAAGCGAACATGGAATTTATGAAGAAATTGTTAAATTTGCTATCTATTTTGAAAGCAAATTAACAATTTATTCAGATACGGAACAAATTTCTATAAGATAATAAGTAATTGACCACAACATTACCTGGCAGTTTATTAATATCCAGCGAGAGCTGTCGCTTCTCATCATAGGACATGGGCTTCGCGATATCTTCATCGTCGGTGTCGTTTTGTGGGATAGGATGTGGCACAGGGGCCACGGCTGCAGTGGTGGAGTTCTTCTTCTTGCCGGCCGCGGCGCCCCGGGCGGCTCCCTTGGCGCCCGGTCCGGCGGTCGTCGCGCCTCCCGTGGCGAGGGCCCCACGTTTGCTGCCAGTCTTGTTCCCTCGAGCGGCTGTTGCTGCAGCTGCAAAAATTAAGCCGTTAGTAATTGGAACTTTACAAAGAAAATTGCGTCACAGACCATTTTCTGAAATGATAAACTACCAAGGTGCTTCATAAAATGGGAGGAGGTCTACCCAAAAGTACCTTATCGACCATTTTAAGCTAGTTCCTAGGTGCCTATGAAAATATTGAGAACTTAAATGGAGGAGTGTGTATGTACTTACTTAACTTGCCCAATGATTCAGCTATAGTATTAGCCTTAGCTGCGTAAGCAGCAATTGTATTCGCTTTAGGAACAGCGTTGGGTACCGCATTGGGCTTTTTAGAAGACTTATCCTTCGTCTTCTTCTTGGCTTTTTTCTTTGTGTTGGATTCCTCTACAAGTTTCCTCATTTTTTCCTGAAGCGCGTGTAACTCCTTCTCCAAAAGTTTCACTTTGTTATTACGCTCTTCGTCTGAACCATCGGATTCAGACTCCGACTCAGACCCAGATTCGGAACCGGATGAGGAACTTCCTTTGTCTATGTGTGGAACGCCAACATGAACAGGTTCGTCAGGGATCTTGGCATACCTGAATAATACGGTTCATTGAGTATAGGTATAAAAATAGTGCTTTAGTAAACTCAAGAGTCAACTAATTACGCAACCCATGGAGTTAAAATATTTGCATCAATGTACATCTCAAAGAAACTTACCTCATTTCAAAGACATCTTGTAGTTTCCTAGCCATCGCGACGACGTCATGATCCGGAGGATTATATTTGTAACAGTTTGTAAATATTAGGCGCACATCAGCCGCGAACTCTGTCGCTGTCTTGTAGGCACGGTTGTCCATCTTTTGCTTCACTGTGCCAAGATCCATTGGCTTTTTGATAATATCAAAGTAATCATGAAGCCCAAGAAGATCGGCATCAACAGGTTTGTAAAACGGCCAGGCATAACCCTTTCAAAAGAAAATTTTACACATAAGTTGATCAGATGCTGCCAAAAGAAAATGTGGAAATGGTTTTATCTAAATGAAAAACTGTGAATAAAAACATGGAAAATTCGTCTTCAGCATGTATGTATTTCGTGAAACTTACCGAATGCTTCTTAGAAAATAGTTCCTTTAAAATTTCGTTGCAACTCTTGAGTGCATCCGAGAGTTTTTCTTTGCCCTTAGCCATCTGAGGAGTCATAGCTGAATGGTGAGATGCACCAGCCGCCACACTTGGAGACATTCCACCCATTTTGAAACTGTCGTCACCTGCCCTGTTAGTCTGTAAAATATGCTCCTTTTAATATCCTACTTCTATCTTGAACTAACTTTGCTGAAGAGTTGAACATATTGCTTAAGTCTACTGTCTCTATTTAATAACTATACAGTGTCCCCGTAATAACTGCAAGCCCCAAAACAGGTGAAACAAGTACTGTATTGAAGTAGTAGTATTTAAGAGATTATGACGAGTTCCGCATAATCTCTTCAAACAGTATACAAAGTCTCAATGTTACAAAGTTATTTACCTCATGGAACTATTAAAGATTATTGACAAACTGCAATTCCTTTGTACAACTATTGAAAAAACAGTTTACAGATTTCTTGTATCTCTCGACCCCTAGTAAAAAATTACAAATTACAGCCATGTAAAGAGGAAGAAGTACTGCCCACTTTTAACATATTCGTCAAGCATTTTTAATCCAGTTTCACCTGTTTTAGAGATTGAAGTTATTCGGGAGACACCCTGTATAGTGTGAAAAACATAAGTCAAAATATTTTCCTGTAACAAAAAAAACGACAGCGATAAACGCACCTTTTTCTGCCGCCCACTTTCTCTCCTTGTAGATATTTTGGCGGGCTTAGGTCCGCTTTGCTGATCGATAGTGGGCGTCGTGTACCCGCCTTCGAAAGAGCTGCCCATCGGCGTTGTTGTATCAGCTTTTCTTTTCACACCCTTTTTGACCTAAGACAAATTTTCGATAAGCGTCTTTATGATGGATGGCACAGGACTACTTAGCGTAGTGAAGGGGTGGCCTATATCCAGCAGTAGAGTGTGGACTGAACCACACGACTATAACTCTATATAGGTTTTCATATGGTTGTTAACTCCTGGCTTTACGGATGTCGTCGTAAGCTCGGAACACTCTCAGAAAACCTAAGGTTTCCTCCACAAAAAGCTTAATCAAAAGAATTTCATGTGATGGGCAACATCAGTTTGCACAAACACCTGTACACCTCAACGCCTTCATCCATCGGAGTTAAAAGAACATACCTTAGCAGGTTGCGTCTGGGAAAGCGCGACCGCGGGAATGGCGGTAACTGGCGTCGCCGTTGGCGGCGCTACATGGAAGCTAGATGGTTGTGTCGCAACCTACAAATAAATTCACTGGTTAGGCAAGAACACAGATACGGGAAAAGTTTGTAGCTCGCGCACGGGGATACTTGGCTAGAGAAGAATATACATGAATGATAGCGATTCGCTATACATTGCCTACATTATTGAAGTTGAATTAATGTATTTCAAATAATTTACGCATTGGAATTATAAAGTAACTAATTATTTCTTCCCTTAGACCAGAAACCCCGTTTTATGCTCGTATGAAGCCTAAGTATGCTTGTTTGAAATATTTAATATATGCTGAATATGATTGTGTCCAATATTGCGATCATTAGCGGAAGGCTCATCTCTTGGCAGATAGTGAATTTATTTCTTACCTGCTGCGGTAAGCCAGTGTGAGTAGCCGGGGGAGTTACTGAGGGGGTAGTGGTAGTGTTCGTAGAGCCAACCAGCGCTGGAATGGGCACCGGAGCCTTGACCGGAGCCTTGTGCGGGGTCGCGGCCGGTACCGTCGGCCCCGCAACCCCGGAGACTCTCTTCTTAGTACTGCCGCCTTTGCCCTTTGACGGAGGTTCAATTTCCTTCTCTTCTTTGTCCATTTGCGCTATCTAAAATATAATATCACGGCTCAGTTCATTGACCATTATCATAACTAATTAGGTAACTTAAATGTTTCCTATTTAGATGGAGTTTACGGCACAACATACCAAAAAATATCGACCAATAATGACCCATCAGGTGGTCAGCTATATCAATTCCTAAACGATATTCATATACTTTACTTATACTATATTCTTATACTATTATAACCTCCTTTTCAAACTTACCCGGTTCAGGAACAATTTTTCTAGTGTTTGTGCCATCACCACTACGTCTTCGCCTGGTTTGTTGTAGACATAGCAGTTGGTGAACATAGTATTGAAATCTTGTATACATTCTTGCGCTGAATAATAGTAATTGGACTCCAGACGCTTCTTGACAGTGCCCAAGTCCATAGGCTTCTTGATTATTTTATGGTAGTCCTAAAAATACAACAAGTTTAGGCTAACTCTGCTAAAAGATACAACAATCTGCATGACAAAGGTATATTTTTTGAGGTACTCAAAAATTTTAATTGACATACCGGAAGATTTAATTTTTTAGCATCAACGGGCTGGTGAAAAGGCCATGCAAACTGATGCTTCCACACAGCCTTCATGACGTTCTTTTGAAGGAACATCAGCTGATTGGTCATCCGCCCTTGCCGACGAGGCGCGTCCTCGGGTGGCGCTCCATTGACCGTCTCCGCCGATGGCTGTCAAACAATACATAACATAACTTGCCTGTTTTTCCCGCCAATAAAAACCTGGGTCTATTCAAAATATAACATTACAGCAGGTATTTCTACACGGTTAGAAAAATTCTTAACATATTTCTTTTCAGGTTTAATAATCTTTTTTTTTTACAATATTGACAAAAGTGTAATCTAATCACAGATATTTATAACAAAAAACATCATCAACTTTTTTGTCTGAAGGCCAGACAGGTTTAGTCAGCAGTTTCACTGGGTGATGTTATAAGAAATAACGAGGGAAACTAATATTTTAGTAAAAGAAAAGGCTTTCACAAAAAAAGATAAATCCATGAAAATTTTGAACTATCTGCAGGCACAGCTAGTTGTACTAGTACCTAATGTCTTATGTATATAAGCTTAAGTAAGAACTTACCGTGCTGGTGGTCGCAAGAGGATCGACAGCCTGCTGCATCGTGCTGGAGTCTGCAATCTACCTGCCAAAGTTACAAGTACTGTAATAGGGAACAAATTTTGGAAAATATCCTCTAATAATATCAAAACACCAACTCTCACCTCAATCGTAACAAGAGGTTCATCCAATCTCTGGCTTAGAGGCATCAGCTATACCCTCTTAAGACACTAAACCATTCTATCATAATAAATCAGTGTTGGTGCCTTTGCACCTAGATGGAAGTTGCAGGTGTCATCCAACCATATTATCTACCTGGAAACCACAATAATAGGAATTTAAATAACCTTATGATACTACGAACATGCATTTGGATCAATAAGTAACAATTCTTGTAACAAAGTATGAACTTACATTACCTTGCTTGTATTGCAGGGTAGACGAATGAAAAAGTAATATAGCACCTTGCTCCAACGCCAGAGAGACAGTCATAAAATCTGAAACATTACAAGTCACCATTGCAAATACTTGCCTGCAACACACTTTCATGTCTAATTTACAAAAAATAATGTAAACATATCAAAGTAATATTTAAGTTTCCTTGACAACTTGCTATTCAAGCACCTATAATAATAACAATCATAGTTAGCTGCAAATTAACACAGCAATTGGCCAAGGTTGTAATGGGCCACATTTACGTACGGCAACTTATTGATTTCCTGGGAACCTAAAACCTGGTTTCTTGGTACCTCAACTTCATTCTATCAGTCTAGGATATTTTTTATTATTTTTATATTATTTTTTTATTGAAATAATTGAACTCCATGCCATCTAGGACATTTGGTGAGACATTTGATGCTGATAAACAACTATTGAATTTAATTTATCTTTTTGTTATTAAGTACATTTTATACATATTTTTTGTTGCAGCAGCAGACTGCGGTGTAGTGGTAATGCTTGGCATTTTGCAAAATAACACAATGTTTTTTGGATACTCAAGCACAATAATAGTCACAGACTTCATAAATGCAAGATCAAATTGAAAAATGGAGGGAAAATATTTTAATAAAATCTAGCTTTTGTGGATTTCTTTAACTAATGCTTTTTGAGGTAACAATATGCCCATTTACAACATGCAGCTTATATCTGGGTTATAAAAAAAAAGTTCTACAAGACAATGGTACACAAGTTGTAAGCAAAGGTTATTCAAGCTTACATCATAAACTAAGCATGTGAGGATATTTATATTATTAAATTGTCTGTCTGATTTATTAAAACATATTTGTAAGGTATCACCCAAAAATTTGTGTTGGCCCGAGCTAAGAGTTGATGATGTTGGAGGTGCCATCTTATTCTACCTTGCTACTGTGGTACTAAAATACTTTATTTCATGCATCATGATATGGATAGTTTTATGTACTCTGTTTCTGATAGGAAATAAGAAACAGAATTCCATTTTCAATACTTTGTTGGTATTCAGATCCCTTCAAAAAGGTTTTGTAATACACCCAGGTAGGAAAAGTGTGTCACTACCAAAGCACAATTACAGCAGATCTAGAACATTCTCTGGCTGGGTAGTAATTGGGAAAAGAATGTACTAAGATATCTTTAGTTTAGGAAAACAAAAATATTTTTTTAATTCCTATAAGTATAGACAGCACCAATTTTTAGAAAATATACGAACAGGACATCAGATAATTACAGACTAAGAGATAGCTTTGCTCAAATGTTGAGTGAGTACCAATTAGTTGCATGACAATCACACAACAGCAATCAACACAATAATATGCATAAAAACATAGCAAACGGTTATCTAAAGCCCTTGAAAACGGAAAAAATAACTTTTAGCCTTTGGGTTTCAACAAAATTACGTTCTCATTTTAGGCGCTCTTCTGAGAAAATTACCAAGAAAGAGGCCACGAACTAAATGTTGTAATAAAGGCTAATTTTCGAGCATGCATATCTAAATTATACAACAATAGAAAGCCCTACAAATTGTGAACCAGTGGATACATAATTTTCATGAAATAAACACCAGAAATGCCCAAATAATTATGGAAAAAGACTTACGAAGAAATAATAACGCCAATATGGCGGATGAACTAAAAATACGATGATAGAGTCACTTCTCCAAACGTAAGTTTTTATTGATTTGTATCACTTGGGATTCACACAACACAATCAATTGATTTGTGGTCATTAGAATATCCTATCAGTTAGTTGTTTAGAGTAAATCAAATGCACTAATAGCTGTAAACAATAAAGAATAGCACGACACAAACTCGGAAGATTCAGCGAACATCAGACATGGCGGCTAAACAAGCGCAAGCGGCAACAAGGGCGTCATCCTTTTTAGAATCATAAAATATTTATTTTCGTACCGCAACAGAAAATACTGAAAAAGCATCATAGAAAAATATGAAAAACATTTATATTTCGTATTTTCATATTCAGATGACGAAACAAATCATGTATATCATCGGATTGAAATAGTTCTTCATTGAGCTTTTTCCCGAATTATTTCTCGCACTTGACCAGTATTACCAGCTTTTTTAAAATAGTCCCATCCCATCTCAACTAAATAGAAACTGAAGCATGCGGCTCATACATAATGTTTCTTTGTTTGAACATAATTACACAACAATTTTTAAACAGTTTGGCAGGCGGGGTCTTTTTATATAAAACGTTATGTCTTGCTAGACCAAAGACACACAGCCGTGGATGAAGATGAAGACCTTTTACAAGAAGCAATGCAATGCAACACTCGTACATAACTACATAATATAAAATAAAAAGAGCTTTATTCCATAATCACAATCACGACGAATCAGACGATTTCAAAGTCCTATTAAAATTATTAAATAGTTATGCATATAATTATTTAATAGTCGTATTATAGAGTTGAAAAATTTAATTTTAATTACATGTCAGTATAGTTTTTGATGTCAGTTTCTTAATGATATGGACCGCCTTCAGGGCAGGCAGAGGCATACCTACACCGCCTTCGGTGTATGCCTCTTCCAAGGATCTCCAGTATTCTCGGTCTCTCTCTAGCTTTCCGTGTCCACAATTTTCCAGCCACTTGGCTGATGTCATCGTTCCATTTTTTATGATCTCCCTTTTTTCGTTTTTGATCGAGAGGTATCCAGTTTGTGTCAATGTATGGCTATCAGTTTGGTTTTATTCTTTGGATGTGCCTTGCCCATTTGCATTTTAAGTCCATTATCCTTTTGACCACGTCTTTTGATTTGGTTTTCTCTCTGATTGAGTGGTGTTTCACTCTATCTCTGAGTTTGATTCCAAAAAAACTTCTTTCTATGCCTCTTTGGCATACTTTATGCTTATTTTTTTGCTTTAGTCCAGTTTTGACAAGCATAGGTCAAGCAGGGTGTTAGGCAAAATGTCCATGGCTTTGCTTTTCAGTTTTATAGGAAGATTGCTCTTGAAAATCTCCTTCATTGCCCAGTACTTGCTCCATGTTGATTTTAACCGTCTTTTAATTTTTTTTGTCTGTACAATAGCCAAATGCAATGAGGTGTCCAAGGTACACATATTCATCGACATATTCTAGGCTTACTGAGTGAACCACGTATATACCTATCTATATTCCTAAGCAATAAATCCTAACACATAATTTTGAACCTATCTACGTCTCTTCAGTTATAATTATAAAATAATATATCAAGTAATTTTTTATTAATGGCCACAAGCCTATTATCATGGGGTTTTGAAAAAATAACGGCTTATCACTGGCGAATACGGGAGGTGCATGCATGGGCTTAAACTAGCAGATATTATATTTTTACGCTGCAAAATTTTCAATAGGTACTTCGAAAATAAAATGAGATGAAAAGAAATAATGATCTACTCATACTGTCATATTCCTAATAATATGGTAGTACATTACATTGATTCGTATTTTTATTAAACATAGTAAAGGTATACCCAAAACCCCTGTAACAGATATTTGCAGATCGTACAAACTTTTATCCTAAGGTGGGATTGAACCCGCAGACACTTTTGATTAGTCTCCGCGCCACTGAGGTCGTAAAAAAATAATACATAAAGTTGTACACTTATGATCTGATGTAATATTTTGCAAATAAAAATACTTGTAATATTTATCTACCGAATAGATTAAATCGCAGTTTTCCTATCCTTGGGCTGTTATTTAAAGAGATGGCAGCCCTCTAAATAACACTTTTTCCCTCGGACGAAAAATAACCACTTGCCAGTATAAAAAATATTAAATTACATTTCTTAGGTTGTCTACATTGATTTTATGCCGCGCAGCGTGTTCGACCGATTAACTTGCTTGTGTGAATAACTTGCTCGACTGTCGGTCGTCAGGTCGTCAGTCGACCGACCAATCTCTGCTTTACTGTCACTGTCAGTCAAGTCTTTGATTTTTTTACTGCCAAACTGTTGCTATCTTGCTTGCTCTTGGATTGCATTTACATTGCACGCTCTTGTGTTGTGTGGTTGTGGATAGATTGACTGCGTGATTTTGACTTTTTGTTTTTCTGGTTCTAGAGAGCATAAAAATTGTTGAAATGGATAATACATTCTAAAGTTTTTCAATAAAACTATGTTTGATTGATTCAGTTACCTGTTTTGTTTTGCCAGCGCTATACAACTTGGGCTTTCATTCTAAAAAGGGGAAGGTAAGTGGCTATTATCATGTAAGAAATTATGTAAAGGTTTTCATGTCCTAGATCTGTTAATAAAAAACAGAAACAACGGTTTGTTCATTGTTGACTATTTTTGTTTTCATTGTACGCCTATTTTGAAACGCCTACCTACTTAAAGGAACCTATGTACTACCTACCTTCGTACATATCAGAGTATACCTACATAATAAAGTACCCACACATTTTCATAATGCAAACCCCTACCCATAGTTAACTTACTTTCACTGAATGACATTCAATTTATTTTGTACAATCCAGATGTGACCTCTGTATACATACTTTCTAAATTGTTATCTATGTGGAGCAGAATGTTGAACTACTTATAAATTTATTTTATGGAATCTGTTGAATGATGGCCTGTTGCAAGTTTGTACATTTTTCCTCATGGATAGGGTTAAGCATTTGTAGTAGGTAAATAAAGATATTCTGCTATTTTTTATTGGTCAAGACCATAACAGGATGAGGATTGCACAAAACTTAATTGGTTGGGTTAAAGAAGGCAAACTGTGGGAACAGAGTAAGCATGTGTTCTTCAAAGAGATGCTGTAAGCTTGGGGCTAGGCTGAGTTGTGAATTGTCCATTATAATTATTATTCAGGCAATCCAACTAGTATGATTTTGACAGGAAGATAATTGTCCTATAATTTTTTGGTGAACATGGGCTAAGTTAAATTTTTTAGAAGGGCAAAAAGCCTTTATTAACAAATAAAATTACAATGATCTAACTAAATAAAAACTAGTATTTACAATTGAAACAATTGAGCTAACTGCAGACTGTTGCGAACAAACTACAGGTAGCTCAACTAAGTTAAGCTAAGTTTAATAATTATTTAATACTGGACATAGTCACACAGCATACATAGCTTTCGTTCAGATTATTTATTTTGTCAAAGCAAATACTTTTATTGAAAGCAAATAGAGTTTTGACAAAGTTTATAGTTTTTGTCCAGTTCTTCTTTTTAAATAGTTGACTTAGTAAGTTTTTTGGGATTTTTTAGTTAGTAGTAGACCTTTGTTTCAAGGCAATCTTACCTGATGTACAGCAAGTAACTATATATAACAAGAAGAACTAGAAGGCACTTCACTCTTATCATCTTTTTGCTTTAGTAGTAGGTACTACAAGTTATTTTTAGAGGGGTAGGTGCTTACTGTTATCATTTATTCTCATAAAATAACTGTCAGGATGTGGTTCTAGAACCAACATCTAAAGGTGTTACCCCAAACCATACTCGAAGTTGCTCTCAGCGACCATCGAGTTTTGTTTTGGCATCTCTGCCTAAAATATAACAATTAAAAGTGTTACAGGCATTAAAAAAAGCTAATGGTACAGATCATAAACTTCCCAATTCATCATCATCATCATCACCAGCCTATAACAGTCCACTGCTGGACATAGGCCTCCCCTAATGAGCGCCAAAGATGGCACTATCATTTGGGGGTTAATGCCCATAATCCCCACGCTGGGCATGCGGGTTGGGGATCGCAGTTCGGTGGAGTTGTTCTGCAGAGGGCGCTGCTGCCCGCCCTCCGGTGTGTTTCTCTTAGTCGCCTCTTACGGGAAGAGAGATGGGGTGGTGAAATTCTATGCCGGCACCACACGGCACCAACTTCCCAATTACTTTTTGAAAATTATTTTGTTTAACACAGTATTTAATATATAATTTATATTTTGTATTTATGTATATAAACCAATTTCTGTCTTTTAGTCATGCTAAAACTTCTCTAGTGGGTGTTGGACCTGAATTGAATACCGATTAATGTTATAATTAAATACCATTTTACTTAGCCATTTTATATTTGCTTGATTTGCGCAGGCAGTATAAAAAGTAAGTTATTCAAATAATTTTTGAAACATACCAATAATAAATAGAAAGTTAGTCTTAATTTAAATTCTTTATCGTCATTTCAATCGCTTGGACGATATTCGCGGAGCTCCCGCCCAAGGCTACGTGTATCTGTCGGTAGTAGACAAAATGTTAATGAATAACGTTAACGCTTGATTATTAAGCTCGAAGACAGTTAGCACAACAAGCGCCACCACCATTTTTTTTCTAAATAATACGTTTCTAAGAGTTTTCATTGAATACTTTTGTTTAGTGTAAGCTGATATGCGAAATTAGTCTTGGTGGCCAGACCAGACTCTGTTTTCACTCTATAGAGCAGTGGTTCTTAACCAGTGATCTTTGGAAGCATCCCAAAGTCCACGGCGGGGGGCGGTGCCATCGTGAGCCCTACCTAAATATCGTAGCCAAGGCAACACTGCTCTATGTTGTTTTTCGGGGATTTTTTTACAGGCCTAGTGTTAACTTTGATTAGTACTTTCCACCCCAACTCCTTCAACCGCGATAATAAAGGTGCGGTTGCTTCCCTAGACGATATTTAAATTTTTTTAAATTTTTACTAGGTATACATACATACACAAAAAGACAACCGAAAAGCATATTTTTTAGAGGTGTGGCCCGGTCTGTTTCAGTTAGGTTGCGTCAATATTTCCCAACCAACGTTAGGAAATTACAGAAAAATGTTATCAAAGCAGTTCAAGCTTCAAGGTCACATTGTCCACTACTGCAACTAAAAAATACAGACGTATGCGATTTGATTTTGAAACATACAAGCAAGCAGGCACTTTTGTCCCGACCGCCAAACTGATAAGCGGTCTTAAACTTTTGTAGGTACTGCTAAAAATCAAAGTTAATGTCAAGTGCAATAATAATAGTGTGTATTACTTGATCACGAATAGCTGGAGTTGAGTTGCGTTGGTGACTTATAGTTGAATATAATTAATTAGAATAAATTATAACTTGCAGTGAATTTCATCCAATATTTATTTATTTCAAATATTTTCAGTGGAATACAACTACCTATTTAAAGACTGTTCTGTTGCTTCTCTACGATTGTAGAGAAGACTAATTGATTAGTCACAAACATTTACAGTTGAGTATAATTAGTTACTTTATGGTACATTAAGTAGTTTAGCCCATAATACTACAATCCGTAAGTAACAGTTAATTACAATGATTCACAGTTTTGGGTAAAGGACTATTTATGGCAATTAGTTAAAACAAGTTAAATACATTAGTTACTTTATGAAATTGTTTAGTACAATTAGTTCAATGGTCAGTTACATTTAGGTACAATTATTTCCTGATATCACTTATATACAAACAAGACTAGGTACCTACAATGACTGGCAGTGGTATAGTTCAATATAACAACCCTAGGCTTATTACACAAATAACATTAAACTATTGCTTTTCATTAGAAACAGATAACTTTCAGTGATTTCATATAACCCTCCTCCGTAAGTAGGCGTAAAAATACTTTTTGTTCTATAAATTACATAAGAATATTATTTAAAAATACACAACACACCCACTACACACTTACTACTAATAGTCTTAATATGTTATTTTATTATTACATAAAAGTAAGCTGCTTTCATTAGCTAACTATGTTATTATAATTAAGCGACGACATTATTTTAAGCAAGTATAAACAGTCCTTAAGTAGACCTAAATTAAACGCTTGTTTAGTTGGGTACCTACTGTCAAAAGTGTTTTTGATCTCAACGATAATATTATGTAAACTCCCATTGAAATTATTAAACAATCGTTTTCGTCGTACGGCGAGTTTTACCCTGCGAGTATTCTGTTGCAGGTACAATGGCGCATAACCATGGAGCTATGGAGCATGAATACGACGAGCATGCAAACATGCATCATGACCACGGAATCATGAACTCCTCGCATCAGATGCCACATGGAACCGTATGTACATATCTTTCTTTTCATTCAAAGAAAAATTAATTACGCAAATTTTATCAATAGCGTTAAACTGGTTGTTTTTTGTACCAAGATTAAGCAGTACTTATGTGCAACCGGTTTTATGTTGCCAAGACATTGTCAAATTACAGCACAAATAGTCAGCATAATTTGAAAAATCGATACCTACTTTATATACTGCAAATGACCCGGACATGACATTAGGAATGGAACGTTTAAGATAAATATTTTTTAAACTTACGCGATCTGAACATAATTATAATACTTACCATTTTAACGGGTATTTATCGCATGTATTTACCTATTTTTCCTGACGTTTCAACAGGTTTACACACTGTCGTGGTCACGGGATGACAGTCATCCCGTCGTCAATAAACGCGATAAATACCCGTTAAAATAGTATTAATAATAACGTTTAACATCTTTTTATCTGGGTTTGAATGGAATAGATAATATTTTGTCTGCATTTTATATCTATCCGCTACCTCCACTCTTAGAAATTTCATTATGTACCGATAAGTGCAATGTTTATGTTTGTTTGTCTTATCTATCTTTATCTAGTAAGTGCTGTAACAATGTATGTGTAAGAATACTTGATTCCTGCGTGACAATAATCTTTATCTAGCTTTTCTATACACTAATCAAAATACGTAACGAAGCTATAAAGTAAGATTGAAAACAAGGAAATACTAGAAATTATGATTATGACGATATAATGTCCGTATTCTTGGATCTACGTAAATCATAAACTGTTTTCATAGTTCGTAATTACTTTTACTATCAAATCTTCTAATCATTATCTCTAAGCTTGTTATAAAGACGAACTCTCAGAGTAGCTTGATAATTACGTGATTAATAAACCGGATTGTTCAATTTCTCA
Organism: Eupithecia pulchellata; assembly: GCA_963931895.1. Classification (NCBI taxonomy): domain Eukaryota; kingdom Metazoa; phylum Arthropoda; class Insecta; order Lepidoptera; family Geometridae; genus Eupithecia; species Eupithecia pulchellata. The sequence goes on from OZ007522.1 coordinate 9,504,438, forward strand.
TAGATTGAATGGGTATTGTGTAACTGTAACATACATAACACAACGTGTATTATGTAGCCGGCCAGTGGTCGTTAGCTTTTTAAATGAAACCAAGGCGAAGTAGAGTCCCCTTGTTTAACACCGCATCAATTTCAGCAAATCAAATGTCATTGACTCAATAAATGGCGTATGGGGCACGATGCTTTGAAGCGACTGTAGAGGATTTGATATAATATTACTTCGATTTTACTATAGTGTACTTAATATTTAATTAAACTACTATTTTAAATAATTTAATATTTAAGGTAAATAGCATGGATATTTTCCCTTCATTCCCCTTGTTTTTCTTATGTTTAAAAGGTGACTTAATCGAGGTTGTTATTAGCAAATATAAATAAACTTGGTACCTACCGCCGTTAAAATCATCAAGATGGTTCCGAATGTATTTTTTCGTCGGGGGTTATAGATTTCTTGTAAATTTAGCTTGCTTTTCCGGTAACCCCAAGTTTCTCTAAAGTTACAATTTATTTTTTCAGAGTCTGTATAATTCTAGTTCAGTAAGCCCAAGCATGGACTATGGGGCAGTACCGATGCAAGAGGGTCACCATAGCCACACCCACTCCTCCCATAATTCCGGCATGGATATGGCTATGACGGTAAGTGAATTTTGACCCTAATAATATTTCACATCATAAATGCCAAAGCGTGCATAAATAATACTCTTTCTTAGGGACCGCAAAAATTTCATAGCGTATTTCAAAAAGGAAAACATACAGAATAAGCTCGAATAATTCAATAGAGCTTTATCAGACAACCACACTTTGCGAGAAGGCTACTGAGAACTTCCGATTAAGTTTCAACAAACATGGTCAAGGGATGGTCGGATAATCATAAGCGGGAGACATTTCCTAGCTGTACCTCCGATAGAACTAAAACACTGGAATTTGGCGTAGTAGCAAGCAATTTTTTTAAGCATGTCATCGGGCTTGCGATCCGGCTCAAGTTTATCATAAGTATTTGCGCTTCTTGAGATCTTCGGCCAAATCCGCCGTTGCACCAAACCTCAGGGATGTCCCCGGAAGATGGAAGGAGCAATTGTGTCGACGCTTGTACAACTCCCATGGCACAAGTGTCATACCGTCGGGCCTCTTACCATCATCGTCACGCAAAAGACCATTCGGTTCGAGAGTATAGTTTCATTCAACATTCCCATGTTACGATTGTTAGAATGAGAGATATTTTTTTTTATTGATATACCTACGTTTGATCACGATCTTAGCTGATGGAAAGTTAAGAAATTGTTAATCAATATTATTAGTAAAGTTATAATAGTAATGGAATTCAATACAGTTAGCCTTGCTTACATAGTGAATCATAAAGACCATTTAACTCTTGGTATCAAAACATTGTAAATTACTGTTATCATATCAGTGAACTTAATTATTCTTACTTATTATACCTAGGTACTTAAAACAAGTCCGCCTTGTAAGCATGCGAACTTAGTGTAGCCGTCCTGGTATTACCATTTGTCACTAATATTGTAATTTTTATTTTGTTTATTGGTTGTTTTGTTGAGTGTTCAATAAAGAATTTTCTATCTATCTACCATTTACTGAACTAAGTACAATTAATTTATTACCAAACAGTTACGTTAACGTTACTAAATCGTTATTGTCGATCAGTCTGATAATATCAAGGGCATTGTTTTAGAATGGCATTTTTGCTTGATCCGGTTAGATGTAAAAGTTAGTTGATATTCAATTTATTTAACAACCGGTAAATTTATTTATCGTAAATTGTTCTTCGTAAAATTTCCACGAAAAACATTCATTATTATTTAAATACTTACTAAACTACTGCACAAACCAGATCTACCAGTTTAAATGTAAATAGTGTTGCATTTATCATATCAGCTCTGTTTACGAAGTCCTTTTGAAAACAATTGGACCTCGGTAGGATATTATATATACCTACCAGTAGGTACTACTATATTCTCTGTCTGGTAACAATTTAAAAAGTTACAAATAACACCAAAAATACTACAACCATACATATTACCTCTTTATGAGTGGAATTTCCTAAAATCCCTTCTTAGCGGAAGGAAGTGTAGTAAAAGGTACCAAAATTTCAGCTTTCTAGCTTCAGCAGTTTAAGCTCTGCGTTGTATCCATGAAATCGCTTATTCCTTTAAATAATAAGATACATAATATAAATAAATTATATAAGATAAGCTACATATTAGTTTAGTGCTTATATCGCATTGAATGCCCAGCCTCGCCGCGGTGCGTGCGACCCACTGCGCTGGGGCGTATAACTAAAGTAATGAATCATTGGTCAATGACTCCCTTTTTTGTTACAGTTTCACGGTGGTTTTAAAGAAGTAATTCTATTTTCGTGGTGGAATGTAACGGAATCAGGAGAATTTTTAGGATCTTTTTTTGCGATATACATAATGGCTTTAATGTACGAAGGGTAAGTTTTTATGACTGTAAACCAGTGATATTCCAACATTTTAATTATAGTCGTTGCCGTTGTTCAATGCCGTTGATGTAAACTATGAACAGTACGGATTAAGATCAGGAATTTATTTAAATCATTTATTTGCATGGATGACGTTAGATCTCACAAAACATCATAAATACTGACTGCACTGCAATCCTACAAAACGTAGGATGGCAGTTGCTTTCTTCAGCGACTTTTAAACAAGATACTGAAATTTATTTCCTAGACACCCACCCGTAACGAAAGGTGTCAGTTAGTGACGCGGCTAAGCCACTTGGTGGTAGTAAGGTTGTTCGATCCTTGCGTGTGCGTTCGCCCAGCAAAAAGTATCGTCTTTTCAAGAATCGAATGATGCAGATAATTTGTGCCCTATGTCGTGTAAATGTGCCCAAAATTTTAAATTTGTGCCCCCAAGGGCTGCAGAGTTATTTAGGAAAATCTGATTTTGCTGCACGAACGTTCGCCCAGCAAAACTTTTTTTAAAAAAAGGGTATAGCTGTATTTTAAATATGCAAAAAGATAGCTTAAATACTAGTCTAAATGTGCCGTTAAAGCAAAATTTGTGCCTCTAAAGGTTTTAGAGATATTTAGTTTTTTGCTGGGCGAACGTTTTGGTGATTTCTATATCTCGGAAACGGCTGAACGCACAGTCATAATTTTTTGTTCCTACAGATACGGTAAATTTGTGCCATTTGTGCCGTAATTTTCATTAACATGAGTAGCATGGTTCAGGAGCTATTATTGTTTTTCCTAGAAAACGGAAAAATGCTCTGGCTCTCGAATGAACAAGACCATCGACTTCACGTTGGTGCCGACTGGTACCCATTATATATTCACACGATCCTGTAAAGTTTCACCGGCCTACTACTTATAATAAACGAGTTATTAACGATTTTGTCTTTATTTTTAGGTTATTTTGAGTGAAATTACTTAGGATACGAAAACACTAGTTTCCTGTGAGCTGGCTTATTACATGCTTCTACAATAATTAGAGCCCTATTTTAAGAATACGTATGCAAAAAATCATCTTTGTATACCCAATACTTTTGACAATAATGGTAATATACCATTCGAAGTATTTTTGGTAGATAACCAGACCAAATTCGAATGAACATTAAAAAGCGGCCGTACGATACTACAAGCTATCCTTCTTAAATCGTCATGATAATATTTAGTGTTTAGAGAACGTTGCGTACAAAAGTGGAATTGTCATTTAAAAAAATATACTTTTGCGCTCGTTTGATTTTTAAGTATAATATGATGATGAATGATGAAAAATGATAAATATATTATGATGAAAATGCTCTTTTCAATAAATAATTAAGTAGGTACCTACTTAGTAAGTACCTATACGTAGGCATACCTGTACCTACATATGTTTTTTTATCTGATAATCCTAAAGAGCATCCCCTGTTATTTAAGAAAATAATCCACGGCTCTTTTGCGAATAAATAATTAGTAGGCTGGTTTGTTTGTTTGCTAAATCCTAACGAGCCAACCTTTTGATAGGTACCAATATTATAATGGTAGGTAAGTATTTGCCAACACGCTCTACAAATTGATAAGTAAATACAATATTCAACTCGGAGTGACCGACGACCGTTGTGTGTGCTCTTCGAATGCACACACACACACACACCCTTATTGCACGCACCCATAAGTAATTAGTTTTTGAGTCTGCCTCTCGGGTTATTGTAATTTACACTCTATGTTCGTGGATTAAGGGTGCTGGTGAAGGAAGCTCAACGCACGGAAGCACCGCGTGCCACATTGACCAATGAACGACAAGTTTTGGTTCACAATGGTTTATTTTATTGTTTGTTTGTTTAGTTCTCATCTCTGCCCCGTCGGACCCGGGGTGTTTTATACCTATACTGTCAACGGCACATCAAGCTAGATCAGATGTCAAGTTGTACCTATAGGTATTTGGTGTTAAATCATTCATTCATTATTATCTCAACAGGTCACTGATGTGCCGTTGTCTCCGGACAATTTATTTTTAGTAATACCTACATTACAAATTATAGTGTACTAGATGCACCCCGCAGCTTTGCCCGCGAACCAGTTTTTTTCGTATAAATTTCAGAAATTTATTGCACACCCCCTAGGGGTTGTGTAAAAATACCTACATGTTTAATTATTCAGTCCATAGTTCATTTATACCGAGTTTTGAGTGAATCGAATCAAGGAAAAACTATTTTCCATACAACCCTTACCACCATATTTAACCCCCTCAGAGGTTAAAAATTTCCAAATTTTAGCCTATTTAATCCTACTCTAGGTCCTAAACTATCTACCTACCTACCTACGAAATTTCATAATGATTAGTAATTAAACAGGTTTGCACTCTGTCGTGGTCATCTCGTGACCACGACAGAGTGCAAACCTGTTGAAACGTCGAGAAAAGAAGAAGAAGAAAGGAGGAAGAAGAAACGCGATAAATACCCGTTAATTACTAATCATTATGTGTTCAGATCGCGTAAGTTTCAAAACATTAACTACGAAATTTCATTTAAATCACTTAAGTAGTCACAAAGATTACCTAGGTACTTATAACGAACATTCACACAGACTTTCCCATTTATTATAATAGTAAGATTATTAAAAACAAAATAATTCACATTTTATTTCATGTATAATATTTTTCGTGACATAAATATTATTTTCTACTTAACAATTCTGTACGCATCTGTACTACTTAAATTTCATTACAACGCCACCAAGTAAGGAAGGATAGCTTGTAGTATCGTACGGCCGCTTTTTAATGTTCATTCGAATTTGGTCTGGTTATCTACCAAAAATACTTCGAATGGTATTTTACCATTATTGTCTAAAGTATTGGGTATACAAAGATGTTTTTTTGCATACGTATTCTTAAAATAGGGCTCTAATTATTGTAGAAGCATGTAATAAGCCAGCTCACAGGAAACTAGTGTTTTCGTATCCTAAGTAATTTCACTCAAAATAACCTCAAAAAAAAGACAAAATCGTTAATAACTCGTCTATTATAAGTAGTAGGCCGGTGAAACTTTACAGGATCGTGTGAATATATAATGGGTACCAGTCGGCACTAACGCGAAGTCCTTGGTCTTGTTCATTCGAGAGCCAGAGCATTTTTCCGTTTTCTAGGAAAAACAATAATAGCTCCTGAACCATGCTACTCATGTTAATGAAAATTACGGCACAAATGGCACAAATTTACCGTATCTGTAGGAACAAAAAATTATGACTGTGCGTTCAGCCGTTTCCGAGATATAGAAATCACCAAAACGTTCGCCCAGCAAAAAACTAAATATCTCTAAAACCTTTAGAGGCACAAATTTTGCTTTAACGGCACATTTAGACTAGTATTTAAGCTATCTTTTTGCATATTTAAAATACAGCTATACCCTTTTTTTAAAAAAAGTTTTGTTGGGCGAACGTTCGTGCAGCAAAATCAGATTTTCCTAAATAACTCTGCAGCCCTTGGGGGCACAAATTTAAAATTTTGGGCACATTTACACGACATAGGGCACAAATTATCTGCATCATTCGATTCTTGAAAAGACGATACTTTTTGCTGGGCGAACGCACACGATCCTTGCGATCGACGACATCCCTCCTAGTTCATTCTCAAAGTAGACCTCCTGAACCTTGTGTAACACCTCTGATAATGCGAATTTTTAACAGGTCAGCTGTCTATGTAGCAAAATCCTAGCAAAAAGGTCGGCTTAACACAATCATCATCATCTACAACCTGCTTCACCAACAGTCTTCAAATCGCTCCTTAGGGTTCTAATCGTTTTTAAACCTGGTGTTTATTTTCTAGTCTCCTCCAATATAGCCCTGCCATTTATGACACCCAAATAATAAAATATTTATTTGTTTCAGTCTTAAATACTACAGAAAACATCTTCTATGGAGGACGTATACAGGGCTACAGTATTGCGCAGTATCGGGACCTGATAAGGGCGTCACCAATGCGTGTGCACCGGACGATGCTCAGGTTATCCAGTAAGTCAATTTGAGATGCTATTAATGGTTTCAGTTTTGTAGAAAATACTGATGATTTAAAAATGTTATTTCGTTTAATCTGAACAAGAAAGATAACACATATTGTTCAAAAGGAAATCTGAAGGTTAAAATATGAATGGGAAATTTGTTCATAGGTTCCAGTCAATCAAACTAATATAATAAATTTGAAATTTTGTTTAATTCTTGTAATAAATATTCTGGACTTATTTTCTATCCTCCATAATCATAATCTGCTAACTTAAGGCATTGCTATGTCTCAGTTTGTCTTCTTCTATTGACATTAAGTCTCAGCAACTGTTTATAGTTAGCAGACCTATGAATAAGAGAGTATGTATCTTCAATATAAAATCTGATTAATTACATACGCAGTGTTATACTAACTAGAAATTTAGTGGTTAATTATATCATATCCGTTACTTACCTTACCCCCAAATGTTGCTTTATAATTGCATTGAATTACATCCGATTGTCAGCGCCACGCCTTTCCTTGTGGAAATAAAGCTGTGCCTACACTTAACTGGCTACTTGTTTTATAAAAGCGAAAGTTTCTGCCGTTGTGAAATGTTTTGTAAAGACAACATCAAAAGCACTGATTGGATCGGACTATAATTATGCACTGAAGTTGTGTTCCAAAAAAACGTATTGTAACGAGAAAACGCGGGCGAACTTCGGGTAAATGCTAGTAGTAAATAGCCACAGCAAGGTCAATATCGCTCTTTCCTTTCACGAATCACTGGGCAAATACCCTTTGCCTCTGTTTCCTTAACTTATCTCGTCCTTGTCATATTGCAGGAAAAATAAATACTAGGTATATGGTTTAGTTTGTTTAAATTGAATAGGCTCCGAAACTTCGGGACCGATTTGATTTTTTTTTATCTTAGAATCTTAAATTTTCCCTGATTAACATAGGCTATATATGTTAAGTAAAAATCGAGACTCTCGAAACTCCCAAGTATTTATATAATTCATGGAACTAGACATGTACCTACTGAACCGTTTCCCTTGAATTCTAATTTAACTGCTCTCCTTAAAGCATGCAGAGTTTCTATGAGCCATTACTTCAAAGGACTTATTAATAATGCTAATTACCATGAATGTTGTAACTTGGCTGTAACACACTAACAAAGACGTTTTCTATTTTAGGCCTGTGCCACACACCCTTGAAAGAAATGTGTAAGTATAAATCTATACTAAGATCCTTAGTAATAAGAAAAATATGTGATGGCGTTAGTTTTGTCGTTCTATTTGCCTTAATCCGTGCAAGTAAATCCTACTAATATTATAAACGCGAAAGTTTGTAAGTATGGATGTTTGTTACTCTTTCACGCAAAAACTACTAAACGGATTTTGATGAAACTTGGTACACAGATAGTTTATGACCGGGAATAACAAGGGTCACTTTTTATCCCGAAAATCCCACGGGATCAGGAGTTACGCGGGTGAAACCGCGGAAACCCAGCTAGTACATAAATAATTCTGATAAATCCACACAGTATCATTTAGCCCCAAGCTAAGCAGAGCTTTTGTTATGGGTACTAGTACTAGACGACTGATACACACACACAATACATTAGATGGATATGTTTTACTATACATAGAAAACGACCAAAACACCAGATTGGTAATACATTTGTCCCGAAGCGGGAATAGAAACCGCAACCTCCTGCATCGCAGGCGGACCTTCGCCCACCGCGCCAGAGGTCGTAGATTTAATCACAAACTCTTAATCGAGGCATCATCACTATCACGTGAGCAGATCTAAATTCCTGTAGAAGTTTTTACTAAGAACATCCATTTTCATAAGCTAAATATCAATAATAATAATATTGTGCATGTATCTGTATCAATAAAATTATATTCATGTACATAGTAATGTAATTCCTTTTTTCCAGACCTACAATGTTGAGTACAGCACACGCATGGCAAACAGTCCTCCATGGTGTCCAGGTGCTAGTGAGTTACATGTTGATGTTGGTATTCATGACATACAACACATGGCTGTGTGCGGCTGTAGTCCTCGGCTCAGCAACAGGCTACTTCCTCTTCGGCTGGCGCGAATCTGTAGTTGTAGACTTCACTGAACACTGTCACTGATGCTTGCCAACAACTGTCTACCACAAGTATTATTTTGTAACAGCTCAAATGTTTACAAATATCATGGTGTTATTAAGATGTTATAAGAAGAATGCCTTTATTTAAGTATGTTGGGCAGTTTATATACCAGTTATATATTTTTAGGATTATACATGTATTTAGGTTATTGAGAAAAAATAAAGCTTTGGACATTGATATTTGATTTATTTTCCAGCTGATGACTAATTATTAGCTAAGTATAATATTATGCTTTACTTCTTGAAGCCTCTCTATTCCCTTCAAATCTTGAACTTGATCTTGAATTCAGGTCATCATGATGTTGGGATCCCACCACCGAGGATATTTTTATCTAAAGCCTCTCCATACCTTCAAATCTTGAACTTGATCTTGACTTTAGGTCAGCATGATGTCAAGATCCCACCACTGAGGATATTTATATTATATAATTTTTATCTAAAGCCTCTCCTTTCCTTCAAATCTTGAACTTGGTCTTGTCAGGTCAGCATGATGTTGCTGTATCATTGGTTTTATGTCTTGTATGCAAGTGTTTCTTCAAATTGGATACACTATTACAACTGTAGCTGCATTCTGAACATTTATAGGGTCTATCTGAAGTATGTAATCTCTTATGAGTTTTCAATGAGTTGACAAAGTTAGTTCTAAAAGAGCAGCGGTCACAAAGAAATGGTTTCTCTCCAGTATGAACTCTCACATGTTTAGTCATGTTAGTGGCTTGTTTTGTAGAATATGAACAGTTTTCGAATTCACATGAATATATTTGTGGTCCACTAGGCATTTGAATCTTTCTCTTTGTTTTCCTGGAAAAGAAATATTAAAAATTTTGATCTAGCCGATTAGTTCTATAATACCTACATGATCACCATAAAAATCCAATCATCGAGTTGATAATAAACTCGCTTTAGTTAAACAATCCTCAACCAATCCAAATTCAGTTTCCTTGAAGTTACTTAAGTCATAATCAATACAAAAACTTACTTTTTGGGCTTGGAGTACTTGTCATCTTGAATTGTAATCAGTTTGGAATCATTTTCTGGTGATGGTGACTTCAGTTCAGCTTTTTTCTCGGAGTCGGCTTTTATTTGAAGCAATAACTTTGATACCATGGACTGTGGCTGAGGACCGAAGCGGATAATGTTAACTTCGCGTGGTCTTCCCCTCTTATTAGAAAATCCATTACTACTGCTGCCAGCACCTTTAACCTGTCAAAGGCCGGACGTAGGAAACAACTGCACCCTTCGTGTGCCGCGACGCGGCGCGAATAGCGAGCGCGCTCGACAGGGTTCAGAATTTATTGAATATTTTCAATAAATTGTTTGGTGGAAGCATAACAAATGATTGCATTTTGAAGTTAGATAGTTACTGTACCTTATAATGTATTATACTACTGCTAAATAATTATCACGCTTTTATATTTCACAGGTTATTGAACCCAACATAAAATTTTCACACCTACTGTAGAAATAATGATAGATTTATAAATTTTGTTTATATTTTTTTGGTTTCATTTATAACACTCGTTAGTTCAATATCAAAGCTGTCTACTGATATGAAAAACACAATCTTGGTAGGTAAAAATCACTAAGAAATACTATGTTGAAAACCACAAAGCACACCGAAAAATTTGCCATTTCACGTTTGTTCAAACCAAACTTTTATAAGTTCATAATTACATTCCAGGTCATTATTTATGAAAGTAAGAACGCTATCTATGAAAAAATATATCATTTTCTACATAAAACGTGATAAAAGTACATATTATAAATGAATAATCCAATTTTTCGATAAATAACCACAATAAGTACGTGATTTGTCAAGGCAGTTTTCATAAACAAATTCATGTTGTTCTCAATCCCAATGCTCTATGGAAATAATTGTAAGTTATAGTAGACAAAATGAACTATTCATAGATAATAAATACTAGTTAGGGTCCAATACAAAAATATTTAGAATAATGTTCTAAAAAGTGAGGCATAGATTTTGATCATCGTTCAATTATTCTTTGCATGTGTGCGTGTACAGCGTAGGTTATAACTGCCGGAGCACTGATCAGCGCCCGTAAAGCGTTCCGTCAACTGCCTAGGCGCTGATCAGGAACACTATACAGGTTGTTTTTTTTTTCGAAACAAGCAAACAAAAAATATTTACGTACCTATTTTATATTAGTATAATATTTATTGTCCAACATTATTTATTATTATTTTAAAATTTATTTTAAAAAAATTTATGTGGGATGGTAATTTTTTTTTATATTACTCACATACATTTTGAAAACATTAAAAATATTTACAAATTATAACAATTTAAATAAAACCTATATACAATCAACAGGGAAACCTACAGCTATATTTTGAGACCTGATATGATTATATAAAATGGAGTTTTGTTCAAACTTGAAACTAACATTCTAACAAGGTAAAGGTTTCTTTACCAAAAAAGGATTGAAGTAAAACCAAAATGATAACTTTATTTTCTAGATTTACTTAGGATATTTTAATTTCGTGACCTGTCCTGTAAGACCTAAAGAAAATAAATAACACACGCTCTGCTTACATTGTGAAATATCTAATATGATAATTTATCTATTATTTAAAAAAATATATATTTTATTTAAATCAATATAAAAAGCGTAAATAACTAAAACGTAAAAACTCTGTTTCAAATGTTCATAAAACAGGATAAAATACGACATGCTGTATAACGTCACTGGCGACTCCGTGTAAGTACACATGGCATCGCCATTTTGCGGTGTGCATGTGTGTGTGTATTTTTCTCAGATGCATAATAAATAACGATTTTGTACAATTATTTCGCAGTTTTATATGATTTTAGACGTAGTGTTATATTCTCAATAAAATTATCTTCTCAATAATATATCTATTTCAACAAAAACACTACGCGAAATGTACAAAATCACCAAATGAAAAAGTTACGTACAGCCGTTACAAAGGGTCAGTAGATTTTGAGGAAAGATATTTCAAAACTGGATACATTTGATAACTATGTTCTTGTAGATTACAGTTCTAAAATAGGTAAAGAATAATAAAATGAAGCTATATCTAACATTTACGAAGAGTAGTCTCAAAAAAAACCACTTTTCGACGCTCAACGAATCTCACCACTTGCCTGCCGATGTTCAAATTTGAACTGTTTGTATTATAGGTTCTATAAACTTCACTGAATGAGTGAAATAATTTTGGGTTCGCTCATTTCAGAGGTAAACAACTATAGCAATTTAGACTGTATTGCACTGTATTTAAATACCAAAAAAGAATAAAATTGTATCGCTGGTCTTAGAGCACTGATCAGTGCTTAGGCAGATAAAGTTAGTAGTCGCTGATCAGCGCTTAGGCAAATGAGAGGTTAAGGGTAACTTGTAAAGGATTTTGCTCTACCATTTTTGACATGAACTCACGTAAACATCAAGTAAAAAAATACAAACAAAAATTCCAAAAAATTAAACGACAAACCAAAGGCAGGCATACATACAGTGTTGCCGGCAGTCAAAACGAAAAAGCTCTGACTTGACTGAACGTGAACTAAACTGACTGAACTGAACGTACTTATGTTGGGTCCGAAAAAATACTAAAGAAATAGAAGTAGATTATAAGGCATTTATTACAGAATAGCAAAAAATACAAAGAGACCTTTGACACTAACAATAAGAAAAGGCAAATGGAATGGAAAGTTCAATCAACACTTTACAATATCAAGCTGGTAGCTCTAGAAATTTTATTATTATTGTTAAGGCGAGGTATTCCTGCAGCTGTCTGTAGGCATTTTGTCCTGTCTAAAGTTGCGCGCGAAATACTTAGCGCAGATGCAGCGCCAACGACATAGTATAGAAATAAGCAGTAGCATAATATTATTTCACTTTAGAAACGCTGTTGCTATGATCAAACTTTGTTTATAGTTTTCAGTTAGAGTTTCGTAAATAAATGAAGTTGTTACAACTTCATCTCTATTTATGTTTCTTAATATAGATAATGAATTAATAATAAAGTAATTGATCCCAAGATAACCAACCAAACCAAGAACGCTGAAAAACGTCCGGACCAGACCAACAAAAGGCATAGTTAATTTCCGAACTTCGTTTTTTAAGTACCTACAAAATTTGAAATAAATACTCAAATAAAGAAGACAAAGAAGCAAATAGAGAACATTCGCTTCTATGATTGATTGACTTTGTTTGAAATAAATACAAAGAATAAAGGGTATCAAATAAAACAATTATAATAAAATATTATTATTTTCAATTCTAGCGTGCTTGTACCCGGTTAGTGGCTCAGGAGATGATAAGGCTATGGACTCCACATAATTAACTTTTCCATTTGTGGTAAGGCTAGGAAGTCTATAATTTACATTTTCATCTTGAAATCACAACGATATTCGGATCGATGGGTTCGAACCTACAATTCTTTTTTCGACCTTTTTCAACGTATTTTACTTAGTATGAAACTTAGGCGATTTTCAAAACCTGTTTTAAATTGTCGAATTCCATACCTTTGATTTGAATTGCTCAATGAAAAAGTCTCATTGTATGAAAATTTGTTTTATGACCATATTTCAAAAAGTTTAATTTTTACAGACTTCTCTATATTTTTTCTGTAAATTATAAATCTATATCTACAAACGCATAGTACATTTTACATCGATCACTCTGCAATCTTCGGAGATAGGGGGTTGGTGGGGGAATGGTTAATTTTTTGACCATTTATTACATTTCACATCGATCGCTCTGCAATCTTTGGAGATAAGGGGGGGAATGGTCATTTATTCGACCTTTTTCTAAATCTTTCAAAAAGTATAAAATTCATCAAAATTTCAAAAACTGTTTTGGAATGTGCAAATTGAAACCTTTCATTTGATACCCCATTCGACTCTGTAGGGTCCCATTTCAATATTCAATTTCAAAATTTGTACCTACTGAAAATCTTTATTTTGATTTTTCATTTATTTTCATAATTCGCCGCCCCCACCGAATAATATGGTAGCCGACTATTACTATAGAAGTGTTTTTATTTGAAATAATTGTTTCTGAGGTGCGATTACACCTTGTGAATTTTTTTCAGGCAAATCGTACGAGTAGTTCTTGAGATAGGCTTTTTGTAATGGGTTTTACTTTTTTATTAAACGAAAAATAAAAACAACTCTTTGATCCGAACAACATCGCAACAGGTTAATACTCACTCCTCGATATCTCGCTTTTTATTGTAAGATGTGATTGCGGTTTTATTCGGGAAAAAAAGATAAAACTTATTTTACGTAAAGTAGAAAACCCTCTTATTCATGTTTTAATTGCAGTTTTTTACTATATTATAACAATTTAAAAAATCTGAAAACAAGCAGCGGAGCCATAATAGAATAAGAATATAGGTATAGCGCACGGTTTAATTATTGAATTTTTCATCTGGGTCCCTAACTATGGTCATCACGGAAAATTTAGCATTTTAATGATAAAAAAAAATTCAAATCGGTCCAGTAGTTTCGGAACAATTCAAACAATCAAATCTTTCCTCTTTATAATATTAGTATAGATAAAAGAAACCTATTAACATGTAATAAAATTATAGATTAAAAACTAGAGGTTAGCAGCTCGGGGGGAGTGCCTTGCCTTAGGCGGCCTTATCGCATTGGAGTTTTTACTTTTCATAACCTAAAACGTCTTTGATTTGATGGTAATCGATATCCATGTGTAAAATCTGCGATAGTAAACTTTCAGCCATCTTGGATTTGAAAATGCATCTTTTTCGTAATCTACGTGTTTGTTTTAGTCGAAAACGATACCCATATAAGTGGGTGTTAGGTCACACAGCACAGCTCGCTTCGCTCGCCGTGCTGTTCCTCTTTGTCGCATTGCAGCTCGCTTCGCTCGCCGCTGTGCTTCACCCGCTTGCTGGGAGAGGGGGGTCGTGGGGGTCACAGCACGTCTCGCTTCGCTCGCCGTGCTATTCTCCTTAGTCGCATTGCAGCTGGCTTCGCTCGCCGCAATGCTCCACCCGAAAAAAAAAGGTCAAAATTTGGCCAATTTTCGGTTTTTTATAAAAAAAGAGGGTCTGGGGGGTCATAGGGTTCAAACTTTTTTGGCGTTCTTTTTTGGCGTTTCGATTTCTTCTCCTCTACATGACTGTGAAAAAAATTTTCTTCTAGGTCAATCCGTTTGGGAGATACATAAAGGGGGGATGTAAATGTGGGTGGAGGGGGGGTGATTTTTTTTTATTTTTTAACACTAGAATAAACCCTCTATACGACTCCGCAATCCAAATTTTTCTATAACGACTATTTCCGGTAGCAACTTCAAAAGGGGGGGTCTGGGGGCAAAGGGAGGGGGGAATTTTTACCTGTCTTTGAACTATTTGACCCCCTCTATACAACCCCACAAAAAATAACATTCAGTATGGCTCTGTTTGGGAGCCCCCCTAAAGGGGGGGGGGGGAGAAGGGGGCAAATTTGGAAAAGTCGGAATTTTCCTTAGGTCCCCCCGATGCCCTCTATACGATTCCGTAAAAAAAACCATACCTATGATGGTGGAGGGGGCTCCACCATCAAGGAGAACAATTATGTCAATGCTTTATAGATATATAAAATGTTAATGTAGTTAACTAAATATTATTGGCTTCAATAAAACATTCCAGTAAGTAGATAATATATTTTTAAACTAGAACAATAACCTTTATTAATTTTCTGCCTTACATACCGATGATTTTATACTATGGCACTACGACCGTCACATAATATATCATGTCAAAGGTTGAAGTAAAATTGAATCTAACGCCATTGTGTCAGAGACTAAAATTGCATAACAAATGAAACATTTACGTACTTCATAAATTAGCGGAAAAATTGACATAGGTCCGTCGTCTGTAAGCGCCAGAGCGCGACTGATCTGATCGTGTCTGCCAAGCCACCACACCACGCTTGTGAATTTTGTAGTTATTTCAAAATAGTGATTTTGAAAATCATTTTATCAGGACAAACTCTGCGAATTTGTCTAGAAATAGTTACTGTCTTTAATTGAGTACAAAAAAAAACTTAAAATATCACATAGTTTAGTCATAATATTGAAAAAACATTTCAAAAAGGGGTAACTTCGAGATTTTTTTTTCCCGAGCGAAGTTTATAAAATCTTGTATCTGAATGCGAATTTGACTAGACTAAATCCTTAACTATTACATATCTTTTTTACAGAATTTTTAATCAGTATTCCTACATCTCAGATGGTTTTGAAAACCACAAAAGTGCGGCCTCTGTTGGGATACCTGGCCTTATTAAGATTAATGAGGATTAATCTCAGAATGGATTAATGTATCTTTTATAGGGCAATGTTTACACTTCTAAAACAAAACAAAGAGAATATAACCACTACGTTCTATTGTACAACAAAACTCCAAGTGAGTTTCAAAAATTATCTAATAAATTCAAACGGATTGATAAAAATATTCTTTGCAAAAAGGTTTACTATAAAATATAAAATTATGTAGACCACAATAAAGTTTGGGACGAGTTATGCTCCAACTCTAAAACTAACAATCTAACAAGGTAAAGGTTTCTCATTCGTTTGTTTACTTTGCCTTAAAAATATTGAAGTGAACAATCAATCAAAGTGATCACTTTATTTCATATTTAACTTAACTTGTATATTTTGTGACGTGTCCAAGAGTCCTAATAAGGTATAAAGGAAATAAAGCATTTTGATTTTGAAATATCAAATAAACATTTAGTTATTTGTTCAGCATTAATGACGAAGTGTTTCTGTGTGAAGTGATTCTACGAGAACGTCTTTCGTCATTCATATCATAACATAACTTAGCAAAACAGAAAAAGAAGAAAAATGGCTGACCAGTAAAGACGACATTATGTAAATTAAAGGAAATAAATAAGCTAAAAGCATGGATTTATCGGATAGAATCCTGTCAAATCAAACTTGAATCTTATCAATGGCGGAATGACATTGAGTGTCAGTGTATAGAGAGTTGCCAACAGAAGAAAAAATTACCCATAATTTTTATAAATATTCTTCCTAATAATTGTTTACAAATGAATATGTAAATTATAAAAAATCAACTAAGGTACTGCTTTAGCCACGGTAATCGTCTTTATTAGACCTACTTTTTATAATTTTCAATTTACGCCAGCGCTTTATGGTAGCACCATAAAGCGTAGTTAGCAAACTACAGTGAATTTGATTATCCCACAAGCACAGAACAGAACACTGTACTTTCCCGGGATCAAATAGTAACGTATTTGCTAACCGAAGAAATTTCAACAAAATATGTTCAGCCCTCAGTGTGTGTGCAGAAGTAACAAACATAAACACATTCGAACTCTCCGTTCACTGTCTAATTTTAGTTTGAAAAAAATATTCTTTGTGCCTATTACTCGCTGATAACTTTTTTCTGCCTGCGGCTTCGCATGCGTTGTTCCTATGGAAATGTCTAACCAATATATTTAAAAAAATTACCTTAATAATAATTATAATTATTTAAAAGTGACAATTTGCGGCCATATCTTATGATTGTTACTGGGAAGATCAATTAAACGTTCCTAATAATGAAAAAATATTCATTTTTCTCATATTCATTGTTTGGTTTGATACATAATAAATACAAATTTATTTAGGTATACATATAATTTCCGAATTCTTTTACATGAAAAATCTTATGCACACTGCATGCTATACTAGATTTAGTGGAATTCCAATTATTTTCATTGTGAGATTCTCTGATTATGCGAATTCAATTTAACTTTCAATTTTCATCACCTGGAAATCTGAAAAAAATATTGACTATTAGTTATGCCCCACGGCTACCTATAATCTCGATATAACATGATATCTACGTAGCATCAGCGTCAGTAAAATTATTATCAAAATGGGTTCAGCTATTTTGGAGGTTAGCTTAAATAAAAACCAAACATATTTCGTAATTCGTATACCTAAAGCTAAGCTATTGTATTGATATTACAAACAGAAATTCAATATCATAATTATATTTCAAATAAAACATATTATTATAGATAACCAGAATGATAAAGAAATGCATATTTACCTGATTCATAATTTAAAGTCAATAAAATATGAGAATTCAAACTTTTTTAATATCCTCCCAAACTTACCGGAAAATTTACATGTTTTCATGTTGGCAAGACTGGCTAGATTTTGTGCTTTTATTTTCATTTTTTTGTTGATAATAATTTTGCGTCAAATCGAAGAAATAAGTTTGTGAAATAAGAAATTTACCTAGGAAATGTGATCCGGTGTTTTTTATTGACAAACCCATTGTGATGTCTGCAACATCTGACCACACAAGACGGCGTTTTCTATTTATTTTGGTTTGTTTACAATGGGGTTCATCAGTTGGTGTATAAAGCCGTAATGGCGATGGCCAGCATACTATTTGATTGATTGGCATGCTTGCTTGATTGGAGTGCTTCGTTTTATTTTTTTCTGATACTCCTTCCGTACATACTTATTCATAGTTTCATGGCTAAAAGTAAGACTAGGCAATATGGCTATAGCATGGCTATGCTTTATCGGATTACAACTGTTAATTTAAAAAAATGAAAAACATACCAAAAAAAATCATTCTACGAATTCTTACGAATTTATTGATTGTTATTTCCTAAAGCCTCTCCCTCGCTCATACACTCGCGCGCATTCAAACCCACGACGAACCTTGAGTTGGCGTTTCATTCATTTTGTTCGTTCAAAATTCGTTTTTATTGCAGTCTGTTTGCTGTCACTTATGTCAAAGTTATGGATGGGAGTTATTGAGTATTTTGGCCAGCGGTTATTAGTTGGGTATTTTGTTTCAATAACGCTAGACCCAACTGATACCCAATAACGTTACACCCCCGGAATTTCAATAAAAATTTTAGATAAATTATCTTTAATTCTATGAATAATATGAGTACATAATTTTTTTTGTCTTGTTTTGTTTTGGATGGCGGTTAGGTCAACTACAGTACAATGAACGCGATCTACCGTTTTACCGAAAGTCAAACTTAGGTCCATTTATACAAGGCCCGAGGCAAATTTCACGCCACCTGTAAAAAACGTTTGAACGCAGTGTTGCGATGGAAAATTGCCAAAGATAGGAATACCCAAAAGTATAGAGTACCTATCTCGCGCCACAGAGGTCATCCATCACTTATGCTTCTGTCTGTATCTAAGGCTAGTCAATCCATACAGCATCTTTTCACCCCAGATCTTCTGTTATTATTAGGTACCTAAATAGATAACTGATGTAGCTAGGTACCTACCTAATGCTATAAATATATATTACTCTTTACTATACTTATAAATCATTCAGATTCCGAACAATAGCAATTCATAATATTATTTAAAGCGCTACCTATCGATATGCTCGTGAACGAAGTTGTTTAAGAAATATCGATAGACAGTGCTTATAATTGTATGTATAATTTACTAAACAAGTGGTCTTTATTAGTGGTCTGATTAAGCACTAGATGGCGCTGACAGAAATAATTATCAATTTTATCATTCTAAAGATTATAACAGGGTATTTTATCGAGTACTTTTTTAATTATCCCCTACGTTCGCATTGCGAATGTTTAACAAGTTTATCACTCTAGTAAATAATAATGTGATAGTAGATAGGTAAGTACTTTCCCTGTTTTATTTCCCATTATATTCATATTCTTTACATATTGTTGTTTTAGTTGTTGACATAGATGGCAGCACATGGTGTGCGAAAAAGAAATTCCAGAATTACAAGAGCAATTCAAATTGCTAAAAGAGAATTTTTGATAATATTGTATGACGTAATAAAAATAATAAGAAAAAATAGAGGCGGCGGTAGGAAGGTATTCACTGCCAATTTAAATTAAAAGGTGGTAGGATAGGAAGGAAACTATGTCCGCGCCACCAGTAAAAAAATCTCGTACTAAAATGGTTGTGTTGTGTGTACTGTTGTCTGTTGAACGCAGTATGGAAAATAACCTAACTATCTCTTTTACTCGGATCAGAATTCTGGTGTTAGACAGGGATGCCCACAAGTATTGGGTATTTAAATTAGCTACCTATCTCGTTTACTCGCAATAAAATCCTAGTGTTAAACAGGGATGCCAACAAGTATTTGGTTATTTCTAACTGATTTGGTTAGAAATACCATGTTAGGTATTCCTAACTTGTTTGGTTGGAAATACCAATTGCTATTTCTAACGGATTTGGTTAGAAATACCATGTTAGGTATTTCTAACTTGTTTGGTTGGAAATACCAATTGCTATTTCTAACGGATTTGGTTAGAAATACTTGTTGCAGTTAGATAACTTTACGGGTGAGCGGTACTCTAGTATGCGTAGATGATAGTTAGGTTAGGTTAGGTTAGGTTATGGCTCACGATCGGTTATGCGTGATGATTGCTTTGCAGTTATTCCGTAGCGGTAGGCGGACTTTCCAATAACGTTCGATATTTTAGGATCATGCTAACAGTTACTGAGTTAGTTATTTAATACCGGACTCATCTCTAGTCAAAGTCATCTTAAATTTAATTCTTGGAATACGAATTGGCGGAGATTGTGGTTTCGCGTGGTTACGTGAAATATCTTTTTATTTTATGGAGTTGTTCCTTGAATTAGACTCGTACAATGTCTTCTCATGACATATCATGTGGATTTGAATTTATTATAACTCCAAACTTACAAGGATGCTTGACCGAGGCTTTGCAAAACAACTATTCTTTTATAGTTACCCCGTTGATACATCCACGTTTTACCCGGCAGCACTCTTCGAGTTCTAATAAAGTTGGTGGCTTCACCCGATCAGATATGATACTGTCACCTCCAGACTGGACTACTCGAATAGTCGGACGGATATCCCAACATTGGAACGTGGATGAAAAATCCCCAGTAGTTAGACGAAAACATGAAGATGGTTTGAGTGAAGAACTTAGTTATTGCAAAGGTCTGGCTCTTCCAGCTATTATTATACCTTTACATGGCTGTGATTCAAATAACTTAGCTAGGGTGTTACTGTCATATTTTGAGTCAAGGTAATAAATAATTTTACAACCAAATATTTATAGTAAGTAAATTTACTTATTCAAATCATTTAAACTAACTTTGATTTCAGTCACCACCCTTCTATTATATGGACTAGAGTACCAATGGTATCTCAAAGAACACCTATGAATGTAAAGACCAATGAAGACACACAAGAAGACAATGATGATGATCCATGGAATGAGACTTGGTTCTGGTGGTCCAAGTTTCATGAGCGATTGGAATGGGACAAGCGAGTTGGGGTCATACTGGAAGTATCAGCAGACCTGCCGTCACAAAGAGTCATTGACAGATGGCTTGGTGAGCCAGTGAAGGCTATAGTTGTTCCCACTCACCTATTTCATAATAATAAGAAAGGGTAATGAGTACATATTTGCCCATTTAAAAAATCAATCTTTTAATTGTTATTGCTTACTACTGATAATGTCTAATTCATTCTGAAATCCATCTCCTGGCTGATATATAGAAACCTAAAATATTATGACAAAATCAAATGAGAGGTGAGCAAAGGTTCGCCTGTGATGCAGGAGGTTGTGGGTTCAATTCCTGCCTTGGGAGAAAAATTTGTACAATCTGCAAATAATTGTTAAGGGTGTTCTGGACGTTTTTCTATGTATTATAAAAAATATCTATCTATATATTTGTATATTATTATGCATAACAGTTATCTAGTACCCATAACACATGCTTAGTTTGGGGCTAGATAATGCTGTGTGAATTGTCCAGCATTATTTATTTATTTATGTTACAGCTTCCCAGTACTATCCCGAGCTCACCAACATTTGGTGGTCAGCATGGTAGAGATTGAGGCTCAGGTGATCATTAGTGGTGCAAGGAGGCATGACATAAAGTATTATCTACAATACATGCAGAGGCTTTGGATGAGGAGGCCCAATGCTGGTGATGATCCCATGCTGCAATATGCTAGGGGGTAAGTGACATCACCTATATCAGTCTACTGCTGGACATAGGCCTCCTCTAATGAGCCGAGCCCATAGATGGCATTATTTATCACTTGGGGGTCCATAATCCCATAATCATTTAAAGCTGATGATGATGATATATTTATTGAAGTTTAAGATGATACAATTTATCCTTTATTAACAAGGAAAATTACAGTTATCTAACTAAATTAGAGTTAGTATTTACAATTGAAACAATTGAGCTAACTGCAACCTGTTGCAAACAAACTACAGGTAGCTCAACTGATCCATTGATGTTCAATATTTATACAGGTGGGAAGACTACCTGCAGATTCCTCTTCAGCCACTGGCAGACAACTTGGACACTCACACCTACAATGTCTTTGAAAAGGATCCCATCAAATATGACCAGTACCAAAAAGCAATTGCTAGAGCATTAACTCATTTTAAAACCAAATCAAAGGTAAGTACATAAACAATGAATATTTTTAAACTTACGCGATCTGAACACATATTTATTAGTATTATTCTAAACGGATATTTATCGTGTTTAATTACCTATTTTTCCCGACGTTTCAACAGGTTTACACACTGTCGTGGTCATCCCGTGACCACGTTTAAAATAATACTAATAAATAAACAATGAATCTAGTGTTACTTTTTTATGTCGTAAGTTTATAGAATATCACTTCAGTACTGATAACACAAGCTCTGCTTAGTTGGGAGCTAGATGCTGGACAACTCACAGCATCTTGTCAGTTGTCCAGCGTTATTTATTTATTTGTCTTTTGATGTTACCTTTATTATTATTATAAATCAATGAGCTTAGCTCTTGTCTGTGTTAAGTCCTATTAAGCGACTTTAACTGCAACTTTTTTATCTCCAAAAAAATGTCTTTTGCTTTATCCTTGATCTGACTCTTATAGCTATTTGTTAGTTTTTAACTTCCTCATCTGCCTTCTATGATGTTCTCTAAGAAGTTGTCATATTGTATAAGACATCCAATCATTCTGTCTTGAGTGATTTTCATCTAATACCTACCCTCATTATCCCCTTTTTTCATAGCTGAAATAATATTGAAAATTTTACAGAAGGTACAAAAAGAAGAGCAAGGAGTACAGGATTTAATTTCAAAACTTGAAATTGGACAAGGTGATAATGCAGATACAGATAAAAAACAATATCCAACATCAGGAGATCATAGCAAAAATATGACCAAAAATAAACACGATAAAAAAAGCAAACCTCATGAGAAACATGGTAAAACACCAGTAAATGATGATGGAGGTACAAAAGAGGATGCTAGCAAAAAGGACATAAACAATATAGACCAAAACCAAGCCTATAGTGAACCTTCAAGTGAAGTTGGAAACCCAGATCCTGTTACTGTGATGGTGCTTGGGGCTGGTAGGGGGCCTCTTGTGAGAGCCACTCTCAATGCATCTGACATCACAAATACTAAAGTCAAGGTAATTTAACTATGCTTGATACAATATTTATTATAAAGCCCCCATACTTAACCCTGTTGTTAGGCTGGGCAGTGTATGGGTTATTAAGTGATTGCTTATTCATAACAGTAATTTCATAATGATGAACTTTCCATCATCAATTAATAAAAATCGCATATCTGTGTCTGTTTTATTGTCATAACTAAATCAACCTTGAATGCTTAAAATTTAATGATTTTCAGATAATAGCTGTAGAAAAGAACCCATGCGCAGTGGTGGTTCTAGCAGCTCAAGTCCGTGAAGTGTGGCGTGACCGCGACATCACAGTGGTACCAGGTGACATGCGGCGCTTGAATCTCACACCGAAAGCTGATATCATCGTCTCTGAACTCTTAGGTATGCACATTGAATCGCACAAACAACGCGTTCGACAAGCTACTTCGTTTTATATTATGTAGTGATTTTGCGGAAACCAGTTTCTTACGATTTGCTTATTATGAATTATTACTAAATATTGATGATCCTAGTATTGTGTTACCTACTCAAAAAGTATAAAAAATTGCAGGTTCTTGGGCGGATAACGAGCTTTCTCCTGAGTGCTTAGACGGCGCGGCTGGACTGCTCAAACCCGGCGGCATATCCATTCCGAGTCAGTACAAATCGTATGTGGCGCCGATATCCTCGGCAAGGCTCTGGGCTGCGGCAAAATGCGCATCCACTAATCCGCATAAGGAGAAGAACCTTGAAACATTGTGGGTGGTGTACATGCAGAATAAGCATACTATTGCTGAGGCTAAGGTTGGTATATCAACATTAACATCATCAGTCCATAATACAATACTAGTATTATGTTATCTATCATATTACTTGATGCGACAAGCTGAAGACAGGGCGTTATGGCGCTCATTAGGGGAGGCCTATGTCCAGCTGTGGTCAGGCTGATGATGATTACATTATCTGTGGCACTACAATACAAAATACTTTATTGTACACCAGAAAAAGACAATAACAAAAGATATTACATAAAACAAGTACAATGAACTGCCTTATCGCTTATGTGATCCCTTTGCATGGAAATAATTATTTGAATTTAAGAAAGGATGTTATAAGAATATTGCACACCCCCTGGTTTGCAATATTCTATAAAACATGCCAATATTGGATGTAAAACCTCTGTGTACCACTGTTTCACACCAAAAATTCATATTTGCGTTTCAATCCACATCAAAAAACCTCCCCTTATGTACTTATGAACATGTAATGCCAACGATAATGTCGAATAATCCTAATTGTTTTATTTATATTCTAGCCGGTGTTCACATTTGATCACCCTGCCAAAAGTGTCCTAGATTATCAGGGTCAAGAAATGACAGATTGGAGAGGCCTGCCTTTGACAGACAATCGTCGACAAGCAACTGTCACATGGGATGTGACTCAAGACAATGTGGTGCATGGTTTTGGAGGATATTTTGATTGTGCCTTGTATGGAGGGGAAATGCTCAGCATATTGCCATCTAAACACAGCCCTGGGATGATATCATGGTTCCCTATTTTTATACCTATCATGGTAAGAATTAAATAAATAAATATAAATAATTCAGGACAATCCACTCAGCATCATTTAGCCCCAAGCTGAGCAACTGATATTCATAATACAATATTATTACATATTTTTTTTTTTACTATATACATAGAAAACAACCAGACACCCTGAACAAATATCTGCAGATGATACATTTTCCCGAGGCGGGAATCGAACCCGCAACCTCCTGCGTCGCAGGCGGAGCTTCGCCCACCCAGCCACAGAGCTCGTCGTAATTAATAATTGTCACTTATTTTCACTGGATTATCATTGATTTTAATAATAAGATTAAAGTTGTTTTATTATGTTTTTAGACACCGCTACGTGTTCGTGCTGGTGATAAAGTAAAGGCTACATTTTGGAGATGTGTTGACACTCACAAAGTGTGGTACGAGTGGCTGGTAGAAGTCGGGGACAGAGCAACATGTATCCATAATATAAATGGACGTAGCTCTGAAATGCTTCTGTGATTTTTTACTGTTAATGATTAAGGTTTATGATGAATAGTGCAAATGTCTGACATATTGTGATTAAACAGTTTTCATGACAATAAATCTTTAATTTCAAAACTTAATATCCCTTAATAACCTATCTACTATAGTTGACAGTATGTACATTGCATAATATTTGTTATTAAATAGCTAAATAATACTAATATTGTAGGACTATTATGTTAGTCAATTTAATTACTGTAATCTCTTGATGTTCATTTCTCTGTGGAAATCATCAATGTCCTGCTCCCATCTCTTTTCAAAATAAATTCCTGAAAGAAGAAAAGAAGTTATTTGAATTATACAATCACTAGTGGTCCGCCCCCGCTTCACATGGGTATTTAACAAAAAAATATTTTTTCATGCAGATCCCTAGTTGTTTCGAAAATATTCTAGTGCCAATGTTCATCAGAGAAAATTTAGGATTCAAATGGTGAAAAAAGAATTCAAATCGGTCTAGTAGTTTCAGAGCCTATTCAATTCAAACCATCAAATCTTTCCACTTTATAACTTTAGTATAGAAGAAATATTATTATTCCTACGTAGTGCAGGATGCCCTCCTGCCAGGCGGGACAACGATCTGTGAAAGACTGCTGGCAGATGCTGGATGTAACAAGCTGAAGACTAAGACAGGGCCTCATTAGGGGAGGCCTATGTCCAGCAGTGAACTGATGTAGGCTGATGAAGAAATTAAAGGATAAAGATAAATTTGATGGATATGAACTAGTTACCTTGTAAAAATTGAGCATTCACTCCAGTTCTTATTGCCCATGGCAAGTAACATTTCAGGTAGAGCTGGCGGTGTTTTGGCTTCAACCTGGCTGCTCCCCAGATGCCTCCGCTGATACACATTGGTAGTTTGGTTTGGATACCTTCCACCCATTTCACAGCAACCTGCAATGTTCCATAGGCATAAGAGGTTTACATAAAGATTTTAGATTTTAACAGCTTCAAAATAAAGTTATTGATATCTGAAATCTTGACTCTTCTTTTCCCAAAAAGTAAACAGTAATTTACCTCTCCCAACATTGTTGTTTTCATAAACAGAGTAGCATGTACCAAGTCATGGACTTCCCTGTAACGTTGCATCATATACGCTAGATCCGGATCAGCGATGAATTGGACTGGTAGTCGAGAGTCAGCGGTAATATTGTTGTCACGCATGAAGTCGGCGTAGACACGGCCAAGCGTGTTTTCTGGGAGTTTTGAGAGCTTATCAAACGCAACCGTCTTCGAGTTTATTCTCGGCTGTTCCTGTAGAATCTCGTTACCCTCCGGTGTCTCACGCATCTTTCTATGCATGTACTGTAGGGCATTTTCTCCAGTCACTTCTCCGAGACAGGCTATCATGTCACCCCGATGTGGATTAAACAATGCGATCGCAGCTGATCCACATGATAGCAAGGTCCTTTGGAAGGCACTTGTCGGGATATAGTTCATCTGTAATTCATCAATGAATTTACTGCTTTTTGGTAGAGCAGTTGAATATTTCCGTATGAGCTTTAACTGTCGCATGGCGTTGTTGGGTAATTAATCCACTCAGCGGGTGTTCAGATTCTGATTAGAATGTAAACTGATTTTGACATATTCGACTTTGGTGACTTTGACACTTGACATCGCGTAGTATAGTTATAACGGTTTTCATCGTTTTGCCGCGCTTTCGTAGATGTCATGACATTCGGTTTTTGGATCTCGAACAGAACGGTTACATTTGTTCGTGGTTTCGTATACTCGATATAATTTACGCCAAAATTCTCGTTTTACTTTTCGTTGGGCATAATAATATCTGCTGCGTATAGAAGTGCAACCCCCTTTTGATGAGAAGTGTTAGATGGTGATCGTGATCCAGGCTACAGGACTCCACACTGTGTCATCCCCGGGACAACTGGCCAACATTTTACTGAATCAGGGAGTATACAACTTGTTAGGTATTTTGTTAGGGCTGTAAGTGAACCCTAGGTGATGACCACAGGCCGATTCGCCGCATCACATCGGACAGGTTAGTGGAATCCTATTTTGCTCAAATCACGCATTTCATTTTCACACACTCATCAAATTCCACATCCATCAATCAATCATCTTTTCGAGTAAATCACATCACATAATTCATCTTTCGTTTCATAGCATACAGTCCACTTTAATTTCTAATTTTATAAACTGAGTTCTCGAACATTTTGGTCCTACGACCGGTTAAAACTAGCATTGTATCGTATTGATTTATAAATTGCCGTGGTAATATTGATTTCACTTGTAAAAGGGTAAATTGTCGTTTCGTTTCCTTTTTCAGCAATATTTCTTTGTTTCGTTTCGTTATAAATATTGTTGGGGGGTATTAGAATCTCTAATTGCAACGGTCAAGTCAAATTGTAAAAATTTACTACCTTCATACGTGTTAGTTTTATAATTTCTTCGGTTGTCTAATCAAATTGACAAATGATAGGTATCTGTATTAGTACGTCAATGTCAAAGTGTCAAGTTGTCAAGTAGAATAATTTATTGGTTGTGGTAAATCATTCACTCATTCAATATCATTCAATTGTAAACAGGCAGCTAACCATAGATAAAAAACAAAGGTTATCTGTGGTATTTGTTTACATTCGTCACGTCATTCATTAATTGTTTTGCTTTGCATGATTATTGATTTTGTTACAAAATCGTTGGATACGGTCGTTTATTGATGGAATCTGACATGGAAACGAGCCGCGACGAACGCTCAATGCAGGGCGATCAATATAGAGTTACCCGGGACTATTGTTACATGCGAATGGAAATGTTATCGGAATCTCCGGCTTTGATGGGAATGACTGTTGAAGATCTCAATGTAATTTCGAGAGATTTTCACGCAGCACAGATCCACGTTTTAGAATCAATGTCGAAGGCAGCGCGAAGTGCAGAGTTTGCGCACACCATAAGTTTTGATCAAAAGTACCTAAGCCTAAAATCTAGGCTAATGCAGGCAAGTAAAGAAAGTTTATCGTCAAACAAACATTGTACTAGTGAGTTAGCTAAGTTGCCCAAAATTACTATGAAGCCGTTCGATGGGAAACTAGAAAATTGGGTATCATTCAAGGAGTTGTATGACTCTCTCATCCATAAAAGGGAACTGGCAGAAGTGGAAAAACTTCACTATTTATTGTCGAGTGTTCAGGGGACTGCATATGACTTAGTCAAAAACTTTCCACTGACAGGTAGTAGCTATAAAGCAGCCTACCAAGCTCTTCATAAATATTATGATAGAAAGAGGAATATAGCCACTACTTATTATGAGAAATTGCTTAAGTGTGAGCCAATAAGAAGCAAAAGTGGCTCTGAATTAGAGAGAATTCATCGCACCTTCAATGAGAACTTGGCAATATTGGGTAGGTATGAGCTCCCAAATCAAGATTTTATGCTTTTTCAGATGGTGTGGTCTAAGCTTGACTCAGTAACTCGTGAAGCGTTTGAATTACAACTTGGAACTGAGGTAGATGTACCTGCATTTGATGACATAATGGATTTCCTAGATAAACGCTCTCGTGCATTAGAAAATTGTTATGGATACCATGTTACATCAAAACAGGTAACAGCAAAGAATAAAACTTCATTGGTTGTATCTCAGAAACTCAGTTGCGATTTTTGCCCCAACGAGGGTCACATAGGGGAAGCCTGTCCAACCTTCTTGAAGCTATCTCCTGCAGGTCGGTTTAAGGATGTGAAGGAAAAAAGGTTGTGTATCTTGTGCTTGCAGCCTTCACATTCGGTAAAAAGATGCTCGGCCAAGGTTCTGTGTAGCAAATGTAATCAACGGCATCATACATTACTCCATTTTGAAGAATCAACTCCCACACCCTCTCCTTCCCAAGGACTCGAGGAAGTACCTCCAGTGGCCCTAGCAGCATATTCCTCTAATGCAGATGCACTGTTTTCTACTGCAGTGGTGTTGGTTAAAAATGATCATAACAAATTCGTTAAAGTTAGGATCTTATTAGATAGTGCTAGTGCTTGCAACTTCATAACTCAGTCGTGTGCATATCGTTTGGGACTGAAAATTCAGTCAACTGCCCAGTCTGTCCATGGAATTGGCAGTGTATCGACAAACACACTTGGATCGGTCAAGTGTGAATTGGGACCTCAGAATCAGGGTTCTTCAGGTAACCTAGTTGTAGAAGCTGCGGTGCTCCAAACCATCTGTCAAAATATGCCAACTGGTTTTATAGATATTTCATTGTGGGAGCACCTCAAGGGATTAGAGCTTGCTGACCCTGAATTTAACACCCCAGGGCCTGTCGATATGCTGGTCAGTGTCAACGTTTTTTCGTCGGCATTAAAGCCTGGTATTAAGAAGGGTGCACCAGGTCAGGCCATAGCTATATCAACAATTTTCGGTTGGGTAGTGATGGGTGAATGCACAATTGGCACTGACTTATCTTGCCTTCGCCCAAATTCAAATAATAAAAGGGATTGTTTTGTCGTGTCGAATTTAGCTTTAGATGAGACGTTAAAAAGGTTTTGGGAATTGGAGAGTATAAATCCACCTAAACCCACCACACCTTCGTCAAAAATTGAAACTTCTATTAATAGGTATATGGAAGACACTTGTCGTCGAAATTCTGACGGGAGGTTAGTGGTACCCTTAACCTTTATAGAACCTAATCAGAAACCAAAGTTTTCAGATTCGCGGAAAATCGCATTGAAGCGGTTCTTAAATCTAGAGAATAAATTCAAAGTTAACGCGCAGTTCAAGGCTGCGTATGTCGATTTTATGAGGGATTATTTAGAGAGTGGACATATGGAGGAGGTGCATCCGCCTTCGTCTAGTATCGGTCCATTCTATTACATCCCGCACCACGGAATTTTGCGCCCAGACTCTGTCACTACTCCGCTCAGGACTGTGTTTGATGCTAGTGCCAAGGATTATGAAGGAAATTCGTTGAATGATTTATTGGCACCAGGCCCCAAACTTCAGAAGAGTATTTTCGATATTCTTATTCGATTCCGCTGGCACAAAATTGTGTTCACCGGCGATATAAAAAAAATGTACCGTCAGTTTCTAATCACACCCGAAGACACTGATTACCAGCGAATCTTATGGCGCGAGGATGCGGATTTGCCTATTCGTGACTTCCGGTTGCTGACGGTCACGTATGGAGTGTCGTGCGCTCCATATCAGGCTTTGTGGTGCATGTCTCGTTTGGCATCGGAATTTGTTAGTCAGGTCCCTCTGGGCGCATCGGTTCTCCAGCGGGATACATATGTTGACGACGTCGTGTCAGGAGCGGACTCCATTGAGGAAGCAGTCCAGATTCGACAAGATTTAACTGCAATTTTGTCATCAGCTGGACTTCACCTACGAAAGTGGACTTCTAATTCTGAAGAGTTTCTTAGCGGCTTGTCTCCTTCTGAGTTGTACTCCGAAAAAATGTGCAATTTTGAGGATCTTCAGGATTTATCGCTGAAAATCCTTGGCATGCTGTGGATCCCCACCGCTGATCAGCTCACGTTTAAAACCGCATCAGTTGAAACCAGGTGTACAAAGCGGTCGATTTTGTCGGATATAGCCCGTATTTTCGATCCCTTGGGTCTGTTATCACCAATCGTTTTCTTGGCTAAGTACATCATGCAGCTGCTGTGGATTGATGGTGTAGAGTGGGATGAAGAGGCTCCTCAGTTCGTATCCGTCGAGTGGCTTAAAATAAAAACCCAATTGCCTTCACTAAGTTCTGTCGTCTTACCCCGAAAAATGGTACCCGAGTTCACCTCACTTCAGTTCCACGGATTTTGTGATGCCTCAGAGCGTGGATATTGCGCGGTTGTTTACTGTCGAGCGGCACAAAGTAACGGAGTGGTTGATGTGCGTCTGTGTTGCGCTAAATCCAAGGTCGCGCCGCTTCGTAAACGGTCAATACCGCGCTTAGAGTTAATGGCAGCTGTTTTACTGACTGAACTGATGTCCTCAGTGACTCTAGCTTTGGATGGCCTTTATCAGATCGAAAATATCGTTGCATGGTCTGACTCCAACGTAGCTTTAACCTGGATTAAGTCTTGCCCTTCCCGATGGAAAACTTTTGTCGCCAACCGTGTGACTGAAATTCAAGAGAGCATCCCTCCAGATTGCTGGCGTCATGTTCCAACCACCGACAATCCAGCAGACCACGGTTCGCGTGGCTTACTGCCTGACGAGTTGATCCCGTGTCAGTTATGGTGGTCGGGTCCCAGTTGGTTAATGGACCCGCCGGAACAATGGCCGCAAACATCGCTTATCTTGAAGGATGAATCCGCATCCGAGGAACGAAAAGTATTGACTTTTTTTACAGAAAACAGTATTACGTTCGTCGATGAAATCCTTAATCGTTTTTCGTCCCTTTTCCGTATTGTCAGGATTCTCGCATATTGTTTTAGATTTGTTCGGAATTTGAGGCTACCTGCAAAATCAACTGGTGAACTGTCAACGATTGAAACAAACGAAGCATTGAACTTTCTTGTAAAACATGTACAGGAGGTTTCATTCGCTTCCGAAATTCGTTCATTGAACCAGAACACCCCTAATTCTCTTCCAAAGGCGCTGCGGAAGCTATGTCCTTTTGTGGATACGAACGGGTTGTTAAGGGTAGGAGGTCGACTGTCCCATAGCGATTTGAACTTCAATCAGAAACATCCGCTGTTACTGCCTCGTGATCACCGGTTAACGCATCTTCTAATTGAGGATTATCACCGCAAGTTCCTGCATCCCGGTCCGCAGACATTGCAGAGTCTGATAGTGCGGGATTTCTGGATACTTTCGGCTAAGCGAGCAATCCGGACCGTAGTGTCATCTTGTATTAAGTGTTTCCGTGCAAAACCACGTCTGTCCGCGCCGCCGCTGATGGCTGACTTACCGTCATATCGCATTAATCAAATAAAACCTTTTTCGTCATCCTCTGTTGATTTTGCTGGTCCATTTGATATCGCTCTTGGACGCGGTCGCGGTGTAAGAACATACAAAGGGTATGTCTGTGTTTTCGTGTGCACGGCTGTCAAGGCGGTTCACTTAGAGCTTGCATCGGAGTTAACTTCCGAAGCCTACTTGGCTTGCCTTCGGCGGTTTATAGCACGTCGTGGCCGCTGCTCCCGGTTAGTATCAGATCAGGGGACAAACTTCGTTGGGGCTAGTAACATGCTCAAGGATTTTATGTCGCAAGCTTCGCAAACTGAAAAGGTGGAATTCAGATTTAACCCTCCTGGCAGCCCACATTTCTCGGGGTTGGTTGAGGCAGGTGTTAAGTCTGTCAAAACACACCTTGCTCGCGTCGTCGGCGGGCAACGCCTGACATATGAGGAATTCAACACGTTGCTTATCCAAATTGAGGCCTTATTAAATTCGCGCCCTTTGTCCCCCTTGAGTTCGGATCCTCATGATCTTGTGGCGTTGACTCCAGGCCACTTCCTCACACTCGAGCCTCTGACTCTGTTGCCTGAAGCGCCTATCCTGGAGAATCATGTCAATCCTTATCGTCGATGGAGACTCATCCAGAAGATGCATCAAGACTTTTGGGCCAGATGGCACCTCGAATACATACACACTTTGCAACAACGCCATAAATGGGTAGACGCACGAGATAATATTGTCGTGGGAACTCTCGTGCTCATATCTAATGAGCAATGCAGCCCCATGAAGTGGAAACTGGGTCGGGTAATCCAACTTCACTCTGGGACTGACAATGTGTGCCGCGTGGTTACCCTGAAGACTCAGTCTGGAGAATGCAGAAGGCCCGTCGTCAAACTGTGCGTACTTCCGGTACCTCAGGATCTCGAATCTGGCCCTCGAACAAACTAGCTCCAACGGACGGAAGGCTTCATAAAAAAAATATTTTCTTTTAATTTCCTGTTTATCATATTGTTATTTGTAAAATTAATTGTTAACAGTAAGTTGTATAAAATAGTTTCGTAGTATCAATTTTGTTAATTTGTCTGTTAATTTCGTGTTATTTGTTGAAAATACGCCTGATTTTTAAAATAGCGTATTTTGGTGGTCGGAATGTTCAGATTCTGATTAGAATGTAAACTGATTTTGACATATTCGACTTTGGTGACTTTGACACTTGACATCGCGTAGTATAGTTATAACGGTTTTCATCGTTTTGCCGCGCTTTCGTAGATGTCATGACATTCGGTTTTTGGATCTCGAACAGAACGGTTACATTTGTTCGTGGTTTCGTATACTCGATATAATTTACGCCAAAATTCTCGTTTTACTTTTCGTTGGGCATAATAATATCTGCTGCGTATAGAAGTGCAACCCCCTTTTGATGAGAAGTGTTAGATGGTGATCGTGATCCAGGCTACAGGACTCCACACTGTGTCATCCCCGGGACAACTGGCCAACATTTTACTGAATCAGGGAGTATACAACTTGTTAGGTATTTTGTTAGGGCTGTAAGTGAACCCTAGGTGATGACCACAGGCCGATTCGCCGCATCACATCGGACAGGTTAGTGGAATCCTATTTTGCTCAAATCACGCATTTCATTTTCACACACTCATCAAATTCCACATCCATCAATCAATCATCTTTTCGAGTAAATCACATCACATAATTCATCTTTCGTTTCATAGCATACAGTCCACTTTAATTTCTAATTTTATAAACTGAGTTCTCGAACAGCGGGGTACCTATTTCTAGAATCTCAGGTCGGGTACCAATCCACACAAAAAACTAAAAATATTTGCAAAAAAATGTAAACAAATATCAATCAGCTGTTGGAGTTAGTACCAGTTATTTAGTCTATGGTTTAGGTTTTTAGGCCGGCGGGCGCGGGGCGGGGCGAAGCGATTCACGTCCGGGTTTTGGTCTGATTGATTGTCTATCTATGGCTCCGACGACGACCGACGGTTGAATTTCCCATTCAAAACGTAGTACTAAAATTATTTGTAATTTCAAATTACTAATTTGAGAGTATTTTCACCATGGTTTGCTATTATTTTTATTGGTTTCCATTATATAGTTCTTGCCACTGCCACAGGCTTTTCCCAAAATATTTTTTTAAGATAGATAAACTTAGCAGTAGGTACCTACCTAAGATATGTAGGTAGTAAAAAATGCGACTGATACGAATCATGTCTCATTCGTCTGTGCTTAATATATTATCAAACAATTATGTGCTAAAAGTTTTATTATAATATCAATGTATCTAGACGAGTAAAATAATTTAAATAAATAATAATAATGCCAGACAATTCGGGACGAGTTCTAATCTAGCTCGAGAAATAACAACATAGCAAAAAATGGGTTTCCTGTACGCGCGACTTAATTTTTGTTAACTTAAAAAGATTGTAGTGACAAAATTTAAGTATCCACTTTATTTTCTAATAGGTAGTAGAATAAATAGGTAAAATGTAATTATTCTGTGACGGGTCATGAGTCCGTTCAATATTATTTAGTGCTGAGGGGCTACGCAGGTGTCATTGTATCCATTAAGGCTAGGCTATTAATTTAGTAGAGTACCGAGTAATTTAGTGGCTAAATGTGTGTGAACCACAAAAATTTAGTCGAGTAGTTTAGTGAACGATTAAGTCGAGTCGATCCATTTAACTTACGGCCAATAAAAGATTTATATTTTATAAAAGAAACTTACAAAATACCGACGGTGACGGACAAAATTTTAAAACAATAAAATAATAAAACAAATGAATACTTGATAATCCAATAATGATAAGATGAATTAGATAGGTAGCATCCCTAGTAACAGCTGACGACCACTGTGGCGCGGTGGGCGAAGGCCCGCCAGCGACGCAGGAGGTTGCGGGTTCGATTCCCTCCTCGGGACAAATATTTGTACGATCTGCAGATATTTGTTTAGGGTGTTCTGGTCGTTTTCTATGTCTTAAACAAAAAAAAAAATACAAAATTATTTATTTCCAACTAAAGTTTACAATTTAGGCATACCAAAATGACTTAGGAGCTAACTATAATAGGTAGGTATGTCTATGAGATTAACTACGGCCCCACACTAGGCTCTAGGCCCGTGTCGGGTCCTGTATACGATAGTCTGAAGATTAACTAGTTTCTAGGGGTATCCAAGATAATTTTACAGATTTAATATTCAGTTCTGGTATGTAAGATGATACATAGGACATAAAGATAATAAAAAATATCTATATAAGTAATAATATTGTCTTCAAGGGCGTCGCCAGGGGGGGGCAGGGGGGGGCAGCTGCCCCCCCCTAGAGATAAAAAAAACGTACCTAGCCAAACAACGAAAGTCCTACTATTGTCTTGCTTTGCCGTTAAATCCCGCATAAATTCACTATCACTAGGAATAAGTAGTGACAGTTACATAGTACAATTAATATAACTTAAAAAACAATATTGTATTTAGGGTGATTTTTATTTTCGGATGTTTCGGTCGGTCATTTGTAACAAAATATTATAATATGTACCTACGTGCTGTGTATAGCTCGTAAAGCTTTTCACATGGAAGTTGAAACCATTCTTATTTACAATCGCCATACAGGCAAACAGGTCCCTAGGGAATAGGGGTTCTGGGGATTCAAGCCAACCCCCGAAAAGTTTTCTCGAGTACAAGTTAAAAGTTACGCGAGTACTTGAAGTGGTTGTTCTGTCTTAAAAACTAAATTTTTTGTTCGGCAAAATTCGTCGAATGGCTCGCTCTCACGCTAAGTGACATTCGATTCGTAAATATAAGTGTACCTTATAATATGTAAGTGAGCTAGGCGCACGCATCACATCACATTCATTTACGCCCGACTCCATCTTGGAAGGCAGATCACGACATTAATTTTAATTTCGTAAATCGATGAATGTATTAAGTACCCATTTTCTTGTTTTGCCGTTATTGAATTGCTCCCTCCGTTTGTTGTTATTCCTTTAGATATATATATACAAACTATTCTAAATTTTTGGCATACGTCCGAAAGTCTCAAAAAAAAAATCGCGGCTCGCTCCGCTCGCCGTTTATTCTATCAGTCTTCAGTTTCGGCTATTTCCAGCGGCCGCACACTACAAAATATCGGCGCTCATTACACTCTGTTATATTTTTTTTTGTGCTACCTAATGTAATTAGGGTGATGGAACCAGTAAGTGACACCTTAAGGCATTTGTGTAATTTGATTTCTTATAACTTTTTTTTTTTTATACAAAGATATTAAAACAGTTTTTACTACAGGTATTATTATTGGGAAAGGCATGGCTGTCGTAAGTTTTTCAGAAAAGCTACATGATGGACATGACAAGTTTAAAACCAAAATTACTCAAAATCTCCAATAATGAACACAAAAAATCCAGTAATGAACCCCCAATAAATAACACTCCCCAATTATGAACATCCAGTATTTGACCCTTACCCAGTAAAAAACACCTAGTAATCGACACAAATCCCATCAGAATATAAGCGCTATACAATTAAATAAACATAAGAAATAAGTAAGATTTATGTATACTTGCGTAATGTCAAGCCCATAATATCCTTTTATAAATTAAAAAATATCACAAAAACAACTTTATAATAAATTCAGCCTCAACCATCACTGGAAAATCTTGACTGATATCAGTCAGGAGATCTTGTAGCTATTATTATTAGTATAAAGTAGGTACTTAACTACATATTTGAATAGAAATAATTAATAAGTATCAAAATAAAAAATCACAGCAGAGCAATTAGGGCTGAAAGCTCAAACATCATAAAAACCT
Organism: Eupithecia pulchellata; assembly: GCA_963931895.1. NCBI lineage: Eukaryota > Metazoa > Arthropoda > Insecta > Lepidoptera > Geometridae > Eupithecia > Eupithecia pulchellata. The sequence goes on from OZ007522.1 coordinate 9,541,176, forward strand.
CTACATTTACTATAGCAATTCTAAACTCTAGGCTTATTTTATTATTCGTAAATAATGGGTAAATTTTTATCCATTTCTTTTAATTTGAATAAGCTTCTTTTAAAACAAATAGGCTCGTTTATCTTTCCAAATAAATTTTCATATTTTATAACTAGAATCAGGCCATTTAAAGGATTTTCCCACAGAAAACATCATCGTGCTCACTTCTTATTGGTTTTTTTCAAGTCTCATTCTGGCTCTTTCAGCTTTTTCTTCCATTGTTTCCTCCATGTACAGCTCGTATATTTTTTTATAAGAGCCATTTAGAACAAAATCTGTGAAAACCAGTTAATGACACTTTTTTGTACCCAATGATCGACACATTGTTCTTTACTGGTATTCGTGTTTCGATCGGTGTATTTCAAATATATACTTAACCAGCAAAATAATTAGAGCTAAGTTTGCTTAGCAACCCAAAAAGTCAACAAAACTATAAGTATGGACAGTTGTCGATTTGTGGAGTAAGTCACTTTCTCAGTACCAGTAATGAACAACTGTAATAAATTAAACAAATTGGTGCCCCGATGCAAGACTGATTATAAAATTACTTTACAAATTCATTTAACTTTACAAAAAATCAAACATAATACTATAATATTTACTAATGACAAAATTATAAGCAAAAATGTGTACACACATTCTTAAGGATTCAGTTAAAAAAACAGCGTTTATTTCTGTTAATGACTCGGGTTGTCACGTTTCATCCTCCATGGTCTTGTAATGAAATGTCAGTTTCTCGTGACGTATTAAAAAATGTCAGTCGGGAGTGAGTTGACCATGGTTTAGTGTCATCATGTGGTAAATTAAATTCTGAGGCTTACTATAGATGATCGAAAAAAAAAGTGTCAACCACTGGCGCTTGTCGATTACTGGTTCCATCACCCTACCCGAAAATGTTACAAAAGTTGTCGTGCTGGGCTCATTCACTTGCAGTGTTTAATGCCAGTTGTAGATCATTTTAAACACTTTGCCTTGAAAATTACTTGGTTATAGTTAGCGTACATAATATCATCAGCCCATGTTATCCGCTGCTGGACATAGGCTTCTCCTATTGAGCGCTAGGGTCGTAAGCTTTAAACCCCCCCCCCCCCCCCCGCCGATTATTACATATTTCTGGCTACGGCTTGCCCCCCCTGGGCCGTGGGCTGGCGACGCCCTTGATTGTCTTATGTATATCAGTCAAATAGTACCTACCCATAACACAAGCTCTGCTTATTTTGGGGCTATATGATGCTGTGTGGATTGTCTATTATTTATTTATTTATTTGTTGGGGGATAAGGTTCAATCCATAGAGATAAGTTGGGCCATAAATTAGGAAGGGTAGGCCTTATGTCATATTATCGTCTACATTCATTCTTCACTTTTTAAATTCATTCACTCATTCATTGAATATCTTTTGCAGGTTATGTTTACGTGCGAGCGAAGCGACTGTACGCGTTCTCACCGTGCGATTATTTATTTCTTTGTGTAACTATTGATTCTGTTGCAAATCGCTGTAAATTTTTAAGCTGTTTTGTTTAACTCTCGTACATTCACTTCCCTGTCTTCAATAACCATACTCACATAACGATTTCTATTGCGAAGTTTTAAGGTTAGTACCTACCTAGATATTTTTTAAGAGTAGAATAAGGGAATTTTATGCAATGCATCTCATCTCAAATGCCAGAGATCTCTCATACCAGAGAAAGAGCATCATGTACCAATGCATCTACCAGAGGAAGATATCATGTAACAATATGAAAATATGTTTTGTATTTAAAATATTCCTCATTGGTGTGTTAAAATTGTTAATAACATAGATGATTTATGCCCTCTTTATCTCATCTAATTTCAATTATACCTGATTAGAATACTTACATAAAGAAATTCCAGTTATTCCTTAACCATAAAAATTATTTGTTTCCAGATGATTTCATCCAAAAAACCTGCAAAATTAAAGCATCTGAAAGCTGAACTCAGTAAGGATCTTGTATTTCTAAAAAATATTCTGTCGGCTATGCCTGTACAAAAGAGGGGTGAGTTGTTAAACTTTATAACCGAGGCTAATAACTATAATAAGGAAATCTTATTAATGTCATGAAAGCTTGCTCAATTTTAGATTTATGCTTAACCATCATGATAAAGAAAAGTTACAATCAAGTAATAACAAAGCCAACTTTCATATTACAGACCTTAATAAGACTATAAACATTGTAAGTATTGTATAAATATTATGCTTTTACAGAAAATGAAGACAACTTGGACTATGAGATTGTGAATGAAAATGAACACAAAGATAAAGAAGGGGAGGTTCCAAAACGTGCAAGAAGTATAGCAGAACTTGAGGAAAAACTCCAGAAAATTAAATCCCAACACAACTTCAATTTAAAAAACAAACTAGTGAAAAAAAGTTTAAACAGTAAATTGAATAAGAAAATCAAAAAGAGAGAAAGGATGAACAAAAAACCAAAACCAACAGCTGATACCACACCACTTGTAGAAGAACATGCAAAGCCAGAAAAGGTTAAGAAAGAGAATAAACCAAAATTAAATATAGAAGCTCCAAAACCTGTCTTCAATAGTGACAGCAAGCTTGTATTTTCTAAATTCGACTTTGCTAATAATGGACACAGAGGTGAGATTTAGCTTAAATTATTAAGGAAAAAATTTAAATAGACAAACAAAAATATGTTACCAAATTTCTTTTTTATTTCAGAAAGAACAAACAAAGCAGAGAAAGACCCCAAAAAGATTCTTGAAAACTTGAAACAACAAGAACAGAAATTTAAACAGCTCCAAGATAATGATGATGGTGATAAAGTAAAAGAGATGAAAGAAAAACTTGCATGGAAAACAGTCCTACAAAAAGCAGAAGGCCAGAAAGTGAAGGATGATCCTACACTCCTGAAAAAATCTATCAAGAAAATTGTAAGTATTAACATCTAAAAAATTATAATATACTAGAAGTCCGCCCATATGAAAATTTCAATAATGTAACCCGAAGTATATGAAAATTTATAATTTTCTGTTAAATACTGTTTAACAGAAAATTATAAATTTTGATATACTTCGGGTTACAATATTGAAGTTTTAATATAGAACCCAAATGTTTTTGAACATATTTTGTAGCCTATGTTCATCAGGGATACTGCAAACTAAAATGAATTTTTCATAATGATCCATTAGTTTCATATTAAATTTTATATTATAAGTATAGAGTTTAGATTTTCTTGTGAGATATTTTTGAATATGATTATTACCTAAGTTTTTATTGATTTTTTTTTAAAGGAACAAAAAAAGAAGCATAGTCAAAAGAAGTGGGACACAAGAATCAAGAACGTTGAGCAGAAAAAAGAAGACAGACAGAAGAAGAGAAAGGAAAACATTAGCAAAAAGAAGAAGGAAAAGAAATCTAAAATTGTGAAAGCCTCTGTGAAAAGAGGAAGAGTGGTTATATAAGTTAGTATCTAAGCTTTAACAATAAAAATAGTTTCACTAATCTAAATATTTTTATTTTTATTTTGCTATGGCGCTCGTTAGTGGAGGCTTATGTCCAGCGACTAGTCCAGTGGACTAACATAGGCTGATGATGATGAAATATTTTTTTAAGGTTTTGAAGATAAAGTTTATTAAAACAAAGGGTATTCAACAGAAAGGAATTTTCTTTATTCGTGATTAGTAGGTAAATGGTAGAGATAATATAGGTAGGATACACTATTATGGAATAGCCACATACAACATCGCAATTTAACGCTCGCACAATAATAATCTATCCAACTATTGTATAGGTACAACTAAAAGCGAACCAACATGGTGAAAGAGGTAGCATTGTACTTAACAATAGCATCTCAAGACTTAAGCATGTGTGTGTTATTAATTTGGCTGTCTTTATACGCGATTTAAGGCTGAACTTTGGGCGCCTATGAAAATTGCGTCCAAATATAAATATAACAGAACTTACTGTTTTACAGTCTAATTTACTAGTAGACAAACTAACATAATCTATGTCCCTAACTAAATTCATATGAACACATTTTTTCTTAATTCTATGTGCCTCTATGTATTAATAATTACACACATTTCTAAAAATATGTTATACAAAGTAAATATGCTGGTATTGCAGTTAAAAGGTTGTAAATGGTTTAATTTCGATTAATTAAAACTGAAGTCATCGCCTAAAAATACGTTTACGGCGTAAAAGAAAAGTAGAGTACTGTACAATCAGATTGTCTGGCAATCAGACTTGAGGAATACTCCTGATATGAAAAATCATAACCAAATCTGTTAGCGCCTTTTCATACATTTGCCCTTTTTTCGGGGTACCCGGCGCGGCGCGGCAGAATGTATGCCATACACTTCATGGCCGGGTACCCGGCACCGGCTGGTCGGCAAACGAGACTTAAAAATGCACTTATGTTAAAAAATATGTTTGAAGACTCGATTTTAAAAAGGATCTTACTTAACTAAGGCATATCGTAAAACCACATGCTGCGTTTTGTTATAATGGTCAATGCATAAAATAGACAAAGCTTTTTCCGACATTACTGAGCAAAAGCGGCGCTCCTTTAAAACAGTCCAAGTGTCACTAATAAAATGAATGCACTTTTGTATGCTTGTGTTTTCCTACCCTACCATAATGGTTTTAGTATTTAACCAGCCAAATATAACTAAGCAAAGCAGAACACAGTGCAATTTATATCTAATTTAGAAAAGCTTGACAATGCACCTCAAATTAATAACAAAACAATAATGCATAAAAATGGTGACCGTCTGTACCAAAATTATAATATAGCAATGTTGACTTACAGTTTCAAATAACAATAAGCGAATTATAAAATGAAAGTAATTTATATAATATTATAGGCCTACCCGCAAAATATCAAATCTACAATAATAAGATTCTGATTTAAATATTATTCCTTACATAATACACTTAAAATTACATATTTCTAAACAATTTAGAAAACTATAGCCCATTTTATCAATAAGTAATCCTTAGCTAAAGAAGTTAAAAAAATATGTAAAAAAAAAACAATAACCTAAGTAGGTACTATGAATTACAATAACTATTTTAAGCTAAACCATTTTTAAAATAAACTAAAAGATAAAAGTTCTATAACAATTTGTAAATAGCAACAACTAAATTAGATTATTATAAAAAGCCTCCAAACAGAAGTGCTGTTTTAAAATAACAGATAAATAAAATATTTTATAGAAATAATCATCTTCATTGGCCTTTAACATCCATGAAGGATGGTATATTTAGTGTTTGTTTATCGGCACTCAGCACTTACATAGAATTAAATAATATATTTACTGAATCATGAATTATTATTGAATATCTCGGTCAAAATTTTAGAGTACTATAACCACTATATAAGGAAATAAAGGCTCTAAATAAATTTAACAATAGCCTCTAACTTACATTAATTTATGTTAATCAAAAACTTTTCCAAATATACTAAAACTTAAATAATAATTGGAAGTGATTCTGTCAACATAGGTACAAACATTTTGTAGATACAGAGCTATGAATATTACACTAACACATAAATACATTTCTAAACTATCAAATAGATTGCAGCAGAGGTTTCAGTGTATAACACTTCAAGAATATTTTTGGGTTTAGTACAATTTTCTAACCACAACTTCATCAAGGCTATGCCAATGGTTTATTGCACATTTTGAAGCTGATAATTATTGATAACTCACTTACTCTATTGGTCAATTTCATGACCTAAACTTTTGTTTAAATTCTGTATAAAAGCCATCTTATCTTGATAAGACATTTAAAGTACATATTAAAATATGTATACCGCTGCAGATATATTTGTCTTTGGAGCATATACATAATGTATTAAATGAGGGCACTGGAAAAATAGTGTGCTCATCATACAGTCTCCTTACGCTTGCTTATTATTTAATTAAACAATGATAACTTATACAAATATAATCTTAAAAAAACATATAAAAATAATATACCTCTCACAACTTTTAATATATAAAACAAAAACTGTTTAATGTTTGTAATACTGCACACCATGGTTACACTAAATCAGTCAAAGCAATAAGAGTTAACCTTTAAAATAACTATTTGAAGGCAATGTCCAACTTTGAAGTATTTGAATTAACAGATAAATGAACTTTCTATGTAGGTAACAATTTGAGCCTATTTGAAGACATTCACTCCAATGGTGTTATGAAATACACTCAAATAAGTTCCCCTTAGCCTATCTGAAATTAAACCTATATAACTAAACTCTATGTTTAAATGGTAATAATAAAGCAAGTCGTGAGGCGGGATATTTGCATCAGTCTTGTGAAATTTTCAATCATGAAAATTATTACTGTCATTTAATTATTTGGTAAACTTGTTTAAAAAAAGAATTGGTTGAAAATCTATTCTCTATTAATTTGTTTATGGTTCGGTGTCGTCAGTTGTTGATCCCTGATTTCAATGAGGACATGGTAGCATCTAGTACGCGACCATCCAGCACTCTGCTCGCTGCATACCCAGGAATGTTCAAATAGGCTGGTTTGTCATGCTCACAGAGGCCTGGCTCAGTGCAGCATCTATTCATGGGTGGAGGGATATTAGCGGGGGATCCACTATGTCCTGCACTTGCCTGAGATGAAGATCCATGACACACCATTTTATGGTTTGTATACTGTTCCAATGAACGAAGTTGTTCACCGCAATTTTCACATTTCAGTTCTCTGGCATGAACTTTTTTATGACTGTTTAGTGATCGAGAATTATCAAATACTTTATTACACATATCGCAGTATTTGAGAACTTTCTCCCCTGTGCATACAACTTTATGATTGGTCAGTCTATCCAAAGACATGTAACGTTTATTGTTGCACAAGTCACATTTGAACTGTTTTTGAGGCACCCGCCCAGTGTGGACTTGCATATGTTTACGTAGGTTACTTTTGTCTTTAATGTATTTTGAACAAACAGAACACTTGTTTACATCTTTACGTGTGTGATTAGAATCTAGGTGGCGACGTAGGTGTGACTTTTTGTAAAATGGCTCTAAACAGATCTGGCATCTGAAAGGTTTTTGAGCAGGATGTACACCTGTAAGATGGGTGTTGAATTCGAGGATTGTAGGGTAGCTCTTTCTACAATGAGGGCAGTGGAAGAGTTTTCGACATATGGCTGTACTTGAATCACAGAATGGATCAGAACAGTCATCACAGAAAGAGTCTAGCCCTGCAGGTGGAGTAGCTCTCCCAACTGGATAATGCTCTGCATCATGGTAATCAGTCTGGAGTGGATCTCTGTCAGGCGTCCCTGCTCCAGAAGGTTCTTGTTTGACCTTTGCATGGTCACTATTTTCAGGATAGTCATCCTGGTTAGGCATTGCTCTCGATGTACTAGCCAGCATCCACCACGGGTAATTATGCCACGGTGCTACAGACAAAGCAGGTGGCACAGCCTGATTCTTTAGATCACTTGTTTTAGTTTGGGTTTCAGCATTAGTAAACCCTGGGAAACTAGGAAGTTCTTGGTGGTGTTTTGACCTGGACGATTCAAATATGCTATGTTGGTGAATTATATTTTCGTAATCACTCGGGTCCAACTTCCTTTCGTTTCGATCACTTTGGTCTCTTTTAGACATTATTTTGTATCTGAAAATATAAAAAATATTGCAATCACTTTGGTGTCCACGCAAGTTAGAGCCTTGGATTTTTTTTAATACAGCAAACGACGTTGAGAAATAATAATACGAAAGGTAAACAAACAACGCAATTGCGCGCTCAATTACTCATGGCCACAATAGTGTTAGATTTGTGTCAACAGTAGGACAACCTAGTAATAAACATCTTTCACCTTTTCAAATAATTATTGATGCGCCACTACGTACAATCAAAAATATAATTTAAATAGGATCATGATAGTCGAAAAACAATGCAGACCATTTTTGAGAGCGGATAAACAAACAGAAAATGCCTTTTCCTCCACAATGGTCATTTTTGTGGTCCTCACATTCAGAACATTATTAACAGTTTCAAACAAAAGCATAAAATTATTGCGTATATAAATGGGCTATTAGAATTTATACAAACTGTCGTTTACGTACTTTCAACAGATAAATATTCACAAAAACTCAACAACAATTTGATTTTTACAGACGATCCGCCATTTTGTTGGATTGCTTTGCTTTTTTTTTTTATATCGTGGAATCTGTCTTACTGGCTTTTTGGCTATAAAGCTGGTTTACACCACTGCTCTGGAAACAAGCTACCCTATCCGAAATTTCTGAATTAAGTTTCAACAAATTAATTTCATGTCCTCCAGCTAGCTCAATTTTAAATAATTGTCTGACTTGATAGGATTTGATCTCAGAAGATTTGATGGTATTTTGATACTTCAACTTCTTTTTTATAGCACCGCTTGCTTTTCACTGCCACTCTGCCAGTGTCTGTTAGGGAGGTGTTCCTAATAATAATGATCGGTGGTAATATGATAGGTGTTCCTATTAATATGATCGGTGTTATCTTTATAAGAATGATTAAGAATATTTACGATCAAAAACTAAAATAAATCAAAGAAGTCAGCAAAGTCAATGCCAGTCACAGAGTAAATAAAGTAGGTACTCTAAGACTTTAATGTACGCTTCATTCAGTCAGTGGTGCCAGACTAGCGGAATTATCGCCATTAAAGCTACCTTGGTGGGGTCAAATGGCTACCAGTAGCTTTATGGGCTATCTAGAAAAAAAGAACTGGTGGTTTGGCAAATAAGGATTACTCGCATTTGTTTGCGCTTTAGTGTGCGAAAAATATGCTGCAATATTATTAGGCGCTACGGACAAAATGATTAAAATGCACAACTCAAAAATATTTTATCAAAGAAGACTGATCGATGCAGCTGGATTCTGGATCATCTACTTCTACCATCACTTCAAGGAATAAAGATTCTCCCACTGAAATTTATGAGGAAATTCTGCAGGAGGTCATTATTACAAGACGAATCAAACAAGAACTTACTGAAGAAGTTCACGATCACAAGATATCATATAATAAAGAATATATTTAATTTTTTGTCTTTTTTACCTGTCTCCTATATTCGGCTAAAAATATGCTCCTCAGCTGAAAAAAATATCTATTAATAAGCGATTTAAGCTACCCGCAAATTAGGCGAAAAGGCGAATTGAGATACATAATTGAGTTTGCTCTTTCTTATAGCTGGCAACAGTGGCTTCATTCTGTCGGACGGACGGACGGAATGTACCTACCAAAAAAAACCTACATTATTTTGTTCAAAAGCTAGAAAAACATTTTGATTTTTTTTCATGAAGTCTTACCGTGTTGTGGACACATTATAAAATTGTGCAGAATTTATGTGGGTACTATAATGTCGTGGTTAGGTTCTTCAGTTTTGAATGGATTGTGGAAACCTACTATCAGTATAATTAGGTTAGAATTCAACACATCTGAAATTGCTACCGCGAATGCTACTCGCTTGCTCAATTCTAACGTAAATGTTCTATTTTGGTTCCAGAACAAAATACCATGCCGAAAAAACCCGGCTAGTACGAAGATATGGTTACGAAGAGAAGATATGGAGCGGTGGTTTGCTTCCGAGATCTGAAGGAAAGGCACTTCCGATGCCTGAATACAGGTACGCAAGTCCAAATTCTTGTAAAAAGCCTCATTGTTTTATGGCCTCTGCGTAAGAATTGGCCCCTCCAAGTCAGCCCATGGATGTCGTGAAAGATGACTAAGCGACCTACCAGAGGCAGCAGCTTCATTTTGTGTATTATTCAATATCTTTACTGCGATCACCAATCAGCCTGCTACGATTGGTTATGATATGACTGAACCCCTGCTGAATATGCTTCCCTAAAATGTCCCCCAGAAGCACATTCATCAGCTCAGCAGGGGTATGGATGATTTGTATGTAAACAGATTGTGTTATTTGTTAATAGACGAGTAGCCTATGGCTGATGTGTCCATATCATACATTGTTGAATTAAGTCTTTGCATCACTTAAAAAAAAAAATCCCTACCTTAATTTATGTAAAGTAATATCTTCACTTGATCACTTAATTCATGTAAGGATAATGCCTTGACTTGACTTGAAATAAAGAATTATTATTATTATTATATTTTTCAGGCCTGCAAATGCATGGACAGAGCGCAAGGCACTCTTTGGTCAGAATGATTACATAGACATACTTGGTTCTGGTAGAATACACCCAGTCAAAACATTGTACAATGTACCTGCGTGGATCCGAGGTGTTTCAGCTACTCAGGAATATCATGTGAGTGTTAACACTATATTATTGCTTCTTTATTTATTAATACTATCTATACTAATATTATAATGAGGAAAGATTTGATTTTTGTGTGTTTGAATTGAATAGGCTTCGAAACTACTGGACCAATATGATTTTTCTTTTCTCCTTTTGAATCCAAAATTTTACCTGATGATCATAGGTTATAGAATATTAAAAAAAGAAAAAAGAAATTAGCATGAATAATAATTATTTTTGTTAAATACCCATGCTAAGCCGGGGCGGACGGTTAGTTAATGACATAGGCTTCAGTCATGTAAAGCCTAGCTTCTCTTTGTCTGCTATAGTGTACATTGTTACAGCTATTTCACAGTTTCAGGTCCAACATGATACTGGCTATTATAAATCCAAATGTTTTTAATGTAATCAAATTATTTTCAGGTCCTGCTTAGGAAGAAGAAAATGTGGGCTAGAACGCACACACCTGCATTAAGGCCCACCAAATGGAAGGAGATTGAGAAAAGAATGTCTTTCTTGTATAGAAAACTGAATAGAAAGACAAAAACTGGTCCATCACCTAATTAGCTTCAGTATGGGATAGTGAATATAAGTGTTTTTTAATACTTCTAGGATACAAGACACCTGCTGTTCTCTTTAGCATTTTAAAGCTGTAGATATTAAATTAGTCATGTTGATTTCATAACTTTAAGATTTGAATACATAAAACTTTAAAACAGTTACCATATTTTTATTACTTAATTATACATATAAACTACTTAAATACTTTTAAAAAAATAGCTCCTTAACTCTACCTTCCATAAACAAATATTTGGTTCAGAACATTGACTAGCTAAACTAGTAAAGTTTTCATGATCATTTGTACATGTTGATTCTTCTGAATTTTAATGCACTTGATTCTCAGTTGATTATAATAGACAAATTGTTCTCACTGTGCTAGAAAACACTTTTGATTCCCCAATCTTCTTTGATCATGTCGGAAGCCTTCTCCGCGATCATGACTACTGGAGCATGCGTGTGCGCAGCCGGTATCCGCGGTATTATTGACGCGTCGACCACCCTTAGGGATTTGACGCCGTGGACTAATAGCCTTGGGGACACAACCCCTGATGGGTCACCGGCAGGCGCCATTTTACACGTGCCGACCTGTAACACAATAGCAATACAGGAAATCGTGGTTTTAGGAACATTTTGATCATAAAGGTTATTTTATTACGGAAAACCTGTCTCTGCTTAGTTTATAGCTAGATGCTCTTTGTGGTAATACACAAACGTATCGAAATAGCGCAAAGAATTCTAACATATTAATTACGGATGTTAGCGTTATAAGTATGAACCGTAACCCTAAAGCATTCGTCAAACTACGATAGTTTTATAGTTCGAGGTGGGAATCGAACAGTGCCCCAGAGGTCGTCAGAAACAAATTGGCAGGGGACTGGCCATTGCTTTCAAAAAACCAACAACTTTAACAATGAATTAGCATCAACATCCAACTAGGCAATGCTGTCAGTATTCTACATAAATATATCCAGAAGGTTACGGTTTAGATTTTTAAGATAATACCTCTAGATAATCAGTAAAATTCTTTTGTACTATTATTTTTGTTTGTTAATATATAGGTACAAAGGCTAGCTGAAGACAGGGCGCTATGGCGTTATTAGGGGAGGCCTTTGTCCAACAGTGGAGTGATGTGGGCTGATACCTAATGATTATTATATACAAAGGTTTTTGAAATTCAATCAATGTTTGCCTCTACTAAAACTTACCTGGTGATCTAACGTAATAGAAGTCTGTGAGATAGCACATTCCCAATAGTCATCCGAGTCGAAGACCAGACCCTCGCAGCCTGGGAAGGGGACGTCGTGCAGCTTGGTACCGTAGCGCTGGAAGGCGGTTGTTCCGATTAGCTTTTGTATCTGGAAATTTAAAATATATGTTGAGGGTAAAGCTGCCATTACCACCGCAGTAAACGTCTCGAGTCCGGTTAAATTCACTATAGATGAACTGCTTTGCAACTGATGATGATGACTTCTGGGTTCGATTCCCGCCTCGCGAGAAATGTTTGTACAATCTGCAGATATGTGTTGGGTGTTCTGGTCGTTTTTCATGTATTATAGAAATGTATATCTATATAATTTTGTGTATTATGTATATCTGTTATCTAGTACCAATAACGCTTGTGTTATGCTCTGTATCTGCTTATTTATTTATGTATTTACTTATTTATTTATTTATTCAATTCAATTTATGTTCCAAGACGTCAAATATTATTTTAGCTGGGGTCTAGATGATGCCATGTGGATTGACCAACATTATTTATTTATATGTATATTTATTCTGGTAGCCTACGTTCCCTAGCTAGAAAGGCTAGCTAGGCTCCTTTGAATGTTGACTGTATGAAAATCTTACCATACGCACGCCAGCCACCAGAGCCTTCAAATCTTTGGGATCATCGAAGTAATTCGGCTGGATCTTAGGATGGTCGTCGAAATTGGCACTCCGGAGCATCAGGCGGCCGATACTGTGGGGTCGGATCAGCACCGGGTTGATGGAGAATGTGCGTTGCTTCACATTCATCGGTAAAGTGCCGTATACTTTCCAGTACCATTTGTCTGTTACACCTTGAAATTATGGATATTTTAGTGCTGGAAAAATTTGAGCAGTGCAAATAAATATTATATTCACTTTCTTATGAGATGGTGGTCAAAATATTTAGGTGGTTCAGTGGTGTTAATTGTTAAGTTATCCCCCTGTTACGTTTGAAGATAATTTCTATGAATATAGAAAATTTTAAATTAGTATCATGGGTATAATAGCCGTTTTCTTTTGAAACCTAGTTTTATTAATTATAACTTGTGTAATGAGTCCCCGTACCAAAACGGAAAATTCATGTATTATGTATATAATGGTGTTCCTTTTACTCGTTTAGGTACGATACTTTTTAAATCATTGAAATCGGTCCATTGGTTGCGAAGATATTAAACATTTTGTAAAAGCCAACCGCGGGGTGGCCGTATAGACCGTGGTGACGTCACGAGCCCCGTTCCGCCCGCGCGCGCGTTCTCCGCCATTCATTTATTAAAGTTCACTCGATCTGGGCGGGTCGTGTAGTGCTTTTGTGGTTTTTACGTGAAAATATGCAGAATTATAAGTACTATGTAGTACCGAAATGTACTAATACTTCAATTAGTACTCCTGAAAAAATGTTTCCAATGTGCCAAAGGATCCGAAAAGTCGCAAAAAATGTACTGTCATGAAGAAACAATTCAGTTTGTACATACTTATCTAACATAACTCATAACAATGTAGAAAATAACGGCGTAGGTAGTTACAACAACAAACACAACTGCCCTGGCTGACTAACCTAAAACTTTTAAGTATTTAATATATGCTAGTGGTAGGTAGGTACTACATACCTGGACTAGCCTACTTATTATCCTGCTGTTCTGAGTAGGTTTATTTTATCCCTACTACAGATACCAAAATAATCACCCAGAATTTTATCTTCTACTCAGGATGGTTCATACCTTGCAGAGTTTCTCATAGAAAAAGGCTATGAAGTCCACGGTATTCTCAGACGGTCGTCTTCATTCAATACAGGCCGGATACAGCATTTGTACGGACAGCCAGCTATACACACCGGAGGGCATATGCACCTACATTATGGTGATCTCACTGACACCACCTGCCTTATTTATATTTATAGATTTTTTTTATCTCTGAACTTTCCAACCACGAATTTTAGTTTAAATAAATAAATATAAATACAGAATGCTGGACAATCCACACAGCATCATCTAGCCCCAAGCTAAGCAGAACTTAAACTTATTATACATAGAAAACAACCAGAACCCCTGAACAAATATCTGCAGATCGTGCAAATATTTGTCCCGAGGCGGGAATCGAACCCACAACCTCCTGCTTCGAGGCGGACCTTCGCCCACCGCACCACAGTGGTCGTCAGTGATGAAAATATTACTAAGATAATCAAATACCATGAAGGTATCATCAACCTAAGGTAGATCGAAAAAACGATACCGAAGTAGTATTTCTACCACTCATTTGTTATATTAGAGGTATAATAATAACCTTCTACTATTAAACAAATCAAATCACTTATTAATCGATTTGGTATAAACTGGTGAAGTTACGCTCCTAGTTGGAGGAGTATCGCGAACAAAATAAGACTGCGCAGTGGTTCGGCTGCAAGCGCTTGGGGTTTGTGACGTCATAGCTTGCGTTCGCGCGGTCAGTGAGCCTCGCTAGGTATTTTGCCCATAACTTTGTCAGTTTTGGTCGTAGAACAAAAATTTTTACACTTTATGTCTGAGTTTTTCAAGGTCTATAAAACTGCATTCATAACAAAAAACTGTACGGGTCCTCATTATGAGACTTTGAACCTGCCGAGAAGGCCGGATAACGATGAACCCTACTGTACTACGAGTAGGTATTCACAATAAAAAAACACAAAACCATTGGTTGACTTACATTATAAAAAAATATGGAGGCCTGTAGTTTTGCTGACAACAGTTTTAATTTCATATGGGAACTCATCGCGAGGTACCCATTTATTTATACTTTGTACTAAAATTATTATTGTAAATAGGGTGGGGTAATGTACCTACACACGTTTTCTATGTACAGTGCGCGTCAGAATTAAGTACCCCCCTTGTCTACAAAATATTTTCGACTACTTCTAATTTCCTTGTAACTTGTCACAAATTTTCACATGCAAAAATTTGTAACGCCGCCGCTCAGGATTGAACCACCCACCCAAAATACTCTAAGTCTGAAATTCCCAACAATAACCACTATTGTGTCCCAAATACGTTGAGATAGGGGGGGTACTGTTGAATTTGACGTTTATATACTAATCCATCAATGCCAAACGTCATATCTGTGTGACATATATTAAACTTCCGTCATGATGGAGGTTCCGGTTCCTTCCTTCATTGCTTCTTGTCTCCCCGTTGTGTACAAAGAACTGTAATCTTTATTTATTGTTTTTCCGTGTTAACTATACCAATTTAAATCGAGGCAATCTGAGTATTGCGAGTATTTATTGTGTGAATAAATACATTAACAATTGAAACCCAAGAAGATCCTGTGTTTATTTTCCTGCTGCCCACTTCCACGAGGTGTCTACACTTCTCCCACAATTAGGACTGGTACAACCTTGATCCACGAGCCTTTCTACAGGTTATGGGCCCAGGCATTTTGCAATTTGAAGAAATTACCAGTCCAAGTGAAAATTGTGGTGAGCACGTTTGGATTTTATTTTTTCATAACCTCACTGTGTCGACATGGCCGATACCGATACGGAACAGCAGCGGTCGACAGCCCTTTTTGGAGGAATGAACGTGGACAAATTGGAAGGTGTATCCAATTACACATCGTGGAAATTTCAGATGAAAATGATTCTCACTTTGGAAAATTTATGGGATTTTGTAGTAGCCGAGAGTGTGACTAATGAATCGATGGATCAGCGAGCTTTGGCGAGGATTTGCCTAAGCGTAAGATCATCATGTTTTCAACACGTGAGAGATTGTGTTACTGCCAAACAAGCATGGCAGAGATTGGCGAATGTTTTTGAAGACAGAGGACTATATCGAAGAGTCTTGTTGCTAAGGCAACTTCACCACACTGAGTATAGTATGTATAGTTGCATGACTAATTACATAGATAGTGTTATGACCAAGGTCCAACAGCTGGCAGACATTGGTAAAGTTATAGAAGATGCAGAAGTAGCAGAGCTACTGTTGAGTGGCTTACCGCAGGAGTTTGATGCTCTTGTGTCCAATTTGGAGACAGCGTGTATAACAAATTCTCTCTCAAGTGAGTTAGTACGAACCAGACTACTACAGGAAGACTGTCGCAAGAAACATTTTGAGAATAGTGCAGATACTACAGCATATGTCACAAAGAACAAAAAGGCAACAAAAAGCAGAATTATCTGTCACTACTGTAAGAAGGCGGGTCACATTAAGTCAAGGTGTTTCAAGCTCAAGAGAGAAAAGGAACAAGAAAAATCGAAGACTGAAGATACATCGCTGGTTGCCACTGCATTTTTGGCCAATACGGACCCTGGATGGCTTGTAGACTCTGGGTGCACAGCTCATATGTGCTGTGACTTATCCTTGTTTTCAGATTTTGTTAAATGTAAAAATTATGTAAACATTGCCAATGATGACAAACTCGAGTGTTTGGGAAAAGGTACCATAATTATTGAGAATGGAAATATGGTAAGGAAACTTTTAAATGTTTTATATGTTTCCAAACTGTCACATAATTTGCTCTCGGTAAGTTGCCTCACACGGGAAAATGTAACTGTTTCTTTTGATAAAGGGGGATGTTTTGTTTGTGACAAAAGCTCTGGCAATCCAATAATGTTTGCTTCAAGTAATAATGGCCTTTTTAGGGTTCATTTTAGGGTGCGTACGTCTAGTAAGAAGTATTCGCAAGGAGTGTATTCTTCTCTCCTGTGTGATAGACAGGAATCTAAGAGTGCACAGGTGGCTGTTCATTCATTGCCTATAGATGTATGGCATAGGAGGCTCGGACATTTAGGTATGCAAGGTTTGTGTACATTAAAGAATGGTGGTGCAACTGGTATTCTGTTTCAGGCTGATAATGAACAGGTTTTGAAGGAATGCGTAGCATGTTTGGAGGGAAAGATGTCAGCCAAGCAGTTTCCGATTGGAGAGGCAAGGCGGGCTACCCAGTCCCTCGAATTGATACATTCTGATGTCTGCGGGCCATTACAAGAGAGCAGCTGGAGTGGTGCGAGATACTTGGTAACGTTTACTGACGACTACACCAGGAAGTCATTTGGATATATGATGAAGCACAAATCAGAGGTATTGTCACATTTTATAAATTTTAAAGTACTTGTAGAGAAGCAAGTAGGATTGCCTATTAAGGTTTTGAGGACTGATGGAGGAGGTGAGTATATTAATCATGATTTTATAAAATATTTGCAAGAGCAAGGTATTATTCACCAGCGGACCGTACCATATTGTCCTAGCCAGAATGGTGTAAGTGAGCGTCTCAATAGGACTTTAATGGAAAAGGCTCGGTGTATGCTGCAAGGTGCTGGTCTCTGTGGGCGCTATTGGGGCGAGGCGGTTATGACCGCAATTTATTTAAAGAACAGGAGTCCCACAGCTGCTCTTTCAGGACTCACGCCAGAGGAGATTTGGACCGGATCTAAACCTGATCTTCGTCATCTCCATGTTTTTGGTTGCATAGCATACTCTTTGGTCCCTGAGCAAAAACGACGTAAGTTAGACCCTAAAAGCAAAAAGTATATATTTGTGGGTTATTCGGAAACGTCTAAAGGGTACAGGTTGTCCGATCCATCAGATCCTACTAAGGTTATTTTATCTAGAAATGTTGCATTTATAGAAAATTTATTTTATGATATGAAGGAAATAAATGAAACAAAGAATACAATATTTTATGAATTTATGACATGTAATGATAATAATAATGGTAATGATTTGCCTAATGATAATAATACACAAGAAATTGTGGGTTCGTCTGAACATTTGGTATGTGAAAATACAGGTAACAATTCCCATGTTTCAGATGGCGATGAGTACTGCACAGGCAGTGAGTACGAGGGAGTCCCTGCTGCATCCCCGGCTCGAGGCGGCGTCCGTCAGGACTGCTTGATGCCCGCGCGCGAGGTGGCGGCTGAGGGCGGAGACAGTCGGCTGTCCCCGGTACCCCTTGTGTCTCAGCAACGTCCCGTGCGTAGTACCAGATCTCGGTTACCGGTAAAGTACACAGATTACGAGATAGACTTCTCGTTATTAGCGCAAGGTTATCCACTTGCTGAACCTCAATCGTTTGAGGAAGCTGTAAATTCACCTGATAATCATGAGTGGAAGGTTGCTATGAAAAATGAATTTGAATCGATGATTTCCAATAATGTTTGGAAACTGGTACATAGGCCACCTAATGTAAATGTTGTTAAATGTAAGTGGGTCTATAAATTAAAATATGATGCAAAAGGCGTTTTTCAGAAATATAAGGCTAGATTGGTTGCCAGGGGTTTTACTCAGGTTAGAGGGGTAGATTATAATGATACCTTTTCCCCTGTAGTGCGTCATAGTACTTTAAGAATATTGTTTGTAATAGCTAACCAATTACTAGATTTAAACATTGACCATATTGATGTAGCAACTGCCTTTTTAAATGGTGAGCTTGAGGAAACCATATACATGGAACAGCCTCCTGGCTTTACTTGTAAAGATAATGATAAGGTTTGTTTATTGTTAAAAGGAATTTATGGCCTTAAACAGGCAAGTAGAAATTGGAATGCTAAAGTTCACAAATTGTTAACTAGTAATGGTTATTCGCAAAGTAAATGTGAACCCTGTGTATATTTTAAATGTTCTGACAAAGAAATTATTATAACTGCATTATATGTTGATGACTTTTATGTATTTTACAGTACTAAAGATAATGCATTGTTTCCATTGTTAAAAAGTAATTTCAATGTTTGTAATTTAGGTATTTTGAAAAATTGTTTGGGTATGAACATTGAAAGAGATAGAGAAAATGGAATTCTTAAAATAAATCAGTCAGAATACATAAAATTGTTATTGAAACGTTTTGGAATGGAAAACTGTAAAGTAGCCAAAACACCCATGCCTACCAATTGTAAATTAGTCAAAGGTGACACTAATTTATGTGATGATCAGTATAACTATAGGCAGCTTATGGGATGTCTCATGTATTTATCAGTATGTAGTAGACCTGACATCTCATATGCTTGTAGTCAGTTAAGCCAGTTTAACAACTGCTTTGATGTAACTCATTGGCAGGCAGCTAAGAGGATTCTGCGTTATTTAGCGGGTACAATTAACTATTCTTTATATTGTTATAAAAGTAGTAAATTGAATTTAACTGCTTATGCAGATGCTGATTGGGCCAATGACCCAACTGATAGAAGATCTTATTCTGGGTTTATTGTAAAACTGGGGAATAATGTAATAAATTGGGAATCACGTAAACAGAAATGTGTAGCTCTTTCTAGTACTGAAGCTGAGTATCTTGCTATAACAGATGTATGTAAAGATATATGTTTTGTAAGAAGTTTTCTTTCTGAGATTTTTCCCAATGAGTATAATGTAACAATATTTAATGATAACCAGTCTGCTCATAAATTGTTACAAACTAAAGAGTATAATCATAAGCGTACTAAGCATATTGATGTAAGGTACCATTTTGTAAAAGACTTAGTTGTAAATAATGTTGTGACAATTAAATATTTGCAGACAGATTGTATGACGGCTGATATACTGACCAAGGCTTTGGGTACTGTAAAACATGATAAATTTGTAAGTGATATGAACCTAGGAGTCTGATACTTAATTTTATTGATAAGACTGGATAATGACTAGTATTTGTTAAGTATTTTGTAATATGTGTTGACTCCAATAATTATTGATTTCTTTGTGTAAAGATATCTTACTTGATTTTGCTATGCTATTATATAAAATGTATAACTGCATGGTTTGCTATTGTTTGTATGTAGGTATGTACTTTAACTGAATGTTTTGTTTGTAAAGTGTATACCTTATATTATTAATGTTCTTGTGTGGCATTGTATGGATTAAGGGGTAGTGTTGAATTTGACGTTTATATACTAATCCATCAATGCCAAACGTCATATCTGTGTGACATATATTAAACTTCCGTCATGATGGAGGTTCCGGTTCCTTCCTTCATTGCTTCTTGTCTCCCCGTTGTGTGCAAAGAACTGTAATCTTTATTTATTGTTTTTCCGTGTTAACTATACCAATTTAAATCGAGGCAATCTGAGTATTGCGAGTATTTATTGTGTGAATAAATACATTAACAATTGAAACCCAAGAAGATCCTGTGTTTATTTTCCTGCTGCCCACTTCCACGAGGTGTCTACACTTCTCCCACAATTAGGACTGGTACAACCTTGATCCACGAGCCTTTCTACAGGTACTTACTCGTATATGTGACGCGCACTGTACATAAAATAAAAAAATATCTATATCGAAGTAATCTATATAGTAAAGTACTTATATTACTCATCGTCTTATATTATAGGTCTTATACACAGGTACACAAACTCTGCTTAGCTTAGGGCGTGTGCGTTCGCCCAGCAAAAAGTATCGTCTTTTCAAGAATCGAATGATGCAGATAATTTGTGCCCTATGTCGTGTAAATGTGCCCAAAATTTTAAATTTGTGCCCCCAAGGGCTGCAGAGTTATTTAGGAAAATCTGATTTTGCTGCACGAACGTTCGCCCAGCAAAACTTTTTTTAAAAAAAGGGTATAGCTGTATTTTAAATATGCAAAAAGATAGCTTAAATACTAGTGTAAATGTGCCGTAAAAGCAAAATTTGTGCCCCTAAAGGTTTTAGAGATATTTAGTTTTTTGCTGGGCGAACGTTTTGGTGATTTCTATATCTCGGAAACGGCTGAACGCACAGTCATAATTTTTTGTTCCTACAGATACGGTAAATTTGTGCCATTTGTGCCGTAATTTTCATTAACATGAGTAGCATGGTTCAGGAGCTATTATTGTTTTTCCTAGAAAACGGAAAAATGCTCTGGCTCTCGAATGAACAAGACCATCGACTTCACGTTGGTGCCGACTGGTACCCATTATACATTCACACGATCCTGTAAAGTTTCACCGGCCTACTACTTATAATAGACGAGTTATTAACGATTTTGTCTTTTTTTTGAGGTTATTTTGAGTGAAATTACTTAGGATACGAAAACACTAGTTTCCTGTGAGCTGGCTTATTACATGCTTCTACAATAATTTGAGCCCTATTTTAAGAATACGTATGCAAAAAATCATCTTTGTATACCTAATACTTTAGACAATAATGATAAAATACCATTCGAAGTATTTTTGGTAGATAACCAGACCAAATTCGAATGAACATTAAAAAGCGGCCGTACGATACTACAAGCTATCCTTCTTAAATCGTCATGATAATATTTAGTGTTTAGAGAACGTTGCGTACAAAAGTGGAATTGTCATTTTAAAAATATACTTTTGATGATGAATAATGAAAAATGATGAATATAATATGATGAAAAATGCTCTTTTCAATAAATAATTAAGTAGGTACCTACTTAGTAAGTACCTATACGTAGGCATACCTGTACCTACATATGTTTTTTATCTGATAATCCTAAAGAGTATCCCCTGTAAGAAAATAATCCACGGCTCTTTTGCGAATAAATAATTAGTAGGCTGGTTTGTTTGTTTGCTAAATCATAACGAGCCAACCTTTTCATAGGTACCAATATTATAATGGTAGGTAAGTATTTGCCAACACGCTCTACAAATTGATAAGTAAATACAATATTCAACTCGGAGTGACCGACGACCGTTGTGTGTGCTCTTCGAATGCACACACACACACATCCTTATCGCACGCACCCATAAGTAATTTGTTTTTGAGTCTGCCTGCCTCTCGGGTTATTGTAATTTACAATAGCATATTCATTGTTATTTGTCTATAAAAAATAAATCAATGTAAAAAAAGAACAATACTGTTTTGTTTATTACTTACCTTCTAAAAAAAAACAAATACATACTGTCAACGGCACATCAAGCTAGATCAGATGTCAAGTTGTACCTATAGGTATTTGGTGTTAAATCATTCATTCATTATTATCTCAACAGGTCACTGATGTGCCGTTGTCTCCGGACAATTTATTTTTAGTAATACCTACATTACAAATTATAGTGTACTAGATGCACCCCGCAGCTTTGCCCGCGAACCAGTTTTTTTCGTATAAATTTCAGAAATTTATTGCACACCCCCTAGGGGTTGTGTAAAAATACCTACATGTTTATTCAGTCCATAGTTCATTTATACCGAGTTTTGAGTGAATCGAATCAAGTAAAAATTATTTTCCATACAACCCTTACCACCATATTTAACCCCCTCAGAGGTTAAAATTTCCAAATTTTAGCCTATTTAATCCTACTCTAGGTCCTAAACTATCTACCTACCTACCTACGAAATTTCATTTAAATCACTTAAGTAGTCACAAAGATTACCTAGGTACTTATAACGAACATTCACACAGACTTTCCCATTTATTATAATAGTAAGATTATTAAAAACAAAATAATTCACATTTTATTTCATGTAAAATATTTTTCGTGACATAAATATTATTTTCTACTTAACAATTCTGTACGCATCTGTACTACTTAAATTTCATTACAACGCCACCAAGTAAGGAAGGATAGCTTGTAGTATCGTACGGCCGCTTTTTAATGTTCATTCGAATTTGGTCTGGTTATCTACCAAAAATACTTCGAATGGTATTTTACCATTATTGTCTAAAGTATTGTGTATACAAAGATGATTTTTTGCATACGTATTCTTAAAATAGGGCTCAAATTATTGTAGAAGCATGTAATAAGCCAGCTCACAGGAAACTAGTGTTTTCGTATCCTAAGTAATTTCACTCAAAATAACCTCAAAAAAAAGACAAAATCGTTAATAACTCGTCTATTATAAGTAGTAGGCCGGTGAAACTTTACAGGATCGTGTGAATGTATAATGGGTACCAGTCGGCACCAACGTGAAGTCGATGGTCTTGTTCATTCGAGAGCCAGAGCATTTTTCCGTTTTCTAGGAAAAACAATAATAGCTCCTGAACCATGCTACTCATGTTAATGAAAATTACGGCACAAATGGCACAAATTTACCGTATCTGTAGGAACAAAAAATTATGACTGTGCGTTCAGCCGTTTCCGAGATATAGAAATCACCAAAACGTTCGCCCAGCAAAAAACTAAATATCTCTAAAACCTTTAGGGGCACAAATTTTGCTTTTACGGCACATTTACACTAGTATTTAAGCTATCTTTTTGCATATTTAAAATACAGCTATACCCTTTTTTTAAAAAAAGTTTTGCTGGGCGAACGTTCGTGCAGCAAAATCAGATTTTCCTAAATAACTCTGCAGCCCTTGGGGGCACAAATTTAAAATTTTGGGCACATTTACACGACATAGGGCACAAATTATCTGCATCATTCGATTCTTGAAAAGACGATACTTTTTGCTGGGCGAACGCACACGCTTAGGGCTTATCAAAATCAAAAAACGCCTTCAACATTTTATAGACAACACTGTACTCACCTAGCACAGACCGTAAAATCCCCAAAAAATCACCAGCTAGCGACCCTGCCCCCATAACCATCTCAATGTCGGGTCTGGTCGGGGAGTGGTCGTCGGAAACCTCCGTCCGAATGAAGGCGAGACCAGAGGCTCCCCCGGGCAGCGTCAGCGGGCCCCGCCCGGCCAAGAACGCAGCCGCTGAGACGGGGGAAGCTGCTGTGATCTGTAAAGGTCACTGGAGAATCTTTACATCGTATTCGTAGTGCTATAGGTGTGTGCGTTCGCCCAGCAAAAAGTATCGTCTTTTCAAGAATCGAATGATGCAGATAATTTGTGCCCTATGTCGTGTAAATGTGCCCAAAATTTTAAATTTGTGCCCCCAAGGGCTGCAGAGTTATTTAGGAAAATCTGATTTTGCTGCACGAACGTTCGCCCAGCAAAACTTTTTTTAAAAAAAGGGTATAGCTGTATTTTAAATATGCAAAAAGATAGCTTAAATACTAGTGTAAATGTGCCGTAAAAGCAAAATTTGTGCCCCTAAAGGTTTTAGAGATATTTAGTTTTTTGCTGGGCGAACGTTTTGGTGATTTCTATATCTCGGAAACGGCTGAACGCACAGTCATAATTTTTTGTTCCTACAGATACGGTAAATTTGTGCCGTAATTTTCATTAACATGAGTAGCATGGTTCAGGAGCTATTATTGTTTTTCCTAGAAAACGGAAAAATGATCTGGCTCTCGAATGAACAAGACCATCGACTTCACGTTGGTGCCGATTGGTACCCATTATATATTCACACGATCCTGTAAAGTTTCACCGGCCTACTACTTATAATAGACGAGTTATTAACGATTTTGTCTTTTTTTTGAGGTTATTTTGAGTGAAATTACTGAGGATACGAAAACACTAGTTTCCTGTGAGCTGGCTTATTACATGCTTCTACAATAATTTGAGCCCTATTTTAAGAATACGTATGCAAAAAATCATCTTTGTATACCTAATACTTTAGACAATAATGATAAAATACCATTCGA
Source organism: Eupithecia pulchellata (assembly GCA_963931895.1). Lineage (NCBI taxonomy): Eukaryota > Metazoa > Arthropoda > Insecta > Lepidoptera > Geometridae > Eupithecia > Eupithecia pulchellata. The sequence continues at coordinate 9,565,641 of OZ007522.1, forward strand.
AGTATTTTTGGTAGATAACCAGACCAAATTCGAATGAACATTAAAAAGCGGCCGTCCGATACTACAAGCTATCCTTCTTAAATCGTCATGATAATATTTAGTGTTTAGAGAACGTTGCGTACAAAAGTGGAATTGTCATTTTAAAAATATACTTTTGATGATGAATGATGAAAAATGATGAATATAATATGATGAAAATGCTCTTTTCAATAAATAATTAAGTAGGTACCTACTTAGTAAGTACCTATACGTAGGCATACCTGTACCTACATATGTTTTTTATCTGATAATCCTAAAGAGTATCCCCTGTAAGAAAACAATCCACGGCTCTTTTGCGAATAAATAATTAGTAGGCTGGTTTGTTTGTTTGCTAAATCATAACGAGCCAACCTTTTCATAGGTACCAATATTATAATGGTAGGTAAGTATTTGCCAACACGCTCTACAAATTGATAAGTAAATACAATATTCAACTCGGAGTGACCGACGACCGTTGTGTGTGCTCTTCGAATGCACACACACACACATCCTTATCGCACGCACCCATAAGTAATTTGTTTTTGAGTCTGCCTGCCTCTCGGGTTATTGTAATTTACAATAGCATATTCATTGTTATTTGTCGATAAAAAATAAATCAATGTAAAAAAAGAACAATACTGTTTTGTTATCTTCGTTTATTACTTACCTTCTAAAAAAAAACAAATACCTATACTGTCAACGGCACATCAAGCTAGATCAGATGTCAAGTTGTACCTATAGGTATATGGTGTTAAATCATTCATTCATTATTATCTCAACAGGTCACTGATGTGCCGTTGTCTCCGGACAATTTATTTTTAGTAATACCTACATTACAAATTATAGTGTACTAGATGCAACCCGCAGCTTTGCCCGCGAACCAGTTTTTTTCGTATAAATTTCAGAAATTTATTGCACACCCCCTAGGGGTTGTGTAAAAATACCTACATGTTTAATTATTCAGTCCATAGTTCATTTATACCGAGTTTTGAGTGAATCGAATCAAGTAAAAATTATTTTCCATACAACCCTTACCACCATATTTAACCCCCTCAGAGGTTGAAATTTCCAAATTTTAGCCTATTTTTTAATTTTTCCTACTCTAGGTCCTAAACTATCTACCTACCTACCTACGAAATTTCATTTAAATCACTTAAGTAGTCACAAAGATTACCTAGGTACTTATAACGAACATTCACACAGACTTTCCCATTTATTATAATAGTAAGATTATTACAAACAAAATAATTCACATTTTATTTCATGTAAAATATTTTTCGTGACATAAATATTATTTTCTACTTAACAATTCTGTACGCATCTGTACTACTTAAATTTCATTACAACGCCACCAAGTAAGGAAGGATAGCTTGTAGTATCGTACGGCCGCTTTTTAATGTTCATTCGAATTTGGTCTGGTTATCTACCAAAAATACTTCGAATGGTATTTTACCATTATTGTCTAAAGTATTGGGTATACAAAGATGATTTTTTGCATACGTATTCTTAAAATAGGGCTCAAATTATTGTAGAAGCATGTAATAAGCCAGCTCACAGGAAACTAGTGTTTTCGTATCCTAAGTAATTTCACTCAAAATAACCTCAAAAAAAAGACAAAATCGTTAATAACTCGTCTATTATAAGTAGTAGGCCGGTGAAACTTTACAGGATCGTGTGAATATATAATGGGTACCAGTCGGCACCAACGTGAAGTCGATGGTCTTGTTCATTCGAGAGCCAGAGCATTTTTCCGTTTTCTAGGAAAAACAATAATAGCTCCTGAACCATGCTGCTCATGTTAATGAAAATTACGGCACAAATGGCACAAATTTACCGTATCTGTAGGAACAAAAAATTATGACTGTGCGTTCAGCCGTTTCCGAGATATAGAAATCACCAAAACGTTCGCCCAGCAAAAAACTAAATATCTCTAAAACCTTTAGGGGCACAAATTTTGCTTTTACGGCACATTTACACTAGTATTTAAGCTATCTTTTTGCATATTTAAAATACAGCTATACCCTTTTTTTAAAAAAAGTTTTGCTGGGCGAACGTTCGTGCAGCAAAATCAGATTTTCCTAAATAACTCTGCAGCCCTTGGGGGCACAAATTTAAAATTTTGGGCACATTTACACGACATAGGGCACAAATTATCTGCATCATTCGATTCTTGAAAAGACGATACTTTTTGCTGGGCGAACGCACACCTATAGGTAGGTCTTTAAAAGGGCGGTGACGGCGAAGTCCGAAACCATAAGGGTCAGAGAAAAGTCGTATTATGAAACCCTCGATTTTTATAGTAGGTAATAAAAACAATAACTTATTAGTTCCGATTCGAGCATTACATCGTAAGAGAGAAAAGAACATTAACTCTCAGTTCGAAAAAATAATGTGTTTCGTACTTAGGGGATTATAACATTACACACCAATGCTCCCAGTGAGGATCACCTTTTAGTGATATTCAGGGCTCAGGTAGGAGTTAAGCCATTATGATCAGTAAAAAACCAGATAGGAAGTCGGTTTCCCAACAGCAGATTTTGCAGACCCATTTATTGTTGTTCATTCTTGTTACAACACAACCTATTTATATGCAAATTCCAAATCATCGGGGTCGAAGGACCTAAAAAGGGTTATATCATAACAGACCGTGAGCGTAGGCAGTACTTAAGTAATAGTTGAACAATGAACATCGCATCTTACATCATTGACGCAAAGGCCGGTATCGTTCACAATGAAGGCATTCCCTGAGAAGGTAATGTGGTCTTGAAGGTTGTATCCTACAGGGAGGTTGACTAGAGGTGTGATGCTGTTTTCTTCAAGGTGGTCTACCGGGCCCACTCCTGAGAGCATCAGCAGTTGCGCTGAACCGATGGTCCCTGCTGAAAGGACCACTTCGCGACGAGCTCTCACTTGCCGTCTGGAAATATTATTATAAGTTATTAAAGAAAACTATTTCAGTGCCCATGACGCACATGGTAAAGAATAGCTCCGTGCAGCTGTAGCACGTCCCAGCCTCTGGTCTCCGTAGTCTGGGAAATAACAACAACAACAACATCAGCCATCATAGTCCACCGCTGGCCATAGACGTCCCATAATGAGCCCCGTAGATGGCATTATTTATCATTTGGGGTTGGGGGTTATTGCCCATAATCCCCACGCTGGGCATGCGGGATTTGCAGTTCGGTGGAGTTAAATAAATAAATAAATCTGGATAAGGTCCCGCCGAAATCGAAAATTTTTGGGATATTATTTAACTTTTAATATATTTATGGCCTATCCAGATCTAAGTAAGAGTAGTGTTCGCTTCGCAGACTTAAAGTACGTTTCGTTTGGATTTTGCGCTCGACGAAAGACGGGTTTGCGCATTCTGCAGTATTCGGTCGAGTACTTTAGTGACAGTAGGATACTCACTAGGTATATCACTACAGCTTAGCGAACAGGGCTATGAATACCTTAGGAAAGTTAAGTGCTCTTTGTTGTTCCAAATTATAAATTCAAAGTGAAATCCTGTCTCCATTTTCAACACGAAATGTTTGAACATTAGAAGACAGAAAATTTGTGAGACTTTTAAAAGAAACATTCAGTGACAAAATTTGTTAAACCTCAGCGGTAAAGGACAGGACGCTGTAATGAAATTTGCGCAATGCTACTACACAATGCAACTTGAAGCTCACACAATAAGATTTATCGCTAACTGCCTAACGATAAATCTTATTGTAAAAGTACAAACCTGTAAAAGTACAAACCTGTAAAACTACAAGTTGGCCTTGAACTTTGATCTCGTGACTAAGGTTACCTACCTTAGTCGCGAGATCAAAGTCCTAGGTACTCTAAACTATAATGGATATCCGCTTTTAATGAAACTTTAATGGCGGAGAGAAGATTTTGAGTAGTTTTTGAGATACTTAGTATTATTTATATGTAATTTTATAGATTTTTAGTGATAATATTGTTTAGGTGATAATAGTTTTCGCAGAAAAAAAATTTACAAATTATCGGCAGCATCAAATAGGCAGCATTTTTTTTTTAAGTTTGATCGAAACTTATTTTTTTTAGATCTTTACTCGTTTTGCTCGCTCGATCAATACGCGAATGAATCAAGAATAAGGAGAAAATATTCCTTGAGTGTCCCAGGAGGGCACTAAGAAAGGATTTCGGATTACTCCCAGGGGCGCACGAGGACGAAATCTTGGTCCTTAATTTTCTAGTAGATACATAATGTAAAGTGTAATATTACGTGAGGATAGTTTACTTACCTTACGTTTTTCTTCAAAAACTCTACACCGTACGCTGTTCTTGTGAGGGGATCTATAAGGATTTTTTGTACTGTTGAATATTTCGTCACTTTCAAATTACGTCTGTATCGTATTGGTTCTAAGAATGCCTTTGACGTACTGCATCTTCTGCCTTTTCTCATTGTAGCCTGAGGCTTCGAGAATCCTATCACGTGTTCCCCATTAGGATCTCTCCAAGGGAACCCAAGTTCCTCACCACCTTTTTTGAATGCATTCTGCAGAGGACTGTAGAATGGAGAATGCTCAATATCCATGTATCCACCAACACCGTGGTATGTAGAATTTCGAAGATCCTTTATCCGTACATTTTCAGATTTCTTAAAATATGGCAGTATTTCAGGGTAGCTCCACCCTTCGTTACCCATTCGGGCCCAATCGTTGTAGTCATCCGGGTGACCTCTTTGGTATATTAGAAAATTCAGTACACTACTGCCACCGAGCACTTTTCCACGTGGCATAAAGCAGACGTTTCCTCGCAAGTCCCTGCAAGCTTTTTTCTCCGGTTCAGAACTGTACATCCAGTTCATGGGTGTAAGAGAAATGAATGGAGCGAATATAGGAATATCCGAGAAGAAGTTTTCATTGCCGCCAGCTTCTATGAGTAGCACTTTCCATTGTGGCACTTCTGTGAGTCGGTTTGCTACGACGCTGCCTGCTGAGCCTGCGCCTACGACAATGAAGTCGAACTCTTCAAACTCTTCAGGGGTATAATCTGGCACGAAACCCTCATGTTGGTTGCGAGGCAACGGACGAAATAGATCTGTCCAGAAATCGAAGAAGCTTTGTTGGCCATTTATGCCAACTATCGAAACGCAAGAGAGGAAGAATAACCATCGCATGTTGAGCTTCCTCTTTCTTCATCACTGCAAAATAAAATTATTTATGTTTTTTTTATCGTATTAGGTAATGAAACGATACTTTATTTATTACCTACCTACAAGAACCAGAATAGAATGTGGCAATAACCACTTGTTATAAATATGTACGTATTTACGTTACCTACGACGCGTTATGTCAGCATAAAGAACCTACTCGTTCTATGAAAATATTTGAAGGCCACTTAGCGCTTGATGCTATTGATAACTGGGAATTTGCAAATGTAAATGTCCGTCCAGTATTCTCTGATACATACTGAGAAGGTGACATCAGTTCATCTACGTGACATGATCCCTGATCAGTCAGTATAATTTCTGTACCTATTGAAGGGTCTTTGGTCAATGAGCTCGTATTGATGTTTAGCTTGTCGTCTAAATCATTACGGTATCCATGAACTAAATGGTGAGCCTACCTGCCAATCTAAAGGTATCTTTGCATGTTTGTGTCACTATCATTAGGCCATTGCAGTAGGTCAACCGGAGTGATGAATCCAAGTTGAAGTTGAACATGTAGCATGATTGCCGTGTAATGTATTACGCAAGGTTTACGCAGATAAATCTTAACGATTTGTGAATTATGATAAAGACTACATATACGCTTGGGCTTAGCGACCTTACAATTGGAGTGGTTAATTTGGTGTATTGCATGGTCAAGGCAAGTACCATAAGTTTAGTGATGCGGACGGCGGATTGGATGGGATATTGAAATCTCCATTTAATAAATGCTGGACACATTATCAGTATCCTAGTGCATATTAAGAATAAAATATTTTTTTTTATCTGGAGCCAAGGTCTTCCGACAGAGCGATTTCGTGACGATTGACACAAGAAAATCTATATCTATACTAATATTATAAAGAGGAATGATTTGATTGTTTGTTGGTTGTTTGTTTGGTTGTTTGTTTATTTGTTTGTTTGAATTGAATAGGCTCCGAAACTACTGGACCAATTTGAAAAATTCTTTCACCATTGGAATCCTAAATTTTCTGTGATGAATATAGGCTATATAATATTTTCAACAAAGTTAGGGATCCGCATGAAAAATTCAATAATTGAACCGTGCGCTGTATATTATATGTATATATGAATACATAGCGCACGGTGCTTGTATTCATATATACATATACTCTACGGCCAGTGTCAGTTATGGAGTGTCGAGTCAATGTCAAAAACCCCAATGCTGATAAAAAAAGTAAGGGATCCGTATGAAAACTGTGAAACCCATCGTGTTAGTGTGTATAATTTCTGAAATTTTTGTTTAATACCCGTGCGAAGCCGGGGCGGACCGCTAGTCTAAAATAAACAATAAAACATTGCATATCAATTTACTTTCTAGAATCACGCACTGAAAATTCTTTGGACGATTCTGCGACAATACCATTTGTCCATGACAAATGTTTTAAGGTTAAGCGATTGGTTTGTACTTAGCACTAGCAGAGTTCGGCGCCTGTTTTATTTTATGGTTACGAAGGTTACGGGATGCCTCGAAACTGATGATGAAGTTTACGCTCCAACTTGATGTTGATGTTCAACTGATTATCTGACCTGACAACTAATGAGCATTGTGTGAAATCATCATAATTTGCGGCCATCACCTAATATTACATGAATGTGTTGATGTGACCATCATTTTGTAAATGGTTGACCGTGTCAGAAGCTGTGTGAACATTTGATCGAGATAACTGACATTATTACGAATTAATTTCGAGTTTTTCCTTTGAATTCGTGATAGCCTAGGCATTGTGTGCTAAGAATTAAGACACAATGCCAGGGATATCTGGGGTCATTACATATTTTATTTGTTATAGAAATTCGTGAAATCCTTAGGTCGAGGCTATCGAATTTATATATGTAATCTATTCCTAACTACACATTTGAATAAAATCCTCATATCAACCTGAATAAAAATGAAGTTTTTCTACATCTTAGCGCTATCTTTAACATCCTGATCGATATTTTATAGAACCAACGTCATCTCTACAATTTATATAATTTTTCCGTTTCCTATAACCATTAAGATTATTTTTACTTTAAAAAGTACTGGCTCGTAAATGGTAACTATATTCATTCACGGCGCCTTGGTGTTGAATTTACGAGCTCATGCAAAAACGGACTCAATTAGCACCTAAAAGCTAACATGCAGTAGCGTGTTTGCTTAAACGAGATGCTGCAGTGTGTCTATGTTTCATCGAACGTACCTACAATGTTAACTGCTTAGTTTTATATCTTGAATAACTATATATCTTGAGTAACTATTCCTAGTTTGTTTACTGATTATTCGTTTGTTTGTTTGATTATTTGCTTGAATTCTTTCCTAGTTACGTTAGACTGGACTAGATAAACCTTCCTCTTAAATTACTCTATTTATTAAAATACCTTATTTATTAATATTTATTAAAATAAATATTTATAAAAATATTTATTAAAATAATGTATTTTGAATACATCTATAATGTAACTCTTTTACCTAACTTTAAGATATAGCTGTTTGTTGTACCTTCGCTCAATAAATAAATAAATACCGCATCAAAACCCGTTGCGTATTCTAAAAGATCAAAGCATACATGGGGACAGACAGCGGGACGCGATATTATTTTATACTATGTACCTACCTTGTGATGTACAGTGCGCGTCACATAATAAGTACCCCCCCCTATCTCAATGTATGTGGGACACAAAACTTGTTATTTTTGGGAATTTCAGACTTTGAGTATTATGAAGGGCAGTTCCATCCTGAGCGGCGGCGTGATGAATTTTTGCATATGAAAAATTGTGACAAGTTACAAGGGAATCAGAAGTAGTCGAAAATAGTTTGTATACAAGGGGGGTACTTAATTCTGACGCGCACTGTACCTACATACAAATCTTTAATCGTTCGTACACTTATTTTAAAGAATCTCCCATGGCTACGAGGTCAAAAATCGAATTAGCGTATTGTGAGTACCTCACGATTCACACAGTGACTTTTAAAATATTCACAGGAACTTTGACCGTAGGTGGGGTTGCCTCGGCCTTCAGGGATCATAATAGGCACACCTTGAAATTCCGAACTTTGATTCACTAATATGTTAAATGAATCGTAAGCTATCAATGTTACACTAATTTTACAGCTATAGACAACCTCTGCGGCGCGGTGGGCGAAATATTTTTTTATAGAAGGCGCTTATATCTACGCGCTAGTTACACTCGCACTTGACGAATCTTGTTTATTTATCAGCCACTGTTCAGTCTAAGGTCTGGAAGAGATCGCTCATAGCGATAAGGCCGCCCTTTATACTTCCTCTAGATTAAGCATGTCTGTTTGTAATGATCTTTCTTTGCGTGACTAAGAATTTTTTATTCTATAGAAGACAAGTCCATTATGAGACTTCACCTTTGGTCAATCAAATTACCAAACTAGCATTTGGCCTCGACCATGACTGAGTTCTATCCGTTCTTAAACAATATCTTTTACGTTTTTGATTCATGTCATTGCATATGCGTAACATTTATAGCGTTTATAAATCTAAGCGTGTTAATAAATGTTTATTTACTAGGAAAATAAAAATTAAGTACCCAAATTAGAACTAGTATTTACAATCGAGCTAACTGCAGGTTGGTACCGGTAGCTCAACTGATACATATCAATATCAGCTGGAAGCGTCTTCAAGACGCTGGCTGTATTGCCTCGCTGTATAGCAATGCTGATGCGCTGCACCAGATACAGTTTCTAAATTACAATACAATACTAATATTAGAGAAAATGTCTAGATAAACCTAAATTCAGGATTTAAAACCCTATTTACCATAAAAAGTTGTCATCCTTTTGAACAATAAACGTCATCTATTTATCACCAAGCGGATACTTAGCTGAAAATGTATATGTTACGGCTAAAGGTGGGTGAGAACATAAACTTAAGATTAGCCGGCTAAACTTAGGTTTATCTTCGACAAGCAGCTAAAGTTCGATATAATGTTAGTTTGCGTCGTGATATTCGATCTTTAGCCGGTTAATGTGCACATTAACCGAAACGAAACGGTTAAAAATGTATTCGATGGACGCGCCGGGCAGGCGGAGGGTTTGAGGGGGTGGTGGGGGAGACAATGCGCGCACACGTGGCAATGTTATTGTTTATATTGCGTCATCTTTCTAAATAAAATTCATCTTTTTAAATACCTACAGAAGTATCTGTAATGAACAAATGGTTCCTTATTATTTTATTTTAATGATTAGGTAGATATTGTTTTAAGTGATTAATATTTTGTAATTGTAATAATTGTAATTTTGAATACCTACATAGGTACATAAAAGTAATAATGAGAGTGATTATTTTTTAATAAAAGTTTTCGTGTCAAAATAGTTTCCATTTCCTTCTACATTTTTAGCCAAGGGCTTGCGGTTACACTTGAGTTTAGCCGGCTAAAGATAGACGAAACTAACATTAACACCTCCTCGAAGATAAACCTAGGTTTAGCCGGCTAATCTTAAGTTTATGTTCACACCTACCTTTAGCCGTAACATATATAATAAAACGTACCTACTGACGATTTATTTCAGTTAAATAAGAATAGAGACAATGATAAACGGCCTTTGTAGAGTTGTTCGCCCAAAGGCTTCGTCCTTGAGAAGTGGGCATGCAGGAATTCTCTGACGCAATTTCACTGCAACCATTGACTGGTTAAATGCAATTTTGTATGGCAGTTCAAGTCACTACTACTAGTGCAACGCCCGCGGGTTTCAGCAAACATTTTTGGGGTATTCCTTATTATTGTCGGGGAAATTCCTGAAACACGCTGGGGGTACACTTCTAAGGCAGTATGACATTCTTTTAAAACTGACGACCTGTGGAGCGGTTGTGGGTTTGAATCCCGCTTCGGGAAACATATTTGTATGATCTGTAGATATTTGTTCTGGTTTTCCATGCATAATAAAATATATCTGTATAAGAATTATTTGGATTAAGTATACCAGTTATCTAGTAAGTACCCATAATACACGCTCGGCTTAAAGGTTAGATGACGCTTTGTGGATCGTCCAGCATTATTTATGACAGTAAGATATTATGTAGCAATTAAGGTACAAAACTTAAAGGTAATTTTTTTTTTATGTTTAATACAAGGTTGAACTTTTGAAAGTAAAACCTTCTTGAAAGTATGGCATGGGAGTTTGAACCGGTCAGTACAATCACACCGCAATAACATAAGTTCAAGGTTAGGAAACTTTAGGCCGTAGAAAACCAGATACTGATAATAATTCGGTCAATCATCATTCTAGGCACTCTGCCTTCTTGTGTCGGCTTACATTTTCAGGAAACAGGTATATGTTTAATTAAATACTATGTAGATCTAATTGTTTTTAAGTAGTGTCAGTAATTCCTGAAAATTACTGATTTAATTGACTTTTTTATACAATTACTCATTCATAATCTGCGAATCCATTCAAGGCTAACTTTTGACCCTAACCTCTAAAACTACCTCTGTGGCCTTGAGTATCACAATCACAATTCATTGAGTATCACAATTCATTGAGTAGGTATCACAATTCATTGAGTACTTATCATTGAGTATTTTATTAAGCTCGTTAAGTTAATTGGGTGAAACTTAATAATGCAAGATTATAATCAGTAGGCATTGATTAGACACTTCCACAATCAACGTTTACATTGGAGATTATTGGTAAGTCTTATAAACGGAGATTGCGTACTAGGGCTTGTAAACCAGTTAATCGGTTAACCGAAAAACCGGTTAACCGGCCGATTTTGCCTCGGTTATTAACCGGGTTTTTTGGTCAAAATAACCGGGTTTTTCGGTTTTTTTTTGCTGTAGTAAAAAATGAAAAAAATAGCGTTCTGAGGGTTTCAATATCACCCACCGACTATTAAATTACTTAGTTTATCGTTTAATACGATCTGGAAGGACAACAAAAATCTCAAAAACACTTTTGAATGAATAAAAAGTCAGTAAGTTTAGTAATTTCAGTTTAATTTAATAATAAAATGCAAAATATTGGAATATAAATGTCAGTAACTTATTTTACAAAAAGATAAATTGAATAGTAAGTTAATGATGGAGATAATCTTGGGAAGTCACCCCGTGAACAGTGGAATACGTCAATGGTTGGCGCTACCAGATTAAGTGCTCGATTGATGAGTGACAGTGGTGTATTGTTAGTCAGTTTAGTTTTTCCGCGACGCTTTGAGAACAGAGGTAGCCGCCTGCGCCGCCCGACAATTTCAGCCGGTCGGCACAGACTTATTAACACCATCAACTTGATGGGCATTCCCCTAAACACCCTAACCACATACAGTGCTAACGCCACACCTCTCCTTATTTCCAATTTCCAAGAAAATTTTAATACAACAGGAATGTATTATATTAGTTATATTAGCCCAGTACGAATAAATATACATAAAGGAATAGAAAGGGTTGACCCCATAGTATATTCCTTTTAATAAAGGTATCGAGTAAAATTTTCCTGTATACGCTCCATAACGAGACTTTATCTAGCTTTATGTGAGGACCCATACAAAAACTGCGCTTTTTTCTTGATTTCTGACCGGAGCATCATAATATTCCTGTGAGTGCCCGAAACAGTTTTGTGCAAGTTCTTTGAACAAACGCTGGCAACATAGGGACTGAACCGCAAATCCTTGTCCAGTTGAACCCCCTGATCCCTCACCGATTCCACACTCTTCAATCGCTCTTCTGTGTGGTAGTTGTAGTGGAATGGGTAGTTGATCTGCTACTTAAATTTGTGCTGTGTCTAGGAGGGGACGTTGAGGTTGCTCCACAGATTTACCTTTGAGGGCTAATTGTTCATTGTTGTAAATGACACCTGTTTAGTTTGTTCTCGGTTCAAAATACCCCCTCTAGCAGTTAAAACTCCATTCAATCTTCTCGACATGCTTTTGATTAAGTTATCAATGAATCTTGTGGTATTCGATTCCACTCTTGTACTAGTGCCCTTTTGAGATCTGCTGTTTGCTGGTTTTGGATCGCGCTATTTTATTTGCTTTCTTAGCTTATACCGAGCTGCAGTCAGGGATCCATTTTCAACGATGTGCATCTCCATACGCGCCCCTATGCAAATACTGCCCCATACCATTACTGACCCTCCACCATATGGCTCTCTTCCGACAATGTACACTGAGCGTATCTTTCTCAGGGTCGTCTCCAAACTTTAACCCTTCTATCATCTGGCTTTAGACAAAACCTAGACTCGTCAATGAACAATATTTTCCCCCAGTCATCATCATTCCAGTTTTGGTATGAGCGAGCAAAGTTAGCCCGAGCTACTCGATGATCTGTGGTGAGTAAGGGTCCTCTAGCTGGCAAGTACGTCTTTATTCCAGCTTCTTTAACTCTTCTTCTTAAGGTTTTAGTGCTAACTGTAACCTGTTGAACATACTGGTCATAGATCTGACCTCAGAAGATGTCTAAGTGCGATTTCTCAGAACACTGCTCACCATAAATCAATCGTCTCTTGCTGAAGTGACACTCTTGCGACCATGATCTGCACGTCCCGTGTACTCACCAGTCTGCTGATATCGTCGAACAATTCGAAATATGACGGATTTGTAAAACCCGTAATCTTTGAGCCACTTCTTTATAACTTTGACCATTTTCAATTAAAGTAACAGCTTTGGAAACCTGAGCTACGCTAAGATTCGGCTTTGTCCATTAATTGATTTGTAAGCGTATTGCGATATGTTTTTGTGAAAAAAAAGACAGAATTTTATGAATTGATTACGCACACGTTAGTAAAATTATTCCAATAGACTAGTGGAAATAGCAAATAAACAAAAAAAAACAAACTAATACCTGAAACAAAAGACTACTGAAGTAATTATTTTTTCAAATTAAACATTATGGTATATGTGGCCAGTTACTTTTAGTGCATATTTCAGTTGTTTTTTCAATTGATAAACCGTTCCTCTAATTATGTCCATGAGTGTAGATTTGTCAGGCTCAATCATCAGGCCGGTAATACACTTCCGATTCTTTGACAGACGGGTGGTCGTATTCGACTATCCGAATGCATTCGTTCCATAAATACATTTTGTAAGACATCGCTTATCTATATTACAATTTCATCCGACGACGATCAGACAAAAATTCAGATACTTGCATTTTTATTTAGAATCTTTATTTTGGCAATGCATTTTTATATAGTATTTTGAACTATTATTAATTTATTAACTTTTATTTAGACGATGCCCATTAACAGCAGATATATTAATTAATTTAGTTTTTTATCACTTTGTGCCTGACTGACAACCTATATTTAGGTCTATTACAGATTTTTTCATGACTTGAAATATAAATTGACGTAACCAAGTATGCCTTGAGCTCCAACGGCAAATAAATGAAAATGACACGTGTTTTACTCATTTGACTGAACCGTAGATATGTGTTCATAAGACTGAATTGTGATTTGAGTCAAATTAATCAGTGCTAAGCTAAATAATATGTAAATTTCATCGAATTTTATGGTTTTATATCGTCCAACGACTCTTTTTGGGAAAAAACCGAAATAACCGAAAAACCCGGTTTTAACCGGTTTGAAAAAATAAAAACCGAATTAACCGGCTTATAAAATAACCCGGTTTTTACAAGCCCTATTGCGTACAACTTATCGGATTCCAGTGTCGAATTTTGAATTAATTATATATTTTGCTGATATTTATTGACTATAAATGAAACATTATGTAGATATCTCACGTAGGGCCCTCCATAAAATTAACAATTCGTGATAAAATTAGCGATGACGGAGGGTAAACCTTAAAAAAATACTGATAAATACATTAACACAGCCTCATCTAGCCCCAAGTTAAGCAGCTTGCGTTATGGGTACTAGATGACTGATATACATAAAACAATATTACATTATAGATACCTTTTTTATTATACTTAAAAATCGACCCGAACACCCTGAACCAATATCTGCTGATCGTACAATTATTTGTCCTGCGGCGGGAATCGAATCCGCAACCTCCTGCGTCACAAGCGGACCTTCGCCCACCGCGCCACAGAGGTCGTCTGATTCCAGTCTGGGTAAGTTGTTGTTTTGGGTATGAAATATTTAACTTTCGCTTATTTCAGATGTCCACAAACCATTACTTTTGTATGTTCTTGAAAACGAGTTGAAACAATTGCAAAATTGCGTCCAGTCAGTTTTGTAACTGGAAACCACTCCGTAAATGGAGGAAAGTGCGATGATAACCGGTTGGGCAAGGAATCTGGCACTTGAGAATTATGATAAATTCTATCAGAATTATGCGAGATATTTGCTAATTGTATTAACAACATTATTATTGAGCAAGGACGAGAATTAGCTGCCGCACGCACTTAGTTGTTGCGGTACGAAAAACGAAATTGGGTTTTGCCAAAAATATTGCTTAGTTTAATAGTAAAAAATTTAAATGTAAAATCCTTTTGAGAAAATTTTACATATGTTTGTTATACTAGTAAAAACGATCGAGATTCGATTCGAACTTAGGATTTTGGTTCAAATAGTTTTTTATATAATGGTATTTTTGGCTTTTGTAGCATTTAATGCTATGCAAATTGTTAAACTTATAAAGAAAGACCAAGTACTCTGCCTCATGTCAACCATGGTCGTCATCTGTGGCAAAGCATTGACTAGCAAGTAACCCACGATAGCGACTCTACAAAGGTTTACACTTCTAGAATGTTAATCGTGACTCTGTGATTCTTGTCTCGTAGCATTCCTTTGATCAGACTTTAATCGGTTATTACCCAAGTCATTCGTCAATTGTTCTCTTACAATTCACGTGCAAAAAAAATATATAATTCGATGTTTAAATTTTGTTCCCTCTTTATTCATTTGTTTCCTCTTTTATTCTGGTTTTTGTAATGAGAATCATTATGGTTTTGCTATTTTATAGTTCTACTTTGGACGAGTTTCAGAATGATTTGTTAGCCGAAAATTGTGATCAAGTTCACAATACCAATTGTGATAATATTATTAGAATTATTTTCATAATAAAAATAAATAATTAGTTAAGTGAAATTATTTTAAAAAACGCCTGACCCATAAACTACCGAACAAAGCCAAAGAAAAGTTAAAATATAGGTACCTAAGCTTTGATTTTTATAATAAAGCCCTGAACAATTTCAATTGGTACGCGTATCACTTTTTATTTCAACGGTTCCAATCATTAGTTATATCATGTGAATTCTTTAATTTAACTTAAGGTAAACCAATGTAGGGCTTAGGAAATAATCATAAATTTATCTGTTATCTAGGCCCCAGGCATGTGGAGGCAATTGGCGGGAAAGTTGCTTAATCAGTGCCCATTCCATTCAGACGTTATTCGTTTACTGGCGGTAGGTCGCACATATTTTCTCAATCTCCAGTTTATAGATGAGGTAAGTGTGGTACCGATTACTACCGATTAAGTGCTCGGAAGTACACGTAAGTAGAAATGTACTTAGATAGCTACACCCACCTAAGAAGCGGCGGCCGCGGGCCTAGGTATCCTTTATTGCGCAAAAGCTCCTAGATCGAACATTTGCCGGCAAACATCGCTTGGCTTTTAGATAAATGTCATAGGTACCTCAAATGCCGGTGGGCTCTTGTTTCAATTTGTGAGGAAATTCTGTGATGCAACTTTTGTATTATATAAAGCAATTTGGTTCTAAATTAGGTTTTAGCTACTTTGATTTTTATCTAAAGCTATGATTTCAACTGCTCTCAGTTTGAAAGTCCTGTAACTGAATATTTTTTTGATGAAGGAACTATTTTGCAAATTAATACAGGAGTTCTAAAAGATCCTCAACCCTTACGATAAAAACAGAAATGTAGAGGTAAATATGTACTCACCACAGTCAAGCAACACAATAATCCGACATGCAACTGATTAGTACAGTTGACTATTAACATGCATTATAGTTTTAATTTTTAAACTGGAAGGATACGGTATTGCCGGCACGCACGATGCACGCACTTCGCTCGGTAGATCGAACCATATTATGTTTACGAATCCAACGTGTTCACTGCCTGTGGGCAAGTCAAGTTCCGAGTGACCTTGCTGTTGGGCCAATTCACTGTCATCTGACCGATTCGTTTTGGGTCAAGTTTCAGTTTCTTATTGAAGGGACAGGTTGCTTGGGCTTGTCTTGATGTTGCCTTTGGTTTGGTGCTCTTACTATTCGATGTTCTGACGCAAGACAATTAGAAATATTATTAATGTTCCTTTGTTGAGGTTCAAGTAAGATCTTACCTGCTTTATTATCCAATGATGATTGATGACTGATGACCAATAGCTGTTTGGCCAGAGATCTGATCTGACCTATCAATTGTCGTGTAGTCGGCACGCTCCTTAGATCGTTATGGATGAAATACGTATGCCCATTTTGTCCATCGTTTTATGAGCCAAAAGGGAAATAAACAACAATAATCCCAGCGTTTGAAATGTAACAACATTATTATTAAAGTTTTATGCTTATAGAAATTTTACCTTAGAGACACTGTAGTGGTTTATGGGATTTATATTCTTTGGAGACGTTGAATACCTTTAGTTTGCGCAGCTTCTTTAAATATAAGGTTTGTTAAAGTTGGCACATAAACACAATAGAAAAAACGAACAGTTCGAAGATGATTCAAACCAGGAAATAAAGTTTAACGCGCTGAATGTTCGAGCTGAGGTTTTATATCCAGCTTTCAGGTTCTTAAATCCTGAAATGAGGTTGGATGGAGAATCGATGAATATTGTGCAGGAAAGGAGGTTTGCTATCAGTTGTACTCAAACTCAGTCTCGTTTTAATTACAGAAGGTGACTGTAAGCTAGTAAACGCGTAACGATTGTTAGATCATTGGCAAAAATGAAATTAGATAGCATATTTATTCTAGTTTTCTTTGTGTAGCGAGCGACCTTGACATAGTTTTAGTTACACTGGTTACATTGATAGATTTCCTATACCTACCGATTGACTTTTTATTTTTATATATATATATATATATATAGGACTCTATGCAATACAGTCCTAGTGTTATAGGAAGTTCCAATAGGTTAATTATTTATTTTGTTTAGTTTAATTTCTTAGTTTTGGGATCTTCTAGCTCCTACAGAGTAACCTACTTATGGTTATTGACCATCTGCCTATAACCCTGTAAGGTAAGTGTCTCTAAACGAGTTTGTAAACTCGTTCTCCCTTATAAAAGTCTGGTAAGTTATAACAATTTTATTTCTCTTTCAGTCTTCTTCATTGATATAATAGCTCAAATAGCAATGCTTAACAGCTGTTTTATTTTAGCGGATCGTTATGAATAAGGGGGTTTGAGTGTCGAGGGAGTTCGTTCAATTATTACCTACTTCATCGTTTTGATACTTTTTAGGGTTCATAACCAAAGGATAAAAACGGGATCCTATTACTCTGTCGGCCTGTTTGACCATCCGTCATTTAAAATTTTCATAGAATTTGTAGGAACTATGTCGCTAAAACAAAAAATAAAAAATCAAATAACGTCGACTCTATGGGGAGGCCCAGGGCCCGTATAGTCTACTATTTTATTTTAGTCCCACTTGATTTGTTTGGCTATCTTTGCTCTACTTTGGTCAAGGCTATCTATCTTGAACGGTAATAAGTAGACAGTTGAAATTTTAACCGGGTATGAACAAATATTGCCGCGATAAAATAAAATTTCATTATCGAGAGGTCCAACTTTTTTACACCGTAATGTACCGATCAGTGAAGTTAAGCAACGTACCGTCGTCGGTCGCAGTGAGTAGGTACTGAGTAGGAATGAGTTACCACATTAAGTTAGTTTTTTTCGATTAAAGAAAACTATTTTTAAAGTTTGTCTTGAGAAATAGTTATTTACGAGGACGATAGTACGGAACCCTCAGTTGTGGACTCGCAATTTGCCGTTGAACGAGTTGATAAAATGAAATAAATTCATTTTATCAACTCGTTCAACTTGGCATAAAGAGATTCAATATTGGTTTTCTCACACCGATTAACTTATAATAAGGTAGCTGCCTCGTTGCTTAATAATGTAATGTCATTAATTATTACATTAACCACGCGTTTTAAACATTCCTTGTAAATTATTAGAGATGTAATATTCTTTATTTAAGTACCTACTTTAAACAAAAAAATTATAATTAAAAATCACAGTACCCACCGTTATACTTTATATTCATTCTCTAAAAAGCTGTTATTTTAGCAGAGACAACAATTGTTATTATTTGTACTGGGCGCCTGTGAGTTCTCTCTATAGATAGAGCAGCCCTTAGCACGGGGACAGTTCTCTACGGTAGAGATAATAATGACAGCGCGTCGCCATACATTACATTACACTTACAAAATTGTAGTTGAATTAATAAATTTCAAATAATTTACGCATTCGATGTGACGTGACGTAATTTTCTACCATAGACAATAATTCCCGTGCCAAGTGTGGAGAACTCAGGTGTACGAGGAAGAAAATGGAAAAGAAAATGGCTGATCAGTTAAGACGTGTATTTTACACGTCTCTTGTGATGCCGTGCCACGGGTGGCGTGCCCTGCCCAGTAACTTCGTCGGTGATAACTGTCGGAGGGTGTGTAGGAGCCATTACTGTCTGCTATACCATATTTTATTCAATGGCAGCGCTCTACATATTCCTCTACTTTGATGACTTCGACTGATTTTCTCTACTCGTTGCTCTACTACGAGTAGTCACCGAAGTCACAGTATACTGTGCCGAAGTTGTAAGTTATCTATTAAATATATTGTATTATGTATATCAGTCATCTAGTGTTAGTCATTCACTTAATAAAATATATTACTAATATTTGTACTGTAAATAGAAAGCGACCAGAACACCCGGAACGAATATCTCCAGATCATATAATCATTCGTTCAGATATTTTTTATTAGTTACCTACCTAGTTTAGTAGTTTTTATTCGTTTGTGATAGTTAAACGAATTGCTATAACAGTGTGCTGATGTGCGGTGATATTTTGGTACCTATTAGATTTTTTTAAGAGATATGTTACAACTTTGTCATATAACAAAAGTTATTGAAGTTCTTTTCTTGTTTAAGGATACATATGTGAAGAACAACTGTGAAGCTGTCCTTTTATGATGGTTCAACATGAAATTTCCGGCAGGTTGTCGCTTTTTATAATTATGAATAATACGCTTGTATTATCTCTTTCAATTACATTTTCAATATTTGGCATCTAATGATTGATATGAAAATGAGCTTTCTATAAAAACTTAGTTTGATGATTTCAAAACGAACTTTTTTGAACATTTTACACTGACAAATCAGAATATCTTCCAACACTAATAAGGCTTGTAGTTAACCCACGTAGTTACATCCTCTTGTAGTTAACCCACGTAGTTACATCCTCTTGTAGTTAACCAACGTAGTTACATCCTCTTGTAGTTAACCCACGTAGTTACATCCTCTTGTAGTTAACCCACGTAGTTACATCCTCTTGTAGTTAACCCACGTAGTTACATACTTTATGAAAACGAGCTTGTTGCTAGGACAGTTCAATAAGTAACTGGGTAATACATATTTTTAGCATAGATTTGTGACAATGGCTTTAAATAGCCATGTATGCCAAATCTATCAAATTAATAAACAGGTTGGTGTTGATTATTTACATTTCGAAACTAGACCTTGACTTTAGCTATGAATTTGTAAGACGAGGTTATGAATACCATCGATGTATGTCATACTTTATTAGGAAGGTATTTAATACAACAAAAAGCAAAACATTAAGTTTTATTCCATAAATTCACATTTTCTAGGTTATTGGTAGACAATAATGGTCCATAGACAAAATAATAGACAAAGAAATAGAATAACATTAGGGATATTAAACAAAGAGAATAAAACCACAAAACCACTTAATAAATCTAAATTATCGCTAGTTTCACCCATTGATGAAGAATGCGACACATATTCTCCTAAAATCGTTTATGACGGGGTATTTTCATCGATTAGAGTTTTGAGTTTCCAATATATCGACACAGTTTCATGCGCCATGATCACGGAACAACTCAATCATAAATTAATGTTTTGAGCATGAATCTATGAATCGGTTCATGGTTTTGAGTTTTCCAATAAGACAAAACTCAAATCATGGTAAATATCACGTCATAGATGACTTTAGTGTTATTAACCATTATAGTTTCAAAACTTTAATCATAATTCTCTGATAGGTATTGTTTTAAGAATGCTGTTGCTAATACTAGGTACATAACCTAACCTAACTTACAAATATTGTGCAAAACCTTTTTAAACTTTCGCAATTTATAACATATTTAATACTATTTATCGGGTATTTGTGCAATTATTAGATACCTAATGAGTTTATGAATATACTACCTACTTAAGCACATATTGGTTCCTGCTTATATTTACATACTATTCATACTGTCTATTATGTACAATTAGGATAATTGTTCCGTTTATACAGTATTGATCCAATAAAGTGAGAAAGGAACACATCTAGTTAATTACGGACGAAATGCTTCCATTCACTTACTGAAAACATGGCCTTATGTTTTTGAACGATACATACATATAACGATATCTCCCTATAGGCTAGACAGGGTAATTCTAACAATGATATGATTTTTATATACATAAGTATAAAACGATTTGTTTTTAATTTTTTTTCTATTTATTTACAATTCATAACACAATATCACACAAATAGAATTGAAATTAAATAAATTTGGAGTTTTATTAATTTGACTGAAGATAACACATTACAGTAAACTTTGATTATATGAAATTATAATACATACTTTATTTATTTCAATTATTATATATATTTTTTTGTCTACAATGAACAATAATACTATATCTTATACTAATCATATTCTAGTTCTTTGGTTATAGTCACTACTACGAATTATTTTTAGTTAATATTTGTAGGAGTTAGCTTTGTATTTAATTTACATCATGGCCCACAAGTACCTACCCAACTATTAGATGAATCAACCTACACACGAACAACAATATTATAACCAATTTTTTTTTCAAAGCTTTTGGTGCCTTAACAATGACCTAGGTCTCGTGCTATGCACTAGAGTAACTAAATATCAAAGGGCTTTCCAAAACTTGTGCGAAACTTATTTACAGTCTAGTAATTTCGAATTGGCAATATTATTATAAACAATCAATCATTCATTTTTAAACAAAAACATCGATATTTACAGATTCCTAAGTCTATGATTCATTATTTATTTCACCCATTCTGAGGATTTCTCTATAAATATTTTTGCAATCGTTAGAATCATAAGATTTATGACCTTGTTTATTATTTACAACAGTCGATAAGCTCAATAACTAACAGTGCAAGAATAGTTTCGTGAGTAACAAATCGTACTTACTAATCAACTTATTTAGGAAGTGCGATGTGCTACTCACTCAAGTACTGAAATAAATTCATGATTCTGGGTTAAAAGCAGACATAAAATGCCATCGTAACACGTTCCTAATAAATCACTAAAACTAATCTAATTTCCTTCTAACACACATATTGATTTCATAGTTTAATTTATAGATTTGCGTGTAGAGTTTTTATAGGCGTGGGTCATTTGTTTCTCGCCTGTCTATGGTTTAGGCTGATTTAGGAAAAAAAAAAATATTTCAACATACGTTATGCTCCTTTGTTTATTGCGGCATTGTTTTCACCACCTTTTTTATGTTCATACAACCATGTGTGAACGTTCATTCATGAGGCGTTTTTTTCCGTACAAGTCACTAAAACCACTTTTTCGCGCTCTGCTAGAGGAAGACCATTCGCTCTCCTAGGTCAGTTACAGAACGAAATATTCACAAATTAGGATCTAGAGTCGGTCCTTTCCGTACAAGTCACGAAGACCCACAGTATCGCATCGCTAGAACCGAAGCGGTATATCTAGAAACAGTTTCATGCGCTCCCCGATATCGGTAACGGAGCGCTCGTCTAGATGTTAGCTGTCATCGAGGGTGTCTTCATCTGCCTCGTCGATCTCGACGTCTAGCGGCTGGCTGGTGAGGGCGGCCCAGAGCGGCGAGCGCGCGCCGAGCTGGGCCGAGCCCCGACGCTAGCTGTCGCGACCGCTGGCGGCCACCACCGCGGTGCCGGCGCCGAAAGCACCGAACAAGATGGCGCCTACTTCTCGGTCTGGAGTTATCTCCACCTGGAAAAGACATTTTTAAACGTTTGTTGATCTTTTCAGTTCTGGTACCGGACAAAACCGTTGGATCATGAAATATTCTTTCGAATGTCAATAAAGGAGTTTTATTTTATTGTTTTTTTACTATAGCTTATAAAGTATTGACCATTATTAGTTTAAGTGAGTGTGCGAGTTGAATGTATTTACCTGCCATACTAGGTAGGAGTGCACCGACGCACATTCATTGGGGGTCGTATGGCTGAAGCTTGGCAGTAAACGTGTTAGTCCACGTTGCAAAATATTATCGACTGACAAAAATACGTAAAATCTTTACAGCGATTAACATTCTGATACGTAGATAGAAGAATTGAATCGAAATCTCAAGATCTTATGCAATGTCATGGTCCACAGCCTCGTTTCGGCCTCGACACCTTGTGATGAAATATGCGTTTAGGTAGGTATTAAATTTGATTACCTATGATTTATCATTATTATAATACATTTATAAGCTAGCCGATAGGTAATAATATAAACATATTAGCAGCTTTGGACGAATATTATAACGGGAAAATTATAAGAACGCAATAGAAAAAGAGCCAAAAAAAGAGGTCGAACAACATAAGTAAAGAAAATCTCATAAAACTTTTAACCTTTCACCACTTTTCTATTCGTCTCGGGTCTTAAGCTTATTATAATGCAAAACATTTTATCCCCAAAAGTATTTGGATTATGAAGATATTATGCGAAACTTTAGGAAACTACCTACTCTTTTTCTGAGTTGGTTGGATAAATAATCTTCAAAGTTTTAATAACGAATACGACATTAAAAGCCATCCAATTCCAGCGAGAATTTGAACGGCATGCTCTTCGCAAGCGACATCAACATTAACAGCTCTCCCTGATCCAACTCGCAGTTCCTTCTAGATCATTCTCTGAACAGCAATCTACTCAGATACCTGTGACGAAGTAGTCTGTTCTGGGTCGGATCGCTCCTCCAGAACAGTATCCAGCTCCAATGTCGGGTGCTGCCGTGGCGATCGCACTAAACTGACCGCTCGCTGCTTGCTCTTAGCAGGCGATAGTCGCACCACTGAAAGCTCCCCGCGCGCAGTTCCTTCAAGTTAATTCTCTGAACCACAATCTACTCAGTTACCTGTGACGAAGTAGTCTGTTCCGGGTCGGATCGCTCCTCCAGAACAGTATCCAGCTCCAATGTCGGGTGCTGCCGTGGCGAGCGCACTAAACTGACCGCTCGCTGCTTGCTCTTCGCAGGCGATAGTCGCACCACTGAAAGCTCCCCGCGATCCAGTTCGCAGTTCCTTCTCCTAGCTCTTTCTCTGAATAAAACAACAAGTCATTTAAGAAAAATCATAAAAGCGTAGACTTTCTTGTGTATCTATCGAAAAAAATTTAGTGCATCTGCCACGGATTTTTAGGATCGACATTTTTCAGGAGTTATCTGCGTCACTCTAATGTCCAGACAAAATGACATGACCAACGATCTAAAAACCCGTCTCGGAGTTTGTGTTATCCAAACGGAAAAAAAATACTTGCACTCCAAAATCATAAAACAACCCACTCTCCTTTAAGAAATAAAAAAAAGAAAACCATTTATTTCAGCACTTTGGTACCATATAGGTACACATTAAAGAGTATATATATAATAAGTAGTCACTTTCGTACAAACTTTTTATTTGTCTGTAGCATCCTCCTCTACAATTAAAGCGAACCATAGAAATTGACGCACTCGGTTTTATTGTTTGGTTTTAAAGTAAAGTGAGTACCTATACTAATTCAATGGCAGTAGTTTTAGTTGCGCTGCCTAACTAGAGGTTTGCTAATTAGAAACAAAGCTTGCAGCAATTTACTCACTTCCCTGCATTGTGGGAGTGAAATGTTTGATTCAAAGGTTCAACATTGCATAAAAATTCTTTCAGACTTGGCATAAAACATAACGGGAATAAAACATTTCTCTCAACTACATCAACATTGAGATTTCAACAATACCCTGCTAAAATATGCTATCAATCCATCCAGCCTCATAAAATACGGGATCATTTTTATTTAGGCGATGGCGGTGTGAGCCGAACATCACCGTTCAAAGAAGATAAGACGATTGAAAAGCAATCGGGATTGTATGTTTATATGGAAGATAAGTTCAGAGGATTTTATGTTAGTAGATAGGGGCACATAGGGGTACTTAAACCAGCTTTGGAAGGGTGATCGCATGTAAAATGATACTTATCTAAACTCTGAGCATGTTCACAAGTTCGCAAGTTTTGCAACTCCTCACTTCAGTTTTTAGAAAATGTTTTATCCGAAGACCTTTTGTGTTGGCTTATTTCGTGGCACTATATCTTCACAAAGGGGAATAGAATCATGCTCATCTGTTCTGTATTGAATAATCGAATTAAGTGTTTCGCTTTTTGCATGTTCTGAATGATACTGCTAAACGTTTAGTTCTAGGCAACATATAAATAACACATCTAAATACTACACAAAATTCGGTATTTTCATTTTGTGCTTAGCGTGTATTGAGCTGTTAGTTGCCTTCATTATAAATTTATTTTATGATTCTCCACCGCTCGCGTAAAATTGTTATGCACAATTCATTTCGCAGGCACGAAGGTAAATCGAGGTTCCTTTGTTCATCATCATCATCATCATATAGTTCCTTTGTTCGGTTTCCGCAATTTATTTTTGTTTTCTGTTACTTTTATAACTTCTGAAAAGGCGGAAACTAGCTGTATTTGTTTATAGTCTTATTTATTGGTATTCAAATCGAGCCGAGCTCATTCATTGTCTAACTTCGTCGGATGCGTCGGAAGCAAAAACCTGTCGGAACCTTGCTTGTTGTTTCAG
Source organism: Eupithecia pulchellata (assembly GCA_963931895.1). NCBI lineage: Eukaryota > Metazoa > Arthropoda > Insecta > Lepidoptera > Geometridae > Eupithecia > Eupithecia pulchellata. Next base: position 9,590,807 of record OZ007522.1, read on the forward strand.
CGTAATCCACTAATGTTCCGTTCCCAACCTAATAGCGTCGCCTTCCATCTTGTACAATGGTGTGATGTGACGATACTAGGTCTTTGTGATAAGTGATAACATCCAGCAATCACTTAGATCTAGATCTTTGACTTCACAGTTCAGATCTATAGGAAGGAACATTAGGTATAGATTAGTTTACTACCTTACCTACCTTTGAAATGTGGCTTTCAATTACGCTTACTCGATTTTACATATGCAGTTCAATATTCAGTTTGGCTCGAGTGCTTCGGAACGAGCATATTGCTATTTCAATATTGAGTTATTGAACTTACCTGGCCAACTTTGCTCTCCGCCGTAGACAGCAGATGACTGTAAGAGCCAATAGCGGGAAACCAAATATGCAGGATACTATCGGAACCACTATCGACTCGGGCGTCACTGGAACAAAGTGTTTTTGTTACTGTTACCATGTCTTTGCTGTTACTGCATCATATTTTTATTATACTATATAATAAAATGCTGGACAATATGTACCTACACAGAGTATAATCTAGCCCCAAGCTAAGCAGAGGTTGTGTTATGGGTACTAGATGATTGATATACTTAAAACACTATATCACTTAGTGAAAGATATTTTTTATATTATATTATTATTTATATAGAAAACCTCCAGAACGTACAAACATTTGTCCCGATGCGGGAATCGAAGCCGCAACCTCCTTCGTCGTAGGCGGACCTTCGCCCACCGCGCCCCAGAGGTGATATTGAATCAGAATATTGTAGAGGATTTCAAGAGATAGAATTTCATTTTCACAGATGTAGTGTTTGTGTATTTGAGCTAGATCAGGGATAACGTTGTCGATATAGGTACCTACTTTCTTCTCTCAGTATCAGCAAATACTACCTACTACATTATTTTGTTTAATTCCATTTAGTAAACGTTTTGGTCACGATCAAATAAAATCTCCAATCTACTTCGAATCCCTTAGTATGAAATTGAAGTTAAGTTTTGCGTGATATTAGATCGGGAATAAAATTTTAAAAGGACCTCCTTGGAATCTTCTTCTATACACATACTAATGAAAAATGATCTAAATCACAAAGTACATAAATAACGGAAAAATTGACAGAAAAATTGAGGGTTGACATAAAAAAATACATATAGGCAAACATAGAACCTCCTACTTTTTTCGAAGTCGATACAAACACTTATCAATCTTATCAATTCAACAGTCAATCTCAAAGAAGTCATCATACTTACTATTATAGTACATAAATGGTGGAAAAGTCTCAAAGGGACTTATCGGCAGGTCCAATGAGATAAAGTGAAAAGTGTTTGCTGGCCCCTGATCCTTTTGTCCTGATTTATTCCCCCTAAAGGGTTTTGTGAGGGATATCAGTCATAAATTCATAATCGAAGTAAGCCGAAACGAGTAGTATTATCCAGCTTTATCCATCTCCGGAGTACTCAAAACTGAGGCATAAGTACATAATAATAAAAAAAATATGCTGGACTATCCACACAGCATCATCTAGCCCCACGCTGGGTTGTGGGTTCTCTAGGTCTCGGGTCTAGTTAGATGACTGATATACATATGTACAAAACACAACGTATTACATAGATATGATTTTTGAAGATACATTGAAAACGAACAAACTCTGAATAAATACCTGCAGATCGTATAGGTATTTATACTCTGTATAAATTTGTCTCGGGCGGGAATCGAAATCGCAACCTCGAGGACCTTCGCTCATCATGCCACAGAGGTCGTCATAATATTACAAATTAGGTATGAAATAATAGACATTCGCTTCAGACAGTCAAATTAATACCATTGATGTAATTGTTACGTTTATGATATGAATCAAAGTTAGGCAATTAGGCGATGTTATTTTCTCGAAATGACTTGACTCGGTGGAAATTTCAAATAATTAGGTACGGAGGGTAGTTATTTGGGGTCTGGGTATTTTCTATAAGAATATTATAAAGAGGAAAGATTTGATTGTTTGGTTTAATTGAATCTCCGAAACTACTGGACCGATTTGAATAATTTTCTCGCCTTTAGAATCAAAAATTTAGTATATTTTCAAAAATTTTTGGGATCCGCATTAAAAATTCAATTTTTGTTAAATACCCTCGTGAAGCCGGACAGACTGCTAGTCTGTATATAATTTGTATATTTAATTTTAATCAATTGTATAATAATATGACATAATAATATCTCGCACCAACTCATAACACAAGCTCCGTAAATTTTGGGGCTATTATGATGATGCAGCACATATCGCGTGACACACGTCGCCGATATCACGTGGTAGTTTGTAAATAGGTTTTATTTTATATATGTTAGATTAAGATATAAGTATATTTTATATGGCCGTTTTTAAGTATTTTACATCTTGTACTAGACTAATGTTGCCTTATATAAATGATGATTATTATTATTATTATGATGCACTGTGAAAATGTCATGTGGACAGTTTATCTTCGACAAAACGTAAGGTCCACTGTACCTTATGTATCACATGTCGAAGATTATAATAAATTGTCGTGTACGTTATTTTTTATTGGTTATTTGTTAGCTTGAAGTCAATTTATAAGAACTAGAATCTTTAAGTAAAATGAAGATAGCAAGATGTTTTTCAGTAAAAACATTTTTATTATTTAAAACTAAACTAATAACTACTTAGTGTTAATATTAATACTTTCAACCTGCCAGGGGGTCAGCTAATGATGAACTTCACTGTACATAGCTACCTAAAAGTATAGATACGGGTAGGTATCTGACTAATGCCACGTAATACCCGTTATCATCCCCAAACTTGGCCTCTACTCCGTACTATCCCTCCACCTTATCTTTGCGTGTGGTTCGTATCTTTGGGGCCACGTATTCATACACGAAGGCCACGATTGCCGTTAAGTTATTAGCCTCGTTACTTACCGTGCCTCGTAACTGTCCCACAACTAATTAATCGCCCTGTCCGTTGTACTTATTCACTAGCCCAAATGTGGGGAGGGAAGAAAAACCCGAGGGAAAATCAGCTTCTAAGTGGATTCCACGGTTTGTGTTTGCTTTGACGCAATTAGTTAAACCTAGAAGAAACTAACTGGATACACAGCTCTTAAAAGGTTACGGGCGAATTAGTTGGGAAGCTCATTTTGCTTTTAAACGGGATCAAACAGCGTCCATTACCAAAGTCTCTTTTAATGGCCCTTACCATTTATTTCCAATGTTATCTAATAAATTTTTAGGAAGGTAAATAATTTTGTTAATCATCATCCAAAAACAATTTGGCGTTCCGGTAGTGGCACATCCTTACGTCACCGTCCCAGAGCCTTTTCATAGCAACATAACATGGAAGTTGGGAACAATAAATGTGATCCAAAATATAGAGAAATCCTTATAATATGCTCAAAGCGATGACTCAGCAGGGACCTCCCCAGGGACCTCCCTAGATCTTATCCTCCAGCAAATTAACCCTATCTCTGCGGCCACGAACCCGTCTGTGTACCTCAGAAATCATGGCAAAACCTATGTTTTGCCAAGATTTCTGTTGATGTTTTGATGACTAAACTTTACATAACAAGGAACCTTATACTTACCAGTGGGGTATATGATGATTGGTGTGGGTCGCTTACTGGCATTGGACTTGTTGACCACGTTGCTGGGAGTCGGACTGGTGGGAGTTGACACGTTGCTCAAACGGTCCAAGAGACCAAGCGGCCGTGTGGTGGCCATGGTCTATCTAAAGAATGATGAGAGTCAGAAAATTTCATCTTTTTATAACCATTAATTTCTTGGAACGATCACCTAAACACACAGTTTAAGTGATCGTTTCTAGACAAAAAACTGCTTAACACCTCTCTAGAAAGGATTTTGACCTTTGTGTATTATTATTACCAGATTTACTTAGTTCCACTGGCAAATCAATGAAATATGTGAGTTTATTTTGTAACTTTAATTATTATTGTCTTGCTCAAAAATGCTATACCAGTTTCGGTTCAAACTCTACCCTACCACTATGACACCCTATGACTCATTCTACGCTCAACAGCAGCGGTAGGTCGCTACGTTGCCTATAAATTGGACACTATGCATCTACCTATACAAAGGTGGTAAGTGCCGAGTAAAAGTTACGGGAAGGGCGGAGGGTTGATTATAGTATTAATATGGGTAGATAGTATAGGGTTGGCTAATTCCATTATAGTATGTAGGGCAAAAAGTTGCCTTTTGTTCTCGGAAATAGGTATGTTTGGTGGTTATAGTTATTTACTTTTTGTAATCTCATATTGGACTTGATTTGGCTTTAGGGTTGATAAGGGGGATAACTAAAATTAATGGTAAAACCTTCATTAACAAAGAAATTACAATTTTTAATATATTTTTTATTTAATTTATTTATCAAAAACTTATTCTATTCTTATTTCTACGACACTTTAAACCATAATAAGGTTTGTCTAGTGTCGATCGTTACAGCGCGTTGCGACACATTTAACTCAATTCAACATTTAGCTTAAAGTTATAATATATACATATAAAGTTATACAAATAAACAATTTTAAACAAACTAAGTCTATTACTGTTATATTCTCTACTATTATCATACAAATATTTTAATTGAATAAACAAATTAGAACTAACATTTGCAGTCGAAACAACTGAGCTAGCTGCAGACTTTTACAAAATAAAATAATTCGATAATAACCTTCCAGTTTCTTTGTAATGGTCCTTCGAGTTGATTTAAAAACCAGCTCTAATAATGAAAAACTTTTTCGAATATTTAAGATCTCTTTTGGTAAGTTATAAATTAATGCTGGACAATTCACACAGCATCATCCAACCCCAAGGTTAGCAGAGCTTGTGTTATGGGTATTAGATGATTGATATCCTTAATAAAACATATTACATATATAAATAATTTTCATTATACATATAAAACAACTAGAAAACCCTGAACAAATATCTCCAGATCGTATATACATTTGTCCCGAAGCGGGAATCGGACCCGCAACCTACTGCGTTGCCACAGAGGTCGTCAAAGAATTGTAGCTTAAGTCAAAGATCTAATTAGCCTTATATATTTTTCCTTATTAGCATGTGTAAAGTGTTTGCGGCAATGAACCAAAAAATAACCTTTCAACTTGACTCACAACAAAGTGCGTAATCACGCTTTAATAGTCGGTTGGTAGTGAAAGGGGTTGCCAGGGGCATGCTTGGACGAGCTCTGGAAAAATAGACATACTAGGTTTACAGGTAGCGTATAGAGCGTATTATACCATACTAGTCCGCCCGGGCTCCGTACGGGTATCCAACCAAAAAATTTAATTTCCATGCGGTTCCCTTAATTTTTTGAAATATTCTATAGCCTTTGTTCATCAGGGAAAATTTAGGATTCTAATGGTGAAAGAATTTTTCAAATCGGTCTAGTAGTTTCGGAGCCAATTCAATTCAAATTTTATAACATAGAAATTTGTTGTTTTATATAAAATAGCTAGCTACATTTTACCGAAAGATCTAACGAGAAGACGTGCCGAGTTCTATGCAGTTACCATGGTCCGTTCAGTTGTGTTATTGCCGCTAATAAGCTATTTTTAGTTGCCGCTGCATATTCTTTGCATGTACTTTGTTTCTGCATGAATGAGATATTCATTCCCTCTTTCGATAACTTCTTTGCCTAGTTACCGGGTTTCTGTGCCATACACAAGCCATTTCTCACTTTTAATAATATTTCAAAGCCTAAGAATTTTTTTTATTAATAAAATTATACCTCTTAGCTTCTACTACCAATAGGTACGTCTGAGGGTTACGCAAGAAAAATTCTACATTTTATAGGAATTTAAAGCTATCTTGGAATGATCTTGTCTACTTGACAGCAACGTGGCTAAATGACATATATCTCAGCTGTCAAATCTATTTGATGATATGTGATTTGGAGGTGAGACCGTAAATACAGTGAAACGAATCAGTAACTTGGGGGTGTTTTGATAGCCGTACGTCGCGATATTATGGCTGAATATCGTAGCAAGTGGTCCTCTTCTGCGGAGGGTATTTGGGTCACGTTAACATTACGCAATCGCAAATCGTAAACCTAGGTCTAGTTATAAAATGCATATCTGTACAGTTTTGATTTGTAACCAAAATGAAGGAAATTCTATGTCTTTGCAGTTATCAAACATCATTTATCAAAATTTCTTTTATGAGTATGTAACGTTGCAGATAAGTTTTAATTGTTGGAGGTTTTAACTTACCAAATATTTTATGGTTAACCAGTGACCATAGTATCTCGCTAACACCTAAGTGATATTCAGGGACAGCTTCAATTCGATTTCTTAACAGTATTAATACCTTTAATTTGCTTCAGTTCAATTACCACGTATATATTAATGACTTTTCTTTGCTTGACCTAATATTTATAACCACGTCATGGTCAAATGTTGTGACTCACCTCTAGTTATCGAAGACCCTAATCATACAGCATTATATGTTACCGCGGACTTTGTCAACTACATACAATAAAATCGGCTCCATACACTAAACTTTTATACAATAATACTGACTTCTAATCAATACGCACGTTCGGTGTTAGATTAATATGACTGGTTTACTGAACTAAGTTGTGTTTCTGTAGAGATTACTGTTTCTTTGTTTCATGATTACTATTTATGACTTTCGAAATACTTTTATACCATCTAAAAGTACCCATCAATGTGGTAGCGCCTGCATATAAAATTACTTAGTGATAATATAAATATAAAAATAATATGTTAATACAAAAAGTACGGCAAAATTTATGATCGTGACGCGTTCTTATTATTGAGGGAGCGTTCATAATGGAGTGGAGAGTGAAATGTTCGATACATATATTAAATTACTTTGAAAACTGTATAAAACATAAAGCGCGCTTGGTGTTATGTGCACAGTAAAAAATCAGACTAATGCACATCTTGTCGTCATAACGTCTGTCCTTCGTTACATGGTTGGTCATCAAGGAATTGAAATAAATGCAACAGTTTAGTTTTAGTTTAGGTTAGTTTTCACTCAACTTTCCTAGATAAAGTTCTCAAGAACATCATATCTTAACGCGGTTACGATTATTTCAACAATCGTTTATTATGTTATTATTATTAAACTCAAAATTTCACATTACCAAATGTGTGAGTGAGTCTATAAAACTATGGAAAGTTTTATAAATGTAGGTTGAATTGAACTGGGGCAAAACAAAACATAACGTACTGTTCCTACCCACAGCTGATTACACGATGCTCACAGCCGCTTTATCGTAATCACTGAACAAATTTACTGTCAACTAGTTCGCCTGCTGAATTGACGTTGACAAGATAACACCAATAGTTTGGTAGATACAGATAATCAGCGTACGTACAAACGTCAAGACCCAGATTATCGACAAGACGACAGAAACGGGTTAAAAGTACACTAGTCTATTTATTAAATGAAATATTACGTGTGTCTCCGGCGCTAGGGGCCAGCATTATAGCGACAACAAAACAAACAAAAAAGCTATAATGAACCTCATTACTGTGGGATTCCCAGTTGAAGGCACTCATCTTACACAATTACCTGCTATTGTTCTCTATCTTGGTCCTGATGTTTCTCGCTAAAAATAAAGCAAAGATATCAAAGAGATTCTTTTCACCGAAAGTTTGAACTCTCACCTAATACTAAAAAACAAAGTTCATTTCAGCTTTCGCAAATTTTGTTTGCAGATACCGTTTCTTTTAGTTTTGTTCTTTTCAAAAGATTCGTATTAACTTTGGTTTTGGGTTGGGTGTAAATACGAGTCTAGTATCATCTTTGGTTTAACTTTTTCCTTCTTTTCAAACGGAATTATTAGCAAATTTATCTTAGACCTGGATGTTAAATGTCGTAGTATTGTTAATTACGTTCTATGATAGCTATAACACTTGTTAGTTTTAGACCATACTTATAAGAAAGAGTTGAGTATAAGGTATGCCCACAAAATAGAAGCGAGGCAGATTCTATGTGAACTCTGGTGAATGGTAAGCGCCAAAATAAGATTATAGCTAAACAAAACAATACCTATGTTTTGGTTTATTTGGCTTTCTCGTTTTGAATTAAGCATTTTCTATTTTTTTAATTGGAACAATTCCAGAAAAAATACCAATCGCAATCATTTTCAACCCATACATTTTACATGAGGTTGGAATAATTTAGGCAACGCATATGTGTTCGTCGAATATATTCATTTTTGATCAACTGGGGATTAGCATCTCGTTTATTGATATTTTGGGAGTGGATGGTTAGTACCATGATACCTTATATATCTTATGTTAGAGAGTACTGTTCTGATCCATATGAGTTTTATAATTTCTACACAACTTCCTACATTCATTAAAAAGATTTTAATCTCTATAAACTTTTGTAGTTTGATAAATCCATTATGAAAGTTAGGGGTTTACTACGAACCTTGATTGTGTTGGAAGAACACCAAACTTGCATCCCTTAACGATGGCCTTAATCAAACTTTAAAAACTTTTGTAGCTTGACGAATCCTTTATGAAAGTTAGCGGGTTTACTACAAACCTTGATTGTGTTGGAAGAACACCAAACTTGTATCCCTTAACGACGGCCTTAACCAAACTTTAAAAACTTTTGTAGTTTGACGAATCCTTTATGATAGTTAGCGGGCTAACTACAAACCTCGATCGTGTTAGAAGAACACCAAACTTGGATCCCTTAACTAGACGGGAATTTAGGGTGAGCGCAGCTCATGTCGCGCCCGTTTGATAAATCCATTATGAAAGTTAGGGGTTTACTACGAACCTTGATTGTGTTGGAAGAACACCAAACTTGCATCCCTTAACGATGGCCTTAATCAAACTTTAAAAACTTTTGTAGCTTGACGAATCCTTTATGAAAGTTAGCGGGTTTACTACAAACCTTGATTGTGTTGGAAGAACACCAAACTTGTATCCCTTAACGACGGCCTTTATCAAACTTTAAAAACTTTTGTAGTTTGACGAATCCTTTATGAAAGTTAGCGGGTTAACTACAAACCTTGATTGTGTTAGAAGAACACCAAACTTGGATCCCTTAACGAGACGGGAATTTAGGGTGAGCGCAGCTCATGTCGCGCCCGTATCGCTTCTATGCGCACACTTAAACGGTGTTCTTCCAACGCAAACAGGTTAGTAGTTAATCCGATAACATTCATAACGAATTTAAAAGTTTGTTTATGAGCCTACTCATAAATAACTCCCAGACCAGAACAACGAGTCCTATTTTAAATATAATTCAGTAAAAGTAATGGAGACATCATAATCCCTGAGTGACACAGACAAACACAGATTACAGAGTTCTCCAATGCGGTGCCACGTCATGAGCGAAGCCGGGAGCTGAGAGAAGTCTTATACCTACAGTGTGTCCTAAAATAATCGATGAATATATGGAAAAAGGAGCTTCTAGAAGCTTTTCTTCACTAAATGGTTTAGAAATTTTACTTCTCACGAGCAGTTGTACTCGTACTTTACTCCTCGTATTTAATTTCTATTAGTCTCCATGGACATAAGTAATCTTTATTTATTTTTAGAAAAGTTCACTAGGTATTGATTATCAAGAAACAACAAATAAATTATTTTGTAATAAAATATTAATTAATACGTAGGTACAAAAAAACTTAGGCTGGAGATTCAACTGAGGTACACGTATTAGGGGAACACCGTGTTTAAGAAGAAATTTACGGACAAACCGTATCATGGTTTAAGTTAGCTGTAGATTAAATAAGTACCTACTTTAAAACTTAAATAAATGAAAAAAAGTAAAGTCTCTTGCTCAATTGGCATCCTCCGAAAACACACAACACTCTTTCATAAAGAAAAAGTACAAAACTGCTGGGCTATTTTTCACGAAGAATATTAAAATTATATCGAAATAATCGTCACATTTGCGAAATTGGTTCGCTCGTAAAAGCCGGCAGATTGTACAAGTAATTACCGAGATGAAAAATCCAGTTGCCAAGTTAGGCAAGTTATCCCAGAGGATGAAATCTGAAAGATTAAACTGAAAATAATTTGCGTGCGAAAGTCGGATGCTTAATTTTACTTAAAGAGTTTCTCTTTTAAACTTGATAAGTTTAACTTAAAATTCTAAGAAATCTTAATCGGAATCAAAGAAGACAATCAATCTAGTCTGAGTTTAAAGTCGTACCTACAACTCGTACCTAGTGACGTCATCTCATAGATGTTTGGAAAGGTGCAAGAAACCTCCAGCTGCTTCCTATCCTCTATTAAAATAATTATTTTTCTAATATGATTTACATACTTTAGTTTTTAACTACATATTATAACTAAACCAGTTATTAAATAACAATTGAGCGACATGTGCTGAAATATGTTTCGTGATATTGACCCCGAAGCGGTCTAAAAACTCTCCGGTTATTTTGTAATTTCTGATAGATCTACAGCGATATTGTCTAGCAAATAGGTAGTTTTGCGACCTATAAGCTATTTATAGATCTTCATACTATCGATCGACTCGGAACCGACTTTTAGGTATATCGGTTTTATACCATGGGTTCTTATCAAATAGCTTACAATGATCGCAAAACCTCTTAGGTAGGTAGTGTTTAAATGCTTATAGAATACAGGGAATACAAAAAAATCCATTTCTATTTTTATTACGCGCGTGAAAGTAAATCTTGATTTTTTTATAGAATCAAATCGGTTCAAGTCGGATGCATTCGTGAGTATGATGCTACTCATACAAATTTTATCTATCACTGAACTATCAACTAGATAAATACAATTTTAATACAAATAATAGCAGATCATGGTGTAAATATGCTCAAATTACAAATCATTTCGGTAAGTACAGTGCGCGTCAGAATTAAGTACCCCCCTTGTCTACACAATATTTACGACTACTTCGAATTCCCTTGTAACTTATCACAAACTTTCACATGCAAAAATTTATCACGCCGCCCGCCGCTCAGGATCGAACCACCCACCATAATACTCAGTCTGAAATTCCCAACAATAATAACTATTGTATCCCACATACCAATGTATGCCCCCCTATCTCAATAGATAGGGGGGTACTTATATGTGACGCGCACTGTACGTTATTATATGGAAAATTCTTACGTGTCGCCGGAGCCTTATGAATAAACGTTGCTTTGTATTTTATTAGGCCTTTAGAGGCGTTAGCAAAAGAGATTATTTAGGTTAAAAAAACTAACTGATGAGTACAAACTCACTTCGTTGGACCTTACCTTAGAAGACATTATTTATGCAGTAGGAACATCAGTAAAATTGACCCCTCTGGGGCCGAATACATCTACGAATGTTATGCAAAAGCAGACTGTTCATGAAACAAATAAACATAAAAAGCTCACTCTCAAGTAGGTTTAAATTGTATTTATATTTCATAAATTTTTGGGAGCTTCGCTTATGAATGCTTTCTTTGAAAGTTTCAATTACTTTTACGGCAGTTTCTATGTCTTCGAAAGCTCTTCCGATGGATTCGAATGGAAACCAATGGACCAGGAGTTTAAAGTAGAGATAAAACTTAAATATTTAATAACTTATTAACTTCTGTTACACATTAACTGCTTATGGATAGATAAGGTGGCTTATCAATATAGTGCCTTTTAAATCTGAAGTTTTTAAATAATAAGGAAATTGAAAACTGGTCTCTTTCTAACAAAGCTTTTAATTAAACTGAGAGCTAGGTAATTATTGCTGAAGGTGTTAAGGGAAATTTTAAAAGAAAGTGCTACCAAACCCAATTAGGGTGAGCTTCGGATACCTTTTCACAAAGGATACAACAAAACGAAATTATTACGACACTACCCAGCTAACATAAAAATTCAGCAGTAAAAGTACGATCTGAAAGTTTTTTACGAGTCCGCTGCAAACAGCAAAATTCTCAATGGGCTTTTAATTAGTTTCCTATAAATCAGCTTCTCAACAATCGGACGGCAAGTGCAGAAAGTTGCTATAATTTCATATTCCTGACCTAAATTATTTCCAACTAAGCGATAGTACAGCTGCACGTGAAGTTAGAAAACCTATTCCCGGGAAATATTCGAGTCATTACTCACCTGAGAGCTATGCACTTGATATCCGAGCTTCATGAACAGACATGGTAAAATTTGAGGACAAGTGTACAGTGTATGTGAAACTAGTTCGTACGTATATCCCGGGAGCTCGGGAGCGACACGTGCGCCCGGCTCAACTCCCGACCGGCGACTGAATTCCCGAATGGAATGGAAATTCTAGCCGAACTGGAACTGAAATATTTCGGAGTCGGTGCATTCAGCGACCCCGATAGCGATACTTCACAAATTCACAATGAAATCTTCGGCGCCCGGTTCATTACAGATGCTTGGGCATCTACATTCTACTTCATACATTCATTGTTTGTCTTACACTCGGTCCTGAGACGAAAGCTTTTTTGTACAGTAAAAATATGGTGAAAGTACAGCCAAAATACGCGAGCTGTTTTTTCATCAATGCTACAATAATTTTGTTATTGTTCGCTGCTATTTTGCATAAATTTATAAAAAAACCGACTCATTAATGGAACCGTACATAAAGAAGATAGATAAACAACGATGAATGAAGAAATCTGAAGATTGATAAAAACGGAATGAAACCACAAATTCGTATCATCAATAGCAATCTGGGTCTATCGCGAATTCGTTAAAAACCGCTTTATTCGGTCCATTACGCTCGCCTTTCTTCGAAATCTCGATAGGCTCTAGGGAACAAATAGGTGCCTGGCGTAACATAATGGATTTTTACGCCAATTATTCGACGTCTTGCAAGAGAAACTTGGAGTTAAGCCCTTATTTATAGACTACCCATTACTAGACCCAACGAAACTAGACAAAGACTGACTGCTTTTGTCTGAATGAATCGATTCTTTCACTTTTATAGTATTTTCACTGCGTCTTATAAATCGTTTTACTGCCAAGAAATATTAGGATCCATAAAATAGGTAGTAGGTACCTACCGGATTCCTTTAAGTTTCCGACTCTAACATGCGATACTTTAGGTAAGTTTCGCGAATTCTACGTTGTGTTCCGAGTTCTATTCCTGAAGTTCTTCTAATAACAATTATATAGTTATGCTATAGTAAATTATTATCTCAATGCTTCGCAGAAACTATGTAGAATAAACCACGAATTATCTCAATATACATTTTGACACCATGATAATTTGTGACGAATGTAAAGAGACTGGTAGCCTAGATTAGTCTTATTCGAGCTGTAGAGCTGTACATTATTATGCAACTCCTTACCATTTCATTACCATAATCCACCATATGACAGAGCTCGATGGAAATAGTTCTAGGAATACGCCTGCTTAGTCCATTGCCTCGGCTAATCTTGCCCACGCAGCTGCTACCACCTTATTTTCTTGTGTGCTGCAAACTTTTCTCGAACCCACTATTTGTCTGCTGTAAAGCAACATACATCACTTGAATTCTTTATTCTTGTTGTGCAATTGCGATATCGTGGCATTATTGTCACCTTAAATATTTTAAGAATGTATTTCTAGTGGTTGTAATTTATAGCGGTTACAGGTCTACCAACAGCCAGTCAGTCTATTCCTGTTGATGGTTTTATTTTGCGTGAATAAACTCGAACTTATCCGAGATTATGATCATGGTCCTATATTTAATGGGCATTGGAGATTATATAACTCTAGTCTTGTTGGAGATTCAACGCGGCTTGTAAACTTGTCCACGATAAAATAGTCTTTCGCTGACAGTCTACTCTTTTTCTTCCGATCATTAAAATTCTTTCGTCATCTAAACTCTAATTCATCAGACTCTTTATGGTCGTATTTAATAAAGGGAAGGAAGGAAGAGGAAGCATAGTGCTTCATTTAATTTGGTTAAGCCCAGCAGGCAGCGTTTATGAGATTTTTGCCGGGTCGTTAACGTAATTTATTTCACTAAGGTGGAATTGCACGGAGCGCCAAATCGTTTGGATTTTTGCGAAATTAATCTCATTATGATTAAATTCACCTTTACCATAAACAGCCCGAGGCAGTGTTATTTATAAAGTATAAATATAAGCAAAAACTCAATCCTATCTACTCGTTACTACTGTTTATTGGATACACACCATCAGTTCTGTAACTGTCGTAATGCCATGTCGAAATGCCAATAACCAGACGGCATTTGATATTACGGTTATCAGTACCTACCAGGATCAAGGCAACATACACCTAAGTATGAAGTGGGTAAACTAAACGGTTGATTCTGGTGTAGGTACATTTATTTATTTAGGGCTCAAGTTAAAGCTGTGAATTCAGTAAACGTACGAGAGTTATTAGTTTTGTAAACTCGCAAAGGGAAGTCATAATATATGAAGGCAACCCTATAGTTTCAAAATTCGTATTCATGGGGGATCGTACATTATGAGGGATAAAAGTTTTCGTTCTAAAGTGGAATCGCAAAATTGTTGAATATTAAACAAGGGGCCAATGTTATTATGAGTAGGGTCGTAGGCCTTCTTCTAGTTTTATTTTAGTAGAGTTTAAATTCGTTTCTTCACAAAGTGAAGTTAAACCATTAACCTAAACATTAGCCCGACGCTCCATATTATTACGCACATTTCTTATCAAAACTTTTACCTTCGAACATTATATAGCAAGGTCCTTTGTTGAACCTACTACGTCCCTAACACATTATGTCTTTATTATCCACTAGCGGCCCGCCCCGGCTTCGCACGGGTATTAAACAAAAATTTCAGAAATTATACACAATAACACGATGGGTTTCACAGTTTTCATACGGATCCCTTACTTTTTCTAACAGCATTGGGATTGGGATGACACTCCATAACTGACACTGGCCGTAGAGAAAAAGCAAGAACAGTACGCAACCTCTTTTTCTATTCTGACGCGCCATAATAGAAAAAGAGGTTGAATATACAGCGCACGGTTCAATTATTGAATTTTTCATGCGGATCCCTAACTTTTTTGAAAATATTATATAGCCTATGTTCATCACGGAAAATTTAGGATTCTAATGGTGAAATAATTTTTCAAATCGGTCCAGTAGTTTCGGAGCCTATTCAATTCAAACAAACAAACAAACAAACAAACAAACAAACAAACAAACAAACAAACAAACAAACAAACAAACAAACAAACAAACAAACAAACAAACATACAAACAAACAAACAATCAAATCTTTCCTCTTTATAATATTAGTATAGATATAGATATAGATATCTAAGTCCATATCCCTACACATTTCTATATAATCGACTGTTCGCTACTGTAATTGTTCAAATACTCACCAAATATAGCCTCTAAGTGATAATCGATTATCAGAGTTGGCCCCTTCTGACTCATAAATTTTTAAGGGCACCCTCTTCATTGAACCACGAAAAAGCTCTGGAGTGTGTCACGTAGGAAAAAGGTACTTTTACACCTTTGTGTTCCGCTGTGACATCTATATAATGGGAACAAAAGCCTTTGGGTTTTAGTTCTTATGACGCCTGTCGATGAACATAATAAAGAATCGACACAAATAATCGTAACATATTGAGCCTTCTATTGAATGTTCCTAATAAAGTAAATACAGATAAGTAGGTATTAACATAAAAAGTAAATGATACATTCCATTATTTTAAGGAGTTTAAAATAGAGGTAACTTTACACACAGTTTTTTTCCGGTACAGCTAAGAGTAGGGTTCTATTACCTACTAAATACTGCCAGTGAAAAATGGCTATCATCACTATCGTTCAAGTAAAACAAAAAAGTAAAAGAATAAATATTAATAAACCTTTACTAACAAGAAATTACAATTAAATAACCAAATTAGAACTAGTATTAACATAAAAGTTAAAGAAATATTCCATTATATTTAAGAGTTTATAATAGAGGTAACGTTACAGAGACGGATTTTTTTCGTTACAGCAAAGAGGTTCTATTCCTTCTAAAGGGCCTACTAAATACTGCCACTGAAAAATGGCTATCATCAATAGGTAACGCTCACGCAAAACAACTGAAATATGCTTTCTTTGAACAAAACAATGTTTGATTGTTCAAAAGAAGGGAAATTCCTCGTAAATTTTTCATAGGCAGATAATACCGTAAACTCTCATAGCTTGTGATAAAAAATAAATCCTGGGTAGATACCACATATGATTACAACTTTTAAAATTGGAAATTACGAGAGCAAGTGAGCCGAAATATTGCTATGAAAAGTGTGTAGGGGTTTAGGGGAGGATAACGCGGCTCCCGCAACCTAAAATGAGAAAAGAGAAGTAAAATGCGTTTGATTGAGAATTTGTTCTGCATCTGATGCAAGACCCTTATTAGTTTAGTTCAGATCAAGATGACCTCTGTGGCGCGACGCAGGAGTTTGCGGGTTCGATTCACGCCTCGGGACAAATATTTGTACGATCTGCAGATGTTTGTACTGGGTGTTCTGGTCATTTGCTATGTATAATAAAAAATATCTATATATGTAATAATAAATAATAAATTGTATTATGTATATCAGTCATTTAGTACATGACTGATAGACACAAGCTCTACTCAGCTTGGGGCTAGATGATGTGTGGAACTTCCGGCATTATTTTTAGGCTTAAATAAATAATTATTTAAGTATTACCTAATTATATTCGGTGCGCGACATAAGTCCTGCTCCGGTACTTCAAGGAGCTGAGCTGGTTAGGTTCATGCGAGATGTCAGCGCTGATGCCAGTTCCTCCTCTCCTAATTACATCACTGACTTGACACTTACGGTAACGACTATTGTTATATATTTGTTTTTTTCTCTCATCTTTTTATTGTTTTTTTTTGTTAATACAGTTTCTCTCCATAATTTAGCTATATTTGGTTACGTAATAACTACGGTTTAAATAGAAAACGGCGCTTATTTTACTAGTAGGTATAGACAATTCGAGTTAAATCGTGAAAATTGTATCCGATTGTCAGTAAATATTTAACGCGACGTTTGGTTACGTAATAGCTAGGTACGGGTTAGATAGAAATAAATAGAAAACGGCGCTTATTTTACTAGTAGGTATTCAGAACATGTTTAGCTTTTACCAATTGTAGAGACAATTCGAGTTAAATCATGGAAATTGTGTCTGATCAAACGGGTTGGGGAAACGTGTTCAATATTGAGTGAATCCGGGCCAATTCAGAAGATTGATGTTCATCTCAAATATAAATGACCTTGTTTCGGTAACTGAGCATCCGCTGGCAACATTAAGGATGTTATTTCCCATTTGACAAATTATATTTGTAAGTATTTTCCTATTCAAGTAGTTAGATGATGGATTTGATGTGACATATAATACAAATTGTTTGGCAATCTCCGAGACCTTTTGATCAATAAACCTATCTACGTGATGACCTCTGTCGCGTGTTGGGCGAAGGTCCTGCGACGCAAGAGATTTCTGGTTTGATTCTCGCCTCGAGACAATGTTTCTAAGATTTTTAATTTTAATTTTTAATTTTCAGAGTGTTTTTGTTATTTTCTGTGTATAATATAAATAAATATATTAAGTAGGTATATCAGTCATCTTCGTACCCATATGCTTAACTTGGGGATACATAATGCTGCATATACACTAGCGGTCTGCCATGGCCTCGCACGGCTATATAACAAAAATGTACTCGTACACGTTGGGTTACTTTATTGAAGTTTTCATACGAATCCGTAACTTTCATAAAATCGTAAAAAGCCTACGTTCATCAAGAATTATAATGGTTAAATAATTTTTCAAATCGCTCTTGTAGCTTTGGAGCCTATTCAATTTAAACTAGCAAACAAAAAATAATAAAATCATTCCTTTTAATATTATTAGTATTAAAGATAGATAACTACCACATCTTGCATTATGCTAACGTACGACAACAGAATTCTGATGACCTTAGACTGCATAATTCTGGATACCTTCAAATAAATCCTTGACTACCAGAATATAGGTAATTAAATATCAAGTTACCATTTTCCTTTATTATCCACTGATATTAACATCATTTTCTTCGAACATTTTCTTTTAATTAAAACGTCGCCCGAAGCCCTAAGTAATTAATAAGCCACGAACAACCCACATTTCAGAAAACTTTGACTCTCAGTTTATTATATCTGCTTGTAAGTACCTAATTCAGTCTTCACCTTGTACTTGTTAATGATGTATTTGATATACATAATAGCGAAAATCGCTCATTACTCCGCTAGATTTAACATACCTGATAATGAATACTCTATACTAGACTATATACCTAGTTATTGTGTTCTATACAAGATATTTTTTGTAATAAGAGGTTGTAATGCGTGTGGCAGTTAGTGCTTTAATTTTTAGTGAAAACCCTTTTTTTGTTCCAACAGTTTTTGAAAAAATTTCAAAGCCTCATTGTCGATTTTAGTTGATATCTGTACTGAGTATAATGTAAAGTATTTTCATATATCATGATAGGTTTCGGACAGAGGTGTATCAAGATCGTGATGTCTGGAGGGAATAAAGGAGACCTTTTCCCAGCAGTGGGGTGACCAGGGCTGACAAAAATATTTAATAAGGTAACGTAACGTAATAAATAGGGTTACGTAGATTATAGAAAGGTACTTAACTCGTCCAGTATTCTCTCTTGTAATCCATTTCAGTACAAATGTTTCTTCGATCTTGAGTTATTTTATGTACAGTGCACGTCACATATACGTACCCCCCTGGGTACGTATATGTGACGCGCACTGTACAGTGTACATATACGTACCCAGGGGATACGTATATGTGACGCGCACTGTATGTGGGACACAATAGTTGTTATTTTTGTGAATTTCAGACTTTGAGTATTATGGAAGGGCAGTTCGATCCTGAGCGGCGGCCTGATAAATTCTTGCATGTGAAAAATTGTGACAAGTTACAAGGGAATTAGAAGTAGTCGAAAATAGTTTGTATACATGGGAGGTACTTAATTCTGACGCGCACTGTACTCTTGGGTCTAGATGATGCTATCTGGATTGTCTAGCATTATTTTTTTATATTATTATTATTTAGTCCGGGGTCTTGTGGACGCTTCCGGATCAGTTAGGCTGCCTTTAGATTGTTTGCTACAGTGTGCGTGCAGTCAGCTCTATTGTTTCAATTGTAAATACTACTTTTAATTTATTTGTATTGTTTAAATACTTGTAATAAATAAATGGGTCTTAAGTATTTTTAACAAATTATTTTATTTCAGTGCAGTACCTAACCTGCTTTTACGTTAATAGCACTGACACAATTCCGTAAAAAAAAGCTTCTAACAAATCAACACTCTGGTAATACAGGCGCAGTTGATATATTGAGTTAGCGCGAATTGAATTACTACAAAAATAAAATAAAAACGGAACGTGCTGAATGTTGTTCCTTGTTACAACCGTACGCTCAGAAAATATCTGCCGGTGCGTTATTAATAAAAAGACACGCTACAAATGGTTTATGTCAGTTCTATTAGATTATTATTTAGCCCTCGTGTCTAAACACAGGTTAGGAAACTTAGTTAGAGCGAGTTATCATCTTTGACCCTGTAAGGTTTACTATAAGTAGGTTTGTACGAAACCAATGAAGAAACACTATTATAATAAAATACATACTAAGTCCCTACTTGTTAACCCATCTTTTTTAATAAATATTTTATTATTTATTATTATTTACTAAAGCTTATAGCATAGCTTCGACCCGCAGCTTTGCTCGCATTCTTTTGAAATAACAAGAAGTCTATATTTTGTTCTCAAGATACCGTCTACCTTCTTGAGAAATGTTATTAATAAAATTTAGGCGGTCAAGCATGAAGGTTACATTTGATGTAGACAAATACTTTCCAATTTAAAATATAATGCATTATGTCTTATAATAATAATAGGTTCATACTTTTTTATGACTCATTTATTAACATAAAGAGCCGAATGAAGATTATGTGCGTTTTTGTAAGACTTTTTGTGAGTGGTAAGTAAACATGTAATTTATTATTCTTCTTTATTTAAACCTTAATTAACGAAGAATATCACAACTTAATAACCAAATCAGAACTAGTATTTACAATTTACTGTAGCTAACAAAAGACAGGTAGCTCAACTGATCTATATCAATATTCTATAACAATTAATTCGAACTTCCAAATAACGTACCGGAATTAAGATTAAAACGTCAAAACGGAATCTTGCGATGACCTCAGGCTAAAATACCACCGACGAAAAGCCAATTTGTAATTTTTTCGTGGAAAATAACTTGCAACGTATTTAGGTAAATTGTGGGAATTAAGAGAATTATTAAATTTTGTACGAGGCAGGCGCGAGGAATTTCAATATTGGGGTAACCAGATTTTAAATTTGGTTTGAAGGTCGTCACGGCTTTGTTGAGCCTGAGTTTTCTGAACGGAAAATTATTGAAAAAGCGAAGAAAAACATTGTCCATTAATATAATGACTTTTATTGGACGTTTCTATGGAATGGACTAACGAGGTGTAAGTAAATAAAAACAAATGCTGATTCAGGAACACTGTTATTAGGTTTTTCATTTTTTATGTTTTATAGTAGGTGATTAAATAAATAAAATATAAATAATACTGGACAATCCACACAGCATCACCTTTCGGAACCACTATAGACTCGGGCGTCACTGTACAAAGTATTTTTGTTACTGTTACCATGTCTTTGATTACCGCTTCATATTTGTATTATCTATACTAATATTATAAAGAGGAAAGATTTGATTGTTTGTTTATTTGTATGTTTGTTTGAATTGAATAGGCTCCGAAACTACTGGAGCGATTTGAAAAATTCTTTCACCATTAGAATCCTAAATTTTCCGTGATGAACATAGGCTATATAATATTTTCAAAAAAGTTAGGGATCCGCTTGAAAAATTGAATAATTTAACCGTGCGCTGTAATATTCAACCTCTCTTCTATTATGGTGCGTCAGAATAGAAAAAGAGGTTGAATATACAGAGCGCACGGTGCTTGCTTTTTCTCTACGGCCAGTGTCAGTTATGGAGTGTCGAGTCAATGTCAAAAATCTCAATGCTGTTAAAAAAAGTATGGGATCCGTATGAAAACTGTGAAACCCATCGTGTTAGTGTGTATAATTTCTGAAATTTTTTTAATACCCGTGCGAAGCCGTGGCGGACCGCTAGTAAATAATAAAATGCCGGACCATACACAGAGTATAATATAGCCACAAAGTAAGCAGAGGTTGTTATGGGTACTAGATGACTGATATACTTAATATTTCATATCGATAGGATATATAGAAAACGACCAGAACGCTCTGAACAAATATCTGCTCGTACAAATAATAATACAAATTCTTAAACCGTAATTAGGCCTGTCCGTAAGCTCAATTTTTATGGTATGTATATTCAACATTTGATATGTAGGTACCTACCTACTTAGTTACATTTACATTAGTTACATTCAACTCGTAGATTAAACTAATAATCTCCAACACTTAAAACCTATTCACACTACGGATCAGAAAACGAAAATAAAACCTAAAAGTAAAGTAGGTAGCTTCTGAAACAACTTATACATATCCACCTAGATTAAGACCTATTACAAATAAAAAAAAAACAATTGTCCAATATTTAATATATTATTTTTAGATGTTAGGTACCTTTTCACGCTAAAACCACTGAACGGATCAGGCTGAAATTTGTAAAAGATGTAGGTAGTTTTGAATTAAATAAGCTAGAGTAGCTTATTTAAAAAAACTATGACATATGTATAGATTAGATCATAGATATAATCGAAGTAACAGCTTAAATAATGGTAGAATTATATCATCATAAAAATACCAACCTTATTAGTTTTCAAGCAATTAGTTAGATAAAGTAATAAATACATGGGGAGCCGCCAAATGTCTGGATCACCTACAATAGGATTGTGCCGTGATTTGCCTTCTCAACCTCGGATTTATTAGGTTTGTTCACGTCGACGATACCTGGCAGGGAACGCTAAGCCAGATGGATTGTGAAAGGAATATAGGTGTGTTATTTTTCCGTAACATGAGCCAGATTGCCGAGTTTCAATTACGTTTGTAGACAAAGATATTCCACGTTTGTAAAGTTTATAACATTGATTATTGGGATACAGCTTCCAAAAGCTTTCGGAAATGGCTTATTGTAATGGTTGAGAAATTAGTAATCATTTCAAATAAATCTAAACCCTAAATCAGGCTAACAACAGAATAACTTTAGTACCATTGTTAATACCTATTTAGTTTTAGATTATTTAGTTCGTTTATTAGGTTATTTTATCTAAGATTTTGTTTTTATAGCGAGACCTCACAAACTAAGTACATAATTAAAAAAAAAATAATTGGTATCCCAAAAAGCAGTGCCTAGCGCATCCGGTACCAAGGGAAGGTCGCGTGTTCAAGTGTCGCTGAAACCGAAAATTGTTTATAAAAAATATATATATTGTTTTTAAAATTGTTTTATTTTTTTTTATTTAAGTTATTTTATCAGTCTATTATTTGACTGTGTCCTGTGGACGGACAAATATTTTGTATTCCAGAAAAGAGCGTGTGAAACCGAGCGCAGCAGCTAATTCTAATTCCTATTTGAGGAAATGGGATTTATGAAAATGTCTACTTAATTCTGGTGTCAAAGTAATATACATAGTGCAGATGCACTGGACTTCTTACATGGTGTATATTAATTACTATATGAAACTCGACATGTACACAAGATACTAAAAACATATCTTTTATTAATCTTATTATCTATATGATCTAGTAATTGGTATTATTTCCCGAGACGCACTTAGCAGATATATTATGTAAGTCTACCTAAAAAATATTCATTCTGGACCTACTGAAATTTATAATTTCAAGCGTTCCTTACTTTCTTACGTCTTTATATTAGGTCCTTACATATGAAATTGGCGTTTTTCGTACTGGCCACTTTAATCACAAATTTCTCCTCTTTGGAAGCGGATCCATCGCAAACCACGTCCGAGTTAGCTGCAGGCTGCGGTGTTAGTGATAAAACTGTTTTAATTCACTTGAAGCAAATTGGGAAGATTAAAAAGCTTGAAAGGTGGGTACCTCACGAATTGACTGAAGCAAACCGGCAAACGCGCGTCGACTGCTGCGTTACATTACTAAACCGGCACAATAATGAAGGTATTTTAAACCGAATCATTACCTGTGATGAAAAATGGGTTCTTTACGATAATCGGAAGCGCTCAGCGCAATGGTTGGATCCTGGCCAGCCAGCCAAATCCTGCCCCAGGCGAAAATTAACCCCAAAAAAGTTACTTGTAAGCGTTTGGTGGACTAGTGCCGGTATTGTTCATTACAGTTTTCTCAAATCTGGCCAGACTATTACGGCTGATGTCTATTGTCAGCAATTGCAAACCATGATGGAAAAGCTAGCGGCTAAACAACCTAGGCTGGTCAATCGCTCCACGCCACTGCTGCTTCACGACAACGCTAGACCACACACTGCGCAACAGACGGCTACTAAATTAGAAGAGCTTCAATTGGAAAGTCTAAGACATCCTCCGTACTCCCCGGACCTTGCTCCAACAGATTACCATTTTTTTCGAAATTTGGATAACTTCTTGCAAGGGAAAAAATTCAACTCCGATGGGGCAGTCCAAATCGCCTTCAAAGATTTTATTGATTCCCGTCCGACTGGTTTTTTTTAGTAAAGGGATCAATGAACTACCTATAAGATGGCAAAAGTGCATAGAAAATAATGGTTCATACTTTGATTAATTAAATATATTATATTAAAAAATATTCGACTTTTTGTTCCTCCCATACAAAACGCCAATTTCATATGTAAGGACCTAATATATATATTCTAATACGTCCAAATAGTATATACAAATACTTATATATAATCACAAGTAGGTATGTCGTTAAAAGCGCTAGTACCTCTTTGCTCCTTCTATCCTACACGAAGAGGGTGTGGCTTTTTGGTTCCCATAAATTAATTCTGGGGACTCTTTCACATGTTCCGGTTCATTGGTATTTCTGAACTCGCTATAACTGTGCTTTAACTTTTATATTTTATTTCACTTCGTAGCCCATTTTTCATTCCTCAGAATATAAATTTTCAATATTTTTTTCGATTCTGTACTAATCAGGATTACATTATTAGGTACATTTTAGTTAATATTAGCGGTATTTAACAAAAAATCCTCTTTTTATAAATTTTTACACGCACTCACATACACTTTCGGTCATTATTTAGTTCTTGTTATTACTTATTAAAGTTTTTATACGGATCCGTTACTTTTATGTAAATATCTGTAACCTATGTTCATCAGAGAAATTGTAGGTTTTTAATTGTTATTTTAAAGTATTTTTGAAATGGATCCAGTAGTTTCGGAGCCTATTCAATCCAATCAAACAGAATAAAATTTTTCCTTTTTATAATATTAGTAAGTATATGTAGATTAAAGATTGCGTGCTTCACTTGAACGCTGGTTTATTTTTTATCTATAACGGTCTGCCGCTTAAATTCTAGTTGAAAACAGTAACAGAACGGAGGCAACTGAAATGTGGTGGAAGATACGTCTTGTTTACGTTTCCGCAGTCTATCGATGTCCGCAACGTATATTTGAAGCGTGTATAAAACGAATCTACGTTCGGGAATTCGGAATGCAATTTCATTCCGAATTCCCGAACGTAGATTAATTATTGTCAGTCGTGTTCTTCCTATATATAATTTACGGACTGCCAAGACGTCATAAGAAGAGAAAAGTTTTTACTGTTTTTGTTACTTTTTGAGCAATAATAATCCACACATCATCACCTAGCCCCAAGCTAAGCCGAACTTGTCTATACGTAGTAGATAACTGATATAATAGGATTGTTTCTATTCTGTTTAAGATTACCTTAATTTAATGTTTCGACCTTGCTAGCGAGGCAACAGCACATTTTTTTTTTTTTTAAATTCTCATTATTTTTTTTAATTCTTCCTATTTTTTTTTCAAGTTCTCCATCAACAGAGCATTTATTATGTCTTTTGTTTCGTTTATTTATATATTTAATGTTTATTAGTATAAGTAGTAAATAAGGGCTGTGGATTTTTTAGGTATGACCAATAAAAATAAAATAATTACTTTAACTAAGTATGTAGTAAAGATTAGATATTTTTTTTAGAGATTTTTTAGATTAATGTATCCCTAAAAAAAATCAACTCTTTTTCCATCAGTGTACTATGACTTTTTCCATCAAGGTATGGGTATACCATGTCTTGTGTGAATAAATATGACTGGATTGCTGTACTCAGCAGCATTGCAGCGAATTGATTGATTGATAATTCTTTATTACATAACCTTACAAAGAGTACAATGGGTACTAAAACTTAGCTTAATCGAATTAGTGGTTATAGAACATTCTTTACCTATGAAATTGCCGTTTTGTATGGAGAATAAACAATATTAATGAGCAAAAAAAAAAAAAACATATTTTTGGGGGATGAACCACATCTAAAGTGTAATTTATTTTCTTTTAAAATAAAACTAAAACTACAATAATATTACGTTCAGAAAATAAATATTTAGGTACGAAATAAGAAAAAAACTGCAAGTTTATATATATATATATATATATAGACCTTTTATACTGAATGTTTGGTGCATCGATTGGTGCATGTCAAACTTGGTTAAATAAAAATATGCAATGAAGACTTTAGTAAATTATAAATGAATTTAAAAAAAAATACATAAAATCCTCCGTGGCGCCAGGATTTTTGATGGGGTCGAGAAGGTAGCAAAAACCACCATTTTATTTTGGCAAACGATGTACCAAACCCCCTGTATATTATGATCGAAAATTATCTAATCTATATCTATACTAATATTATAAAGAGGAAAGATTTGATTGTTTGTTTGTTTGTATGTTTGTTTGTTTGTTTGTTTGTTTGAATTGAATAGGCTCCGAAACTACTGGACCAATTTGAAAAATTCTTTCACCATAAGAATCCTAAATTTTCCGTGATGAACATAGGCTATATAATATTTTCAAAAAAGTTAGAGATCCGCATGAAAAATTCAATAATTGAACCGTGCGCTGTATATTCAAACTCTTTTTCTATTATGGCGCGTCTTAATAGAAAAAGAGGTTGAATGCTTTTTCTCTACGGCCAGTGTCAGTTATGGAGTGTCGAGTCAATGTCAAAAACCCCAATGCTGTTAAAAAATGTAAGGGATCCGTATGAAAACTGTGAAATCCATCGTGTTAGTGTGTATAATGTCTGAAATTTTTGTTTAATACCCGTGCGAAGCCGGGGCGGACCGCTAGTGATATATAAAATTGGATAATAATATGGGGTAGATTAATGCAACTCCCTTAAAAGTCTGTGCTAATAGCCACTGTAACTGTTGACTGTTTTGCTCATTTGCATCTGTAATGTACCTCATCACCATTCGGTGAGGCCGAAACACACTGGGCGAGTCTTCTGAGGGTCATTCGCTTTCAGTTAAACGAATTTCTGCCCCGGCTTCGGGCGGGTAAGTATAAGGCGGGCGGCGGAAAATAAAAAATTACACATACTTAAACACTTTGGGTTATATTATTGAAGTTTTAGTAAGGAACCCTAACCATTTTGAAAATATTATAGCATATGTTCATCAGAGATAATGTAATAATCTAATTGTGAAATAATTTTTCAAATCGATCCAGTAGTTTCGGCGCCTATTCAATTCAAACAAACAACCAAATATTTCCTCTTTACATCTATACTAATATTATAAAGAGGAAAGATTTGATTGTTTGTATGTTTGTTTGTTTGTTTGTTTGAATTGAATAGGCTCCGAAACTACTGGACCGAGTTAAAAAATTCTTTCACCATTAGAATCCTTAATTTTCCGTGATGAACATAGGCTATATAATATTTTCAAAAAAGTTAGGGATCCACATGAAAAATTCAATAATTGAACCGTGTGCTGTATATTCAACCTCCTTTTCTATTATGGCGCGTCAGATAGAAAAAGAGGTTGCTTGCTTTTTCTCTACGGCCAGTGTCAGTTTTGGAATGTCGAGTCAATGTCAAAAACCCCAATGCTGTTAAAAAAAGTAAAGATCCATATGAATACCCTAGATAGAGAGTTCGAGTTTCAAAACGGTTAAAAATATATCACCCCACTGATGGGTTATAAGCTCGTTCCGCCCGCTCAGTCGTGACGCTGTCACTGTATGGTAAACACGCGATCTGCGAGATACAAAAATGAGGATTTGCGCCACAAAAGTGTGCAGGAATTACAGTGGACGTTTGCAAACAATTTAAAAAATCAATTATCATCGGTAAGTAAACTTAGAATTACTAAATAAGATAGAGAAACAATTAAATAAGTAAAGTTTTTTCTGTGGTTTTATACGACGCCATGTTTACATGGTTGCCAGCTCTTGGAGTATAAAATTTCGCAGTTTTGTGATTTTTGATTTGAAAAAAATATTTTGTCATGACCCAACAAATATTTTTCCGTAACTATTAGCGTTATTAAAAGTGAAACCATTTACTATTATTATTATGCCAACCTTAATGTATTAATCGGTAGTTAAAATTGATATTAATTTTGCGGTTTTTTGTGATGTTTGATACGAAATAACGACGACCACTGTGGCGCGGTGGGCGAAGGTCCGCCTGTGACGCAGGAGGTTGCGGGTTCGATTCCCGCCTCGGGACAAATATTTGTACGATCTGCAGATATTTGTTCAGGGGTTCTGGTTGTTTTCTATGTATAATAAAAAATATCTATTTATTTAATAATATTATATTATGTGTATCAGTCATCTAGTACCCATAACACAAGCTCTGCTTAGCTTGGGGCTTGATGATGCTGTGTGGATTGTCTAGCATTATTTATTAAATACAACCAACGTGTCAATTTGGGGGGGGGGGGGGGGGGTGTTCTAGGGTTGAAAAAGAAAGTATCTACATTTACACCGTATACCTACTAAATAAGGAAATTATAGTTTACCTATTTAAATTACAAAAACCTGCGGCTGCGTTGAATGGTAAAGCCAGTGTCGTCTACTTTTTTTTACAGAATACCTACTGATCCTGTTTTAAGAAAAAAGTGGATAGAAATTATAAGAAAAAGCCGGAAAGAGGATGACTGGAACCCAGCGAAGACAGCAGTTATTTGCTCTTTAAATTATAAGCTGCATAAATAAATAATCTGCAATAATACCTGTGTGTGTTTTTTTACAATAGATTTATTTACCTAGTAATCCTTATTGAATTTTTATAATTATAGATGAATCAAAATAAATACAATTTTTTTACCCCTATTATTGGAAATATTCAAAAGCTGGTATCACTCGGTACGGCCAGATGTGACGTTGCGCTCCTGTAGTTACACATACTTGTGTGCGTAATTCGCACACAAGCCCTTCAAACCTGGCCTGTTGTTTTTGTTGCGATTGCAGCGCAACACTCTATCTAGACAAGTATATATTCAAAGTGAATACCGTGAAACCCATCGTTTTAGTGAGTATAATTTCTGAAATTTTTGTTTAATACCCGTGCGAAGCCGGGGCGGACCGCTAGTTAGTAATAATATAACAATGTTCATTTATATCAGTACAATCTTACTTGCAATGTTAATTATATCTACAGGCCATTCTACAAGCTTAGTTTTTCTCGCGTTATTCCCAAAATATCTAGTCTCACGACGACCTACATAAAAATTAATTCAAGAAAATTAATTATCTTGAAGAAAATTCATGAGGAAACTGCTGAACAAATAAGTAGAACCTCAATGCTTTAGCAGTTTCCATAACAAATAACTTTAACGATTGGAATGAGAATAATATTTTAGAATTTCCAAGTAACACTGCAAAACATATAATTAGATAATATTGACGTAGTATTTAACAAATCTTCAGATATCCAGGAATCGAATTAAATTGTTATTTTATTACACGAAAGATAAGTAAGCAATCAATCAAAAGTAATGGGCCGTTAACAGCTAATCACTTAATGTATTTACAGCGTGAAAACACTGGAATTTTAGATATTCTTTATTATTTTTTAACTTTTGTAGTTTATTATTGTTATTATTTATTGATTTCATTTTAAATGAAAATAACACCAATAATACTAAATATAAGGATTAAAAATATAAATTTATTATGCCACAACATAAATACAAAAATATATAAACCTTAAACTGATTTAAAACTCAGTAATTAAAACAATGTTATAAAAAAGTTTCTGTCTTATGTTTCGTAAATGTTATGTTACATATTCACTTTCACGCCATAATACTTTATTAGACTGAATAGATCCCGCTGAAATTTTTAGTAGTCCTAGGCGTGGAATCAAACATATGACCCATAAAGGCCCCTTAAAGCTGTATCCCATAAAAAAAGTTTCCGACTGATACAAAATATCGGAATAAAATCAACCTTCACACGTTCCCATAGAAAAACGCGTGCGAAGTCGCTGGCAGAGATGTCTTCATCTGTATAAGAAAGCCATCAACCTTATCGTGTCGTGTGAATTACTCTCCAATAAAAAACTTAATCAAATGTCTTATAAGTGCAAATATCGAGAAATGATTTTTTATTTATATATTTAAATTAAAATGTTTGTTCACTAAGAACGCACTTTTCTATAGTAACATGGAGATAACATGGCTGGTTGCACTTTTAGAAATAAGTTTTGTAAGTAAATAAATTATTGTCTGTGATTATTAGTTATAACGGGCTAGAGAAAGAAAAAAACTTAATAGGACATTAAAACAACAATTATCAAATTCAATATTCTTACTAATGATTGCCTTAGATCCACTAGGGTGCCAGTAGCGTAAGCGATATTCTTACTTTATTCATGTTATCTAACTAATCTAGTCTTCAGTATCGCAATTCGAATTGAACCCTACCCCCGCTTAGTGGCGACAAGAAAAAGCTGTAAGGGTCCGGAATAACTCGATAGGGCTCATCAGCGATCGGCAACACCCTGTATTTGGACAGCACCTGAGCGAGTGCAGCTCGAACTTGCATCAACCCGTAGCGTTTTCCTGAAAAAAAAAAACCAGAACAATAACCTAATATTATACATAAAATAGAAAATGTATATTGTCATAACAACTAAGAACTAAAACTAAAAACTCAAATCAAATTAAAACTCAAACTCATTTACAATGAGACTTGCGATTTATATATAAACTAATATAAAATTAAAACAAAAGGAGCAAAATTAGCTTTTCCTGCACATTCTCATTCAAGTGTCTACACTGGTATAGATTCGTAAGTGTATTATTATCCAAAAATATACACGTTTATTATCTTATTTAGGTTTGTAATTAGATGTAAAAATTCATAAATGTATATTCATTATGCTGTAGATCTTGTGTAATTGATGCAATCTCCACAGGTTTTCAAATAGGCCAAGTACGATTATGCCTTAAAAAAGCTCGCAATTGTCTTCACAAGTCCTCTGTAATTTTATCACTACATAGTCTATAACAAAGTCGCTTCCCACTGTCTGTCTATCTGTCTGTCCCCAGTATCCTTAGATCTTTAAAACTACGCAACAGATTTTGATGCGGTTATTTTTAATAGATAGTTAGTATTCAAAAGGGAGGTTTTGGTTACAGCATTTCACCCGTGCGAAGCCGGCAGGGGTCGCTAGTGTTATATAAATAAACAAATTTTGAAACTAAACTGGTCAAGACTTTAAATATTTAGTTTATTCGTTTACCAGTACAACAATGTTGCGTGCCGTTCAAAAATGCTTAAGAAATTTCTCTCTGAAATCTGTTTCCAAGAATTTCGCCTACTAAATCGGTAGAAATTCTTCCCTGAACGGCCGACAGTTGTAACGAATTTTAGTACCTACTTACAAAGGGTAAGCAAAATAACGCGGCATTAGGTGATAAAATAAACATTTAGGTTGCTTGGAATGTTCTTGGGAAAATAACGTGCTCTTAAGTTTTTTATTCAAAGGAGATTAAATGGGCGCGAACAGATTCAGGCATAGTATATGTAAAATACATGAACGTATAATATTAAAACTTGACAACGGCTTCTTATAGACGTACGCGTAGCGACACGATGAAAGAGGCTAGTGAAGATGGAGCGTAACGACGCGCGACGGTGGTGTTGATGGTGGTTTTCTGATGCATCACACATCGCCATACCTACTGTATCATTTAGTTATTAGGACTTTTTATATTTGTACCAGCGCGGTCCGCCCCCGGCCTCGGCAAAATATTTTATTCATGCTGATTCTTAACTTTTTTCGAATTATTCTTTATCCTATGTTCATCACGGAAAATTTAGGATTACCTCTATAATGGGCAAAAACAATTCAAATCTTTCTGTAGTATTGGAGCGTGTTCAATTCAAACAAACAGTTATTGTTTGTTTGTCATTCTTCTTTACAATATTAGTACAGAAATGATATGTTTCCCAACGTGGTAAATTCAAAAATAGACCTTAGGTTCTAACATACAAGACCATGGCGGCAGTGAAACGAAAGCCACACTGAGCAAATAAAAATACACAACGAACGTACCGATGCAAAAGTGTGGTCCATCACCGAAGGGCAATAAGCTGAACTGCAAATTATCTGATTCAGCTACGTTTTTCATTCGCTCGGGCTGCCACTGTTCAGGCTCGGGGAAAAGCTTTGGATCGTAGTGCAGGGCCATCACATTGACAAAAACGTTTGTGCCCTTCTCTATGGTGACGTCATCATTCAGTTTGTATTTGGTTGTACATTGTCTATCCAAATATGGCACAGGAGGGTGCTTTCGAAGAGTTTCTGGGGAGAAATAAAATGTATTTATATTTAAGTCAGTAAGTAGCTGACAAGTTGCCTTGGGGATAAATTCGATGAACATTTCGCACCCAATATACACGCTGTGAGATACTTGAGTTCCAATAAATCATCGTAGTCCAAAATGTCGCTTTCTTTCCGTTTTATTGCGTCGTTGATTTCCGCGTAAAGTTTTTCCTGTAAAGGAAAGAGAATCGGTAGAACGGTTGAATCTTTTAAATATTTATTCAAAGTTTATTTCAAACCTGTATTTCTGGGTGATGTGCTAACTCATGCAGACAATATGAGAGAGTCGTTGAGGAAGTCTCTATCGATCCGAGGATGAACACAGCTGCTTGTGCCAACATCAAATTATCAGCCAATTCTACAATTTAACAAAGTCTTTGTTTGAAAATTATCTTCGCCTCATATTACTTTGTTTGCTGAAATGTTGGTACTGGTCCGTTTATTAAATTAGCTCAATATATTCTGCCTCAAAGTGATTTCAAATATTACATAAATAGGTATACAATCCAATTTTGTCAGTTTTCCGTTTAGTTTAGGTTTATTTTTATATGTATCTTTTTACCTAAAAATATTCTGTCAAGACAGAACAAAGTCAAGTGAGGTATTACTTGACTTTTTTTACAATATAAAATAGGCAGTAGTGTGTGTTAAATGATAGCATGGCTAAATTCTATCGCCTCCACTATCGATTTTAAAGCAGGTTTACAGTAGGCTGGTTACATTTTGTGATAAGTACTAATATAGCCTTATACTACGCTACTCCATCATGTTTTGCCTATAATAATTTCTCATACGACTAAAGACTAACACCCAAGTTATTTTCAAACAAGCACATAATGCCATTAAGGCCCCGGCGACGGATGAACTTCCCATACGTGGTACCAAAATGATTTGTAATTTGAGAATATTTTCACCATGGTCTGCTATTATTTGTACTAAAATAGTATTGGTTACTGGTTACTGCCATAAACTTTTATAGTTATTTATGTATATATAATACCTATATATATATATAGGTATTATATATAACTATATATATATATATATATATATAGGTATGTAGGTATACCTATATATATATATAGTTTTTGGCAGTATTTATTGCATTTTTACATCAAAGAACCTCAAAGAACACGTGTTTTTTTAATATATGTGTTGATAAATATTTTGAAAAAAGCTTGGGGCAGAAACCTATCTTAATACCATTCGAAAATAAATAATAGCAAACCATGGTGAAAATATTCTCAATAACAAATTTTGGTACGTTTTTTAGGGAAATTCATCCGTCGCCGGAGCTTTAATTTGGTACAAGTCGCTGCTCACCCGTCCCGCTTGCCGCCGGCAGTTTCAGGTTTTTCTTCAGTTTCAGCAAATGATTAACGAGATCTTTGTCATTACTTTCGCCTGTTTGTTCGCGTTCTTTTACCACATCCCAAAACAATTTCTTAATGTATTCCGTGGCGCCTTGGGAGAATAATTGTAACCTGAGAAAAGTTTTGATGAAAAATACACGAGCAATAAGATTTGTAGTAGTACTTTTGTGAGAATTTTCTTGATGGCTTTTACCAAGTCGGAAAAAAATATTTCAAGAAAAACAATAAAAGTGAAGGTTATGTTTGAGGAAAAACCTGTTGTTTAGAGCTCGAGATATCACTATTAGTAGGAACTTAGTACCTTGTTCATAATGTAGACTTAAACTAATGCTTTTTGAGGTTTACCTTAGAAGACTACCCAAAGCCGGTATCATCAATAAAATAGAAAATTCTAGACCTCTCCAGAAGGTCCATTTCACCATGTTGCTTGTGATATACCACAAAGGGGAACTAGGGTCGTTTAGTGCGCTTACTTTTATACCAAACACTGTCGACCCTACAGTGTCCGAAGTGTACATTGAAAATAGTTCCTGAAACGTCGAATATTGTATATCAATTAAGCCATAATGTAGGGTAGGACATAATTTAATAAATAATTACTCGCAAATCAAAACAATTTATCAAAATAGCTAAAAATGAAACAAAGCCATACAGAAATGTTTTGTTTAATAAAAAATACATACAGCGGTATTGAGAATCTCCTATTATTGAAGTCTACTAAAATACCGAGAGGGTATCTCGGTGTAACAATAGTACTTTTGGTAGGTAGGTATTTTATTATGATAACATACTTAATATTTCCCAGTAGAGCTAGGAACGTTTCAGTCAGCGAATCCCTTACAAAAATACCATATAAAATACAATATAAAAATATCTTGTTAATTTGTACTTGATAAACGCTGTGTTTGTATAGAAACCCAGACATAACTCTACTTATGAATAAACGTTCAAATCACTTCTTGGGCATTTTATCCCATGTCCTACCTTCATATTCACTGGTTCCTTCTTGTCAATATGGTCGCGTCTAATTTTGTGAACCAGTTCTGTAGCATTCACATTCATCAACTCTGTTACCATTTTTAATCGTAGCGAAGTGAACATTGGAGATAGCTCGTGCCGCATCGTATGCCAGGTTGGATTCTATAATAAAAATTACAATAACAAACACACAAACTTGCTTAACATTGAAGTATCAAATATTTGAGATGGTTCCCAATTCTACCTTTAGAGTTGTCGTGTTGTCGTTATTAGAATTCTTATCTGTATTTTATTTATAGGCAGTTTTTTTACCACAATGTCACGATATTGACATGATATTGACGATGTATCATGATTCATGAAGTTCTAGACACCTTTACACTTGAATAAATGACATTTTCACTATTATTAGTAAATTACTATGCCATTAGCTAGGTGATTAACCCTCAGAAGGTTAAGATAGGTAATAAATAAACAACATCTGTATAGGTACTAACTATATCTAGTCTGGCACAATTAGCGGCCTTCTCGCTAACAGCGATCTATTCCAGGTTGGATAAGATAATCCCTGTGGATCGATAGAACCGGTACCTACGTAGTATTTAAAAGTGCAATTTATTTATTTATCAGAAAATTTACAGCTAACAAAATGAATGAATGTAGGATTTTAATGGTGAAAGAATTTTTCATATCGGTCCAGAAGTTTCGGTGCCGATTCAATTCGAAAATTAGTTTGAGAAGCCATACCTTAACCGTGAACACGTTGAGGGCACCCAATGGGTCCGCCGAGGAGTTCAAGCGGAGCGTCCGGTTTTGAAAATGATCGAAGTCTTTCATCAAAATCCTTTTAGCTAATTCCGGTGTTTGCACGACCAATGTTGGTTTCCATCCCATAAAAATTCCAACATA
This sequence comes from Eupithecia pulchellata, assembly GCA_963931895.1. Taxonomy (NCBI): domain Eukaryota; kingdom Metazoa; phylum Arthropoda; class Insecta; order Lepidoptera; family Geometridae; genus Eupithecia; species Eupithecia pulchellata. The sequence goes on from OZ007522.1 coordinate 9,625,803, forward strand.
GTCGTTATGAAATTTATGCTTTAGACCCAGAAAGTATTCCCAGACGCTTGTCCGCATCACAAAGGACAGGCTTCCAACGAGAATGTTCGGTTCCTCGTAGGCGATGCCACGGTTTTTCCAATATGCATAGTTCCGGCGTAAATATAAGTAAAATAACGAGACGCTTAGAACTACGAGCGCTAACAAAGCCTGGGTAAAGTTAAAATACATGTTAGCGCTTTGACACTTCGCGAGGGAATGTTGTTTGTGTTTTTAATGTAGCTGACAGGTATTTGGATTGATAAGATTATGGCAGGTGACAAGGTTATCAGATTTAGTTCAGTAGTAATTAACTCATCTATATTTAGGCGCATTGACTGTTGTTCATCTGTTTTATTTTAGTTAAACAAACCTGTTTGCTAGCCAAAACATTGCATTGAAGAAACCCTTTGCACTAATATAAGTCCCATCTTCCGAGGATATCCGTGAGGGCTGGTGCGGCAGCAGATTTGGCTGAGGATCTCAAGAGACGCAAATATGCAGGTCTCGAAAACCTACAAATTTTCTCCCCTTGGAGTCGAGACCCTACGTCACCTTAGGTTCGCTACAACTAAGAGCAGACAGATCCACCTTTAAGCGATTTATTTTTATTATTTATCGTATTCCTTAGAGGTTTTCTTAAATCGCTAAGATCTTAACTGAGATAATCTTAAGCGCGCTAATATTACAGGCAACATGAGGTCATGAACCTTTTGGAGGGGACTTTTCTGCCTTAGATGAAAACAAAATAGGATTTTTCAACAATATTTTTAAAAATTTATGAGTAACACTGATTGATATCTAGACTATACAAGGTGTAACAAAATATGTGTACTAAGCCGAAGGGGGAGGTTTCAGACCCCAATGGTGATCAGTTGTGGGGGGGAGATAATTAAAAATTCCTATTTTTCGTTTCCCATACAAAAAGTTTTAATTTACTAGTACCTTTAAAAAGTAACAACCCTATCCGGGTAACCTATACATACCTACTACCACTGCAGGTAGATAGGTATTTATCTTCGTAGAGTTCAGCTATGGCGGGGCGGGAGACTACATAATCTATCTATCTATCTATCACTCTACATCTGTGACCATACTGACGTCATTGTCACAGGTACAAGAAACCGCTGCCTTTAGGGTTGTCACTTCGTAAAAAATCAGCTGTCCATGTTGAAACTTTGATGCAGTTTTTTCCGAGATACCGATCGAAATTCGAAAAGTCGTTGAACAAAAGTTGGTCCCCGGGGGGGTGGAAATTCACCCCCTTTCGTTTAGTACACATATTTTGTTACACGATGTATAGAGTCAATTTCGCATCGGGGAAAATCTTTAAGAAATTTTTCATTATATTCCTTCCTTGTGTAATCTTATAATATTGTGTAGATAAGGGATTCACAATCATATTGATATAAGTTTGCAATCGGTTATCATTTATCAATTTATCATGCATTATCTTTATTCAACTATCACGTATAATGTTAATCCTGAGAGCAATGAAGCAAATCGTTTTTACATAATCAAAAGTAGATAACTGGCCTATCTAAATTAGTTATCAAGATAATCTACTCCTATCTGTTACCCAAGGGTTTTTTCCACGTTTTCCTCATATATGTTTTTTACCAACTTATTTGCTCACTGAAGACAAAGTATGAACTATTCCCTAAATAGCATTACTTCCCAGTAACCTAGTAACAGCCTCAGCATTCGGCACATGTTTCACCGCTTCTCAGAATTGAACGGACAGGAAATTAAGGTGCCTATTCTGGCGCTCCACTGACGTTCACTACTCTACGTTATTTTTATTCATAGATATATATAGACGTAAACATAGACAATCATTTATTTTATATACTACATGACATAGGTTTGTACTAACATTTGTTAGTGACTTGTTTTTTGAACCTTTTAAGTAAAATTTGTTATTTCCGTCTTCTTATAACATGTATCCTAAAATATAAGTCTAAGTGCTTATTTTGTAGGCATAAAGAAATAAAGTTATTGAATCTTAATCTGAATATCCTGCGGAGTAAGGCCCTGGTGATCGTACCTCAGGTTTTATAAACCTCTCACGGGCACCAGTCTCTTGCAAAATAAGATAACTAGCTTTAAATTAAGCTCAGCCATAATCTGTAAGAATTATCTTTTGCAAGAAAATAAATATAATAAAAAAATCAACTCAATTCACTACCTACATAACAACAAAGTCGCTTCTAGCTGTCTGTCCATATATATGCTTAGATTTCTAAAACTACACAACGGATTTTGATACGGTTTTTTTAACAGAGAGTGATTCAAGAGGAAGGTTTCTGTATAATATGCTAGTAATTTAATACAAGAATTGATTGGTATGAAATTTTGCACTGATAAAGTTCGATAAAAAAAAGTTATCTTTATTGGAACAGAGTACAAAGGACATTATACATATTTTGTGAAAACGATAATGCACGCAGTAGTTATACAACTGTGTCGCGAGCACGCCCTCCTCCGAATGTAAGATTAGATTTCCTTATGAAGTCTAGACTAGTACTGAAATCTACTTTTATCCCAGAAATACATCAGAAGCTGTTTGATCGACCGAGGTCGGGCTCACTCTATATTCTCAGCTCTTTCCGAAACTTTTAATTATTCCGTCATTAAAAGTTCATGCCTACTTTATTTTCAGAGTATTTTTTTCATCGTTACCTGCCGCTTTGCATGCCAAGGACTTTAATTAGTAGTTCAATCTACTTTGCTGACAACTTTAGCTTGCTCGTGTACTTTTTCTAGCTACTCCCGGGTTGTTTGGGCTTATACTTTAATTAATTATTAATATTATAAACAGGAAAGTAAAAAGGAAAGATGTTGTTTGAATTTGATAGGCTCCGAAGCATCTGGACCGATAAAAAAAATATGTATAGGCATTATCATTATTATTTATTCACCATTAGAATCTTACATTATCTCTGATGAGCATAGACTAATTGAATATTAGAATTAAAAGTGTAAAAACTTTATATACAAAAAAGAAATACAATTGAATAACCAAACAAACTACAGGTAGCTCAACTGATATTGAATATTAGAATATACACGAACACTAAGAAGTTAAGCTAATTTTATTTCAAATAATAGTTACTCGGCTGACTCGCTAATAACATGCAATAACTAGGCCTCATCATCATCATCATCACCAGCCTATAATAGTCCACTGCTGGACATAGGCCTCCCCTAATGAGCGCCATAGATGGCATCATAACTAGGCCTAAAAAACCGTAATGTTTCTATTATAATTCATACAAATTGTTTGCAATATTTGTTTATTACTATTTTAGTTTTTATTAATTAATTTATATTATATTTATTTCATTCCTCTGTTGTTTATTTAGTGTTAGTGAGTATCATAAGCTGTCTACATTATATTGAAAGCTGGCTTATAAATTAATAAAAAAAAAATACCTTTTTTCCTACCCATTTTCTTATAAAAATAAAATAATCGAGGTTTGCTACGGTGATAAATTTAAAAACGTTCATTTGTTTACTAAGCGAATGGTCGTGCTTTATCAACATCACCGTCTACGTCGCGGCAAACGACCCGCTATCAGGTCGTTTGCCACGACGGCCACTTGTCCAGAGCTTGTCTGTCCGTCTGTTTGTAATTCGTACGACGTTCCCTGTTTTGTTGCTGAAAGCATTACAAGTAGGTACGTAATCATTAGGCTCTTTTATCTCAAGTAAACTGCGCTGCTTTTTGTTCGTGGCTGTTTTGCATGAGAAAAGACGAAAATTAGGCTGAATGGTGCTTGAGACTGGAGATTTATTATCGTCATCATCATTAGCTCATATTATTCCACTGCTGGACATAGGCTTCCCCTAATTGAGCGTCATAGCGCCTTGTCGCATCTGATCTACGCTGTTTAGGCTATTTTAATCTTTGGGTAGGTGACTTATATAATTTTTATTTTCATTCCCAATCTTTATCTACGCGACTTATAAGTACAGTGGTGTTCATCGATAGGTATATAACCCCTTGACAACTTCTTAGTCTTGTAATTACCTTTTTTCTTATATATTTTATAAGTTTTGATTTTCTTGGTTTAAGGGAAATATTGTACTTGTAAAATAACGTTAGAAAATATCATGGTTCGAAACTAAAGTCATTATATGATTTAAGTCTTTTTTCAGTTAATTATCATGATCATGGTATATGGATCTGCCCAAATATTGGACAAATCAAAACTCAAGTTGTGACTAACTATAATATGAGTGACTCCAGATTTAAATAACTAACTTAGACAAGTCATATATAGGTTTACCATATCGATTACCCCTGTGTTAAAATACTGAAATATTTTTAAAACGTCACAAAGCCTCCACAAAGGCCTTTAAAAACTTTGTCTATAATTTTTTATAGTCGTAAATTAGAATGTATCGATACACTGTAAAGAAAAATTTGTATCTCTTTGTATTTCCTCTAAAATTACCCAACTGTAACAAAATATCTTCGTAAAACTTGAATTAGGTATCCGATTTAGTCTCGACGGCTTCACTGGCATACCATTAATCTCCCTAATTACTGAAATTTGAAAACGTTGGCCAATTTCTTATCTTGAAAAGTTGGTAGTAGAAACTAGCATTTATTCTATGGCCATCACAGTCCGGTCACAGATTATAGAAATTAAAAAAGGAGAGAAGTAAAGTATTTTAAAAATTGAAATTAATAAAAACAAGTACGACAAGTGCGAGTGTAACTCGCGCGCCGAGGGTTTTGAACTTTTGTCGTTTAGGTAGGTACGTGTATTTTTGATTTTTGATTTTGATTTTGATATTGACGACCTGTTAGCGCGGTGGGCTTACAACGCAGGAGGTTGCGGTTTGATTCCCGCCTCGGGACTAAATTTGTAAGATCTGCAGATTATTTGTTCGTGTTCTAGTCCTTTTCTACGTACACAAAAATAAATCATCTAATGTGATACTTATATATACTTTATTGAGTATAACAGATATCGTAGTAGTACGTATTACACAAGCTTGCTTAGCTTGTCGCTAAATGATGTTGTGTGGATTATCCAGGATACATTACTCTTCTCATATTTTTTAGGAGCACGGTGGAATTCATGAATTCAATAATCTTATTATCTAAATATTCTTCGAGCGCAGTGGAATACATTGGGTATGGACTTTAAAATTTTGAGAACAACGGTTTTGTGGCGCTGTGGAACCCTACTATTACAGTTACTACAGAGATTAGTGGGTTGGTACCTACAATTATTTTTTCGACATTTTTCTACGTATTTCACTAAGTATGAAACTTAGACGATTTTTAAAACCTGTTTTGAACTGTCGAAATCCATACCTTTGATTTGATATTGCTCTCAATGAAATAGCCCCCATTGTATGAAAATTCGTTTTTTGACCATATTTCGAAAAGTATTGTTTTTACAGACTTCTCTATATTTTTCCTGTAAAATATAGACCTATATCTACAAACGCTTAGTACATTTTATATAGATCACTCTGCTATCTTCGGAGATAGAGGGGGGGGAACGGTCAAATTTTCGACCTTTTTCAAAATATTTCGAAAAGTATAAAACCTATCGAAATTTCAAAAATTGCATTAAAATGTACAAACTGATACCTTTCATTTGATACCCAACTCGGTGGGGTAGTCACCCCTTTAGAAATTTTTCCCGCCCTTTTTTGACCATATTTCAAAAAGTATTATTTTTACAGATTTCTCTATATTTTTCCTGTAAAATATAGATCAATACCTACAAAAACTTGGTACATATCAAATCGATCGTTCTGCAATCTTCGGAGATAGAGGGGGGTACCGGTCAATTTTTCGACCTTTTTCAAAATATATCAAAAAGTATAAAATCTATCGAAATTTCAAAAACTGCATTAGAATGTACAAACCAATACCTTTCATTTGATACCCAACTCGGGGGGGTAGTCACCCCTTTAGAAATTTTTCCCGCCCTTTTTTGACCATATTTCAAAAAGTATTATTTTTACAGACTTCTCTATATTTTTCCTATAAAATATAGATCAATACCTACAAACACTTGGTACATATCACGTCGATCGCTCTGCAATCTTCGGAGATAAGGGGGGGGGAACGGTCATTTTTTTGACCATTTTCAAAATATTTTAAAAAGTATGAAATCTACCGAAATTTCAAAAACTATTTTGAAATCTACAAACGAGTACCTTTCATTTGATACCACTTTCGACTTTGTACGTTCCATTTAAAATTTCGATTTCAAAATTTGTATGGAAAATCTTCATTTTGATTTTTCATTTATTTTCATTTATTTTTCTATAAATATGTGCGGGCGCACAAAATGTATTATTATTTCAAATTTCAAGTGAATAGCTGCAGTAGTTTCTGAGATATTAAGGATTCAAAACACAAAACAGACCCAAAGCGATTTCATAAGGGTTTTGCAACCGATGGCAAAACCCTAAAAAGCTCATTTACAAAATGATAATCAAAGGAGATTGTTATAAGAGTTTGAAGATTTTAGCCCTATCATCATCATTATCCACCACTTGGTTTTTAGGGTTTTGACATCGGTTTCAAAACCCCTAAGGGATCGCTTTTTTCTGTTTTGCATCGTTAAAATTTTAGAAACTACTGCAGCTATTGACTTGAAAGAAATAATAGTACATTTTGTTTGCCTATAGGTACAGTTGCCGTGTGGTGCCGGCATAGAATTTCACCACCCCAACTCTTCCCGTGGGTGTCGTAAGAGGCGACTAAGGGAAACACAGCGGGGGGCGGGCAGCAGCGCCTTCTGCAGAACAACTACACCGAACTGCGATCCCCAACCCGCATGCCCAGCGTGGGGATTATGGGTAATAACCCCCAAATAATGATGCCATCTATGGCGCTCATTAGGGGAGGCATATGTCCAGCAGTGGACTATTATAGGCTGGTGATGATGATGATAGGTACAGATTTATAGAATAAATGAAAATAAATAATTAATCAAAATAAAGATTTTCACCACAAATTTTGAAATGGAAATTTTAAATGGGACCTTCAGAGTCAAAAGTAGTATCAAATGAAAGGTATCGGCAGGTATTGGTTTGTAGATTTAAAAATAGTTTTTAAAATTTTCGTAGATTTTATACTTTTCGAAATATTTTGAAAAAGGTCGTATAAATTACCGTTGCCCCCCCCCAATCTTCGAAGATTGCAGAGCGATCCTTTTAAAATGTATTAAGCGTTTATAGATATTGGATCTATATTTTACCGGAAAATTAAAGAGAAGTCCGTAAAAATAATACTTATTGAAATATGGTCAAAAAGGAATGACGAATATTGTTTTTTTACTTGAGGATGAACTTTCTGCAGAGTTTCAGCACCACACGGCAATATGTATACGTTTACAAATAATGTCGTCGGTGAAACATTACTCTGTTGGTTTCGGTTCTTCAAGGAGGATTGAAGGCGCGGATTATTTTCAGAGCCTCTTTTCGACTGTCGTTTGAGCGCTTTGAGATTCCCAACAGAATACAACTGCTATTTTATTCAAGGTAAGCAAATGGATCTTCCAATATCTCTATGGATTTTCGGAATGGGTACGTTTATGTTATAAAGAAAAACAGAAGTCTTTATTACCAAAGAAAATTATAATCAAATAACAGAAACTAATTAGAAGTATGTAGGATTTACAATTGGAAAATAATAGCCAACTGCTGACTGTTGCAAATAATCTACAGGTAGCCCAACTGATCCATATAAATTTCGGAAACATTCCCAAGACGTTGGCTACATTATTAAAGTGCATAAAATAATTTCTGAACGCAATTTAGTTGCTGCAAGCATTCCGAGTTTCAAAATAGATACCACCATTTTTGTAAAAAAAAGTGTAAAATGTAATTAGCCTGGGATAAGAAGTAAAAAAAATTTAATGTTATTTCAACTAGTTTAAGATGCGCTAATAACGAAATGACCCCCAATTGATAAATAATGCCATCTATGGCGCTCATTAGGGAAGGCCAGCAGTGGACTTTTATTATAGGCTGATGATGAAGATGACCACAAAATTATTCGACTGTTTTGTTTCGCTCTTTTTTATACGAATATGATACAGATGCTCGACAAAATGGACAACTAACATTCGTCACGGCGCGTACTGTCTGGTTATCCCAAAATTTCACCCCGATTAGTTCAGTAGTTTTGGCCTGAAGAAGCAACACACATCCATTCCATCTATCGATCGATCTATCCATAGTGTGAAATCCATGGTGTGTAATCATTGGTGTGACCTGTGATGACTTTGAGTTTTTCACACCTAAACGGCTAAACCAGCAGAGAGATTACGCTAAAATCTCCATCCGACATTTTGCCATTTGATGGCTTTCACATTTTACCATCATACATCCATTTGCAAATAAAATAACCGTCAAAGGACGATTGCCAGTTCCAGCCAAAATTTAAACCCGCTTGGCCGATGTTTTGTTTTCGATTACGTTTCATTAATTCGCAATTCTGTTTCAAAACACAGTAACGTACTTAATCGTTATTAAAATTTATTTTTTCAAAGCACAAATATTCAATGTTTCAGCTAAAATAAGACGAAAATTAAACATATGAATATGAAAGAAAAATAATCAGCTTTATACGTTTTGACAAAACCGAAAACTAAACGTAGAATAAGGTAAGTACCTAATGTCCTTGTCTTTAAAAATGCGCGCTATACAAAGTGCTCATAATAGTCATTATTGATGTTAAAAATTGTGAACCTTAAATTTATGTAACATATGATTTATCAAGTGTTTGTATTAATTATAAATAGTAATTTTATTAAAAAACTTTTAAAGGTGTCCTTAGCCTGTTGAGTTATGTCAAATTAGTAAGTAATTAGTTAGATTCTAAATAGTGTTTAGTGTCTACTTTGTGAAATATTTATGTTAAATAAAGAACCTTATAAAACAAAAAAACCTAATGTCCGCTTCGTTCACTCACATTGACCACCCCGCCATAAAACTTTGTGTAATTCAATTTGTCCCATCCATGGTATCGAAATGTTTATTGTCCAAATTCCCTACTATGGTTCCATTGAGAATAGTGTAATCGCTCCGCAGGCTAGGAGATCTATGACAAGGGCATATTTATCCCAGAAAATCGTGCGCGAAGTCGTAGCGAGATCCTAGTAAATTCAAAACCTTTCATAAACATTTTATTTGTTCGAGGTAAATGCATTCGTTTGTCACCGATTGCATTCTCCTCACGCTTCTTTCCTTGATACTGAACGTCGTCGTTTCCCGCTGGTAGACTACGTCAGAATTCTCAAACTCATTTAATTATCTACGTTTGTCATTTCATGCACGTCGTAGGTGAAATCTTATTCCAATGGTTCAGCAGTTTGCTACTGAATCCCTATTTCCTATTCGCAATTCCATTGTCTATTCAGTTTGAGTTGAGAGCGACTGTAAGCTTATCGGATATAAATATCTGATTCGAGGGATATTTCAGACAGCTTCCAAGACCTTTAACGGGGCTTTCGACTAGGGACGAAATATTAATTATTAAAACATTAGTGTTGCCCACTGATACCGCATGGAATATTCTATTATATTAAATTATACAGGTCCCGGGGGTTTTATAAATGCGGCTTGTAATAGACGGTCTTAAAATATGGAATTTATTTTCATATATTGAACACAAAAATTCAAACAAATTACTTTAGAAAATAAGTGGCATATTAAGGCGGTTATTTGAAACCGCTCACAATAATAAGAAATTAATTGAAATCTATAAAAAAATCCGAATCGTTTCTAACTTTTTAACATATTTTTTCACATGAACAGCAAATTTTACTTCTTGAACTCTCGAATAAAGTTTTAATTAAACAGATGCTAAATAATCCGCAGCTGCCGCCACAAACATGTAAACAGATAAACGCCTGATAAGACCCTTTGTAAGCCATCCCACGTGTTCACACTTCACCGATTATTAATAAAACTTTGTGCCGTAACTCCAGCTTAAGCAAAGCCGGTTGACAAAATAAAATAAGATACGTAATTCTATTCTGTTGGCGATAAGGCTAGATATATGCGGCCTACGCAAATGATAAAGATTTTCTTCTTAAACGCAACCTGTTCGTTAAATTTTATACAATTTACTGCAACTGTTGAGCCAGCAACAGAACAGCTTTCATCAGTCCACAGCTGGACATAGGCCTCTCCTACTGAGCTCACTTGAGACAGAGGTACACAGATAGACTGTGTACAGAGGTAAACAGATAGATTCTGAAAAACTTAGGAGTAATTTAATATAAAACTTCTTCTTTTAAAAGAAATGACGGCCTTAACTTCCAGGCAGCCAAAGTTAAAAGAGATGATTATAGGATGGCGGGGTGCAGGTACAAATATCAAATTTTTACGAAAATTAAACTAATACGAACTAAAATAATCCAAATGCATGTAGCTATACTAAATAGAAACACACATAAACAGACAATAAAATTGTATGGTTTACTTGTTTACGCCATGCCTTAGGAGACTGGAGCAATAGGAGGTATTGGCTACCTTCTTGGAATAAAAAAATCGATTGAATATTACGAAATTCATTCTAGTTCTGTAACCCTATCCTTTATTAATAACCAAGGTAGTGGTTTGTTCTCCAACTTATGGGCTGACCTGGCTTAGTTTGCAAATTACTCAGTCATTGCGGTACCTATTCAACCTTTGGTTTGACAGGTAGGAAAAGTTGGCTGGAGTTGTTCCAAGTGGTAGGTACTTTAGAATTCGAAAGCCGGTATTTGTATAGGGAAGAAGAGGGCTGTCATAAACAGATGTGAAAGTTTTAGAGTTGTAATTAAGTTTTTAAAGAAGCACAACTAATTATAATCGAATTAACCCTTCGCTGATTAAAGGCGAAGTTCTCCGCTCTATTTTTTTGACTTGGATGGTTTGCGTTTTGTTGAAGGATCTAAAAACCACACGTCCACACTTCATCCTGCAAAAAAACACATTTAATTTTATTTAACTTCACGTATTTTACACTCCAATAGCTCACTCGCTGTTGAATTTCTTGCAAATAAACACATTTCATTTAATTTAACTTCAAGTAGGTATTTTATACTAAAATAGCTCACTCGCTGTTGATTTTGTAATGCTCTACGAGTTCACAGAACAATTTTTTTTGTCTGGTGTTCAATTACCAAATTTACTCCGTTATACTTTTTCAAGGTTTTCACTCGTAAAGAATATCTTATCCATCTACATCATAAGAAAAATACCTCGAGTTATTTCATGAATAATTCGTTAGACATTCATAAAAAGTTAGCTACGTAAATGCTACGCCATAGCGGCTTCGTTACAGCCAAATCATTGGAAGTAAAATATTGAAAATAGCCAATATTTATTATAAAAGAAAACATTCAGAAAAAAGAGATTCTGATTAAATGACAACTAATATAACTAATATAGAAAAAGATTGAATTTATTTATTTACTTTATTGGCTGGCATCCAACCAGCATATCTGATATTTTAGTAGAAACTTAACTAAGGTATGTACCTACTAGATTGAGTTACTAAATATCAAATACTCAATACCCCAAACACTAGTTTTTATTGAATAAAAATTGAAATATGACAAAAAGCGACATGTCACAGACAGAATATGATGTATTTTATACCCATATTTCTTACTTTTTAGCACTCTGAATTCGATATCCACGAAATACTACAGTAGAGGCTAGAGGACAAAATCCTTGCTAAGCCCTAGTGTACTAACAAAATAATCTAAAAACTTGTCTGAATAAAGAAAAATTTATTTATTTATTCAGTAAAAATAACTACATATGTAATTACATATCGTTAAATAGTAAATGTGTAATTTTTTCATTTGCATAATGTTATGGATCAACTGGGGTCTCATATATGTTATTTTTATTATATTAAAAAAAAATTGCATATTTAAATATAATTCCTTCCTCATTAGGTATAAGCTTGTAAATAAAATATATCAACGTCTCGCTGTCCCGAACACGCCCTGATGCGACGGATAGCGCTCTTAATGGTTATAAAATGATATTTTAATAGTTTCGCAGAGAAACCCAAGCAATTACTGGCACAATCTTGACACTAAGAAACATTTGGCTTTTATTGCTTAGAAGTCAGCATTTCAATGACTCCTTATATGGGTTAAATAGTTGTTTGAGAAGTTTAAGAACTTTATCAGAAATACTCGTAATAATATATTATGGGCAATGTTTTCATTTCAGATCTGCAAGAGACTCTAGGAACTTAAAGTGTAAATTTGTTTATTCTTATGCTTCGTTATTTAGTGTAGTATCTATGTTTGTGTTTTGGCAGAGTGTAAACAAGCCTTAGCTTTAGTGTGGAGCATATTTATTTATCTATCTCAAATTAACAGTGTAAAGAATAATAATAATTATTTATTTATTCAAGTAAAGGTCTTATAAACAAATCCTAAATATTTACTCTAACTAAGTTGAAGACTTGTGATGTAGACGCGAGGGTTCTGTACCTCGGTAAGTTACACTATTTTAGACTTACATTTTAAAAAAACTTTCAGAAAACTGTACCTATTATTATTTTTTGTTTTTAATACTAAATTAAAATTATGCCAAAAGTAAAATACAGTGATGTGAGTGTAAAGGTGTGTGTAATGTGTGAGTGAGTATGAGTTGACGGTTACATCTCACAAATCAAAAATTCAATACCGTCATTACAATTCTGGATACGTACTCGATGTTACAATTCAAACGAATATTCAAAATTCAAAGTCTGAAGGAAAATACAGTATCTTTAGTTACATCCCAACCTACCTCGACATTGTGATTGTAAGTCAGTGAAAGCAGTCCGTGAAGTTAATCAGAACATCCCGCTGGCTCTCCATTATGTGAAGTACAAAGGGACGCACGGAAACTTTCTGAATTTTATCAAGCTTTTGAATTTACTCTCATAATATTCCGATGCCAACTGAGGGTAGGTCAATATATGTTACTTTGGTTCTAAAGCGTAGCGTAGCGTAATATTAGGTGCACCTTGTATATACATCCTGTGAGGTCGAGAGTAATAATTAATTATATACACGCTTAGGGGCACATATTATACTTTACGCTCAAAGCTGACGAAAAGAAAGTAAATGTAGACACTAAAGAGTGGCTTTTGATGGCAGTGGAAGGCGAATAGGTATGAAACCACGATGAGAATTAGATTAAAGTCGTGAAAGGAGTTATTAGCTCAATTTATGAGCATTTTTTGTAAGTTCATTACGAATAGATGTTTTATTCAGGATCCATTATTAATACAGCTTTTGTATCCTGGCTAGCAGCCACCACAAGTACTAGCAGCAAGTACCAGTAATTTTTTTACAGTAATGCTTGGTAGGTTCCAAGTATGTCATACTAAATTTTGTAGTTTTAGAATGTACTCGTAATTTGATAAAAAAAAAGCCAAAAACCGACTTCAAATTCCATAGTACCTACGCAATACTTTTATAAAGTTTTTAGTGACAAATACATGTCCTTAGGTAATAAACATTTTATGGGACCTCGGGGTTATTACCCATACTAGAGCGAAATAATTTTCTAAATAATGTCCATAATTGACGAAGAAATCGACGAATATCATATGAATATTTTGTTATTTCAGTAGGTTTTGGTTTAGTTAATAATAACTGTTTATTTTGTAAATAAATACCTACACACAGCCGAACATTGAGCTTTTTATTTGTTAAAAATAGTAATTCCTTTAATTTTCAATAATACATTTCTTTGCAAAGATACTCATGTGATCTTTATCACCTTAGAATCCGTTGTTGCAAAAGGGTAAAGGGTATAGGGGCCTATACATTATGTCAAGTATATGTTGAAAAATCAATCCATTCGATTTCCAACCAAAATAATATATATCTGATATAATGTTGGACAATCCATATAGTATTAATCTAGCCCCAAGCTAAGCAGAGCTTGTGTTATGGGCACTAGATGACTGATAAACATAAATAGATTACATAGATAGATTTTTGTACTACACATAGAAAACGATCAGATCACCCTGAACTAAATATCTGCAGATCGTACAAACATTTGTCCCGAGGCAGGAATCGAACCCGCAACCTCCTGCATCGCAGGTGGACCTTCGCCCGCCGCGCCATGTCGTAAAATATAAAAAATATCACTCTTACTCTCATGATTAAGGATTTCACCATCGATAACTGTGTCAAAAAACATAATACAGGATATAACTATGCTCGGATTGTGGAATAAAGAACTAGTTTTACTTTGTTGGTTAATGGGACTTGGTTTAGCTTCATCGGGTTACCGAAATGAAAATCCAATTCGTGGTAATCACGCGATTTCGTGAGATCGATGTTACATAAACAGAACAAACGTGTTTCTGATATAAAACGTTTCTCTTGAAAAGAAAACGACACTCGTGAAATGTAGCCATAATAATTACTGTGAATATCTTCGTTTGCAGAGATGTACAAAATGGTTTTAAAAAAGCATTTAAATACAAAATGCAAAATACTTTTCAGATTTACTATTTAAAATACCAAATAGTATTGCGTTTTGTATTTCAAATGCTAAATGCAAAATAGGTATTTTCAAAATACTTTTTCAAAATAAAATACCCCCTGACCAAATCACAGATATTTTTATTTATTACACAGGAGAATGCCATTCTGCCGGCACCACACGGCCTGTGGTGCCGGCATAGAATTTCACCAGCCCAACTCTTCCCGTGGGTGTCGTAAGAGGCGACTAAGGGAATCACACCGGGGGGCGGGCAGCAGCGCCCTCTGCAGAACAACTCCACCTAACTGCGATCCCCAACCCGCATGCCCAGCGTGGGGATTATGGGCAATAACCCCCAAATGATAATGCCATCTATGGCGCTCATTAGGGGAGGCCTATGTCCAGCAGTGGACTATTATAGGCTGGTGATGATGATGATGATGACACAGGAGAAACTCAATGCGATTACACTTTTTTTTTATTAATAGCAACTGGACTGGTATTGTTAAAAAGTGATAAAAATAAATATCATTTTTTATTTTTAACACTTTTTATCAATACCAGTTGTTCGAATACATCATCACTCATTTTTCACACTTGTCAGCATTGACACTTGTCAGACATTACTTGACATTGACATAAGACGCGCACTCTGACCAAAGAAGAAAAAGATGTCGTGCATGGTTAGTTGGCGCCTCTATCGGTCGAATTCGGCAAAACAAGCGTTTTGTTTTGTTTGACTGGTAATGTTGGCTCAACTTAATCACAAAGTATTTTGTATTTTAAAATGTATATTAAAAATACAAAATGCATCTCGAAAGGCATTTCAAATAAAATACAAAATACTTTTCACTGAAAGGTATTTAAATACAAAATACAAAATAGGTATTTTGCATTTTCTATTTGCATTTAAAATAGAAGTATTTTAAATAAATCACATCTCTGTTCGTTTGTGCGCCTGATCTTTGCTGATTTTCAAAAGGCGCTGCAAAAAAGTCGCATCTGATGAGCACCTTCAGTCTGAAATGTCAGAAGTTCAAAGCCCCACTAATGATGCAGGGAACTTGTAGATACATATATGTTATAAAAAGTGGTTTTACAGTGCTTTAGTACGAGCTGTGTAATATTTTGTAAGTTAAGCATCGGGAAATATTCCAGTAGAATCTTAGATAGTTTTACCTTTATTTGAGTCAAGGACCTTTTTATTGAAATTTTAGAGGTTCTCCTGATACTACACAGATGTTTTGCAAGTGTGGGTTCAAGCTAGCATTATCAACTTTAACTTTCTCTTAGTTTTCATATAATATTAAGTTGTCGTCCAACTTTCACTTATTATACCAACTTTGAGTCTTTAGTTCTCTTTAATGAATTTAAGCAAACTTTTGACTGTAGTCAGCGATAATTTTACTTTTGTCTAATAATCTTCTTACTTTCGGTCGGTAGATAGAAGGTATTCTATCCCCTCTTGTAGATACGTACGCCTACTATAATGTGTAAACGCAAACATCTGACCCTCTTTAATTGTGTTAGACAATAAAGTTGGGTATCGCGTGCAGTTCAACTAATCAATACGGTATTGGTTGCCTATCATACATAGCAATTAATTTACACTACTGTACAGATTGCAGGAATTGTCTGAGTTATTTATACTAAGCAAAAAATTGTAACTCTACTTCGGTGCTTATATTGAGTATTTTTGTCACTATGGACGTTTTCCTCGAAAGGTTTATAATTCTTCGATGTAGGTAGTGGTTTATTTTCATCGCGACCCAACTCAGTAGGCTTGAAGGCACGACAATAAAACCTGTCTATCTACTGTTCAATAACTTTGTGAAATGATGGACAACAATGACAGAACGTCTGTTTGATACAGAAGCTCCTTGCTGAATACAGAATAGAAATGTGAATTGGCACTCGTAGATCGGTGAGATTGCATCAATAGTGCAGATAAAGCCTCGGAAAATTCAAGTATGAATGCCCCTAGCATGTTATTGCTCTCGTGCTGGTATTCGCATTGTTTTTCACTTTATAAGTTCTTAGTTATTCCAGAAAAGTCGATTTCTGTTTCAATGCATGTAGGTATTTGTGACCTAAAACAATTTCGTTTAAATTGGATTATAGTTTATCGTAGGTGTGCTTATCGACTGACTAAACTGACCATCCCGTTTTATTTCCCAGGGGGACACATTGAAATATATTTCTATTTGAGGTAATAGCAAGGAAGGTAGATAGAGTGGAAAAGGTGAGTGCCAATGGAACACGCGGCGATGGGAGATAAGGGTGGTGGAAGATTGAGAAGTATAAACTCAATTTTTAATTAACCCATTTGTCTGGTCACGTACAACGTATTGGAGATAAAACTAGTTGGAACTTACGACTACCTATAACTTGATCAGGATTGCAATCTCAAATACACTCGAGAGCAATGAATCCGGGTCACTCAAAGAATCCAAAAAATCTCGGAAAGTAAGAATGCTAGGTTAATGCAATAAATTGTATTTAATAGACAATTTAATACTCCTTAAATGAAAGTTAAAAAAATATGAGTCACCATACATTTTATTTACACAAAATTACATAAAGAAAAAAAACTGCTGATCTCTCCTTAAAACAAAAATAGGAAACATGAAATTTTTGAACTTTATGACGATTTTCTTGAATTTCAATACTTCGTATTACCTCCTCGTGCTTCCATTACTGCGTTTACGCGGTTTGGCATGCTGTACACCAAGTTCCTTATACGATTTTGGGGAATATTCTCCCATTCCTCTGTGAGAGCAATTTTGAGCTCAGGAAGCGTGATTGGGGGAGGGTTTCGTTGTTTTACGCATCTCCCTAGCTCGTCCCAAGCATGCTCGATCGGGTTGATATCCGGGCTGCGCGCTGGCCACTCCATACAAGTAATGTTCATCTCTTGAAGGTAGTCATTCACAATCCTACCTGTATGAGGTCGGGCATTGTCATGCATAAATATAGCATCCTCACCCAAATTGACCATAAATGGACCAACGTGTTCGTTGAGGATTTCTTCCACATATCTTACGCTAGTTAAAGAGCCGTTTTCTATGATCACCAGCTCTGTGCGACTTTCAGAGGAAATTCCGGCCCACACAAGTACAGACCCACCACCGTAGGCTACTTTTTCTTCGATGCATGCTTGCTTGAATCTTTCCCCTGGTCTTCTATACACTCTGTGTCTTCCATCGTGCTTGTAGAGCATAAATTTTGATTCGTCGGAGAACAATTTATTGCATTAACCTAGCATTCTTACTTTCCGAGATTTTTTGGATTCTTTGAGTGACCCGGATTCATTGCTCTCGAGTGTAGTATAATAATAAGTTTTGTTCTGCGGTGGAAGATAGTGCTCATCAACCCTTGACCATGACGACAGCTTTTTCAGGACAAAGACACGCAAGTTTGTTGATACATAATTAATTCCAGGGATTGTGATTCGGGCACTTTTGACAGCCCTATTCTTGGCACCTTCATACAAAGCTGCACGTTTCTAATCTCACCTTATAAAATTCACAGACGTGTCGAAAATTCATGTACCTACCTACTTCAAAGGTATAATATACAGGTATTAAAAGCTCGGAATGGGGTAACAGATTTCATCATCATCAGCGCATGTTAGTCCAATGCTGGAGATAGGCCTCCACTAATGGTATCTCTGTCTTCAACTTGTCGCATCCAGCATCTACCTGTCTTTCGCAGATCGTCATTCCATCTGGCAGGATTCATTCTTAATTAATTCGATAAGGAATATGTAAGTAAAACATTGCATAATTTAAATAATATTTATTATTATAACACAATATTTACAACACAAATATCTTATCGTTTATTTATTTACAAAATCCCTTAAACTATAATGGTAACTACTTAAACACTATGAAAGGATACTTTTATCGGTCTTGGAAATAATCGGAAACGGAAAAGCTTTTCAGGTTAAAGCTCAAGAGTTCGTAATGTCGTCCCTTGTTATTAAAAGAACACTGAATCGTATAGCTTTCTCAAGAAAAACTGCGGAAAACAAGTGAAACAAATCTGTTTTCTGTTTTAGCTTTAAAGGAAAGAACAATAGGACTTTTTGTTTGAAATTGTTTGTGGTTTTTACAAAAATTTTAATTAAAATAGCTCACAGGTAAAGAAAGACATTCTCACATTCTTTAACGCTTCGTTTGCTGCTATTATTTAGATTTCTCTATCTAAACAGGTTTTCCTACATTGCGATGTTACAAAAATTGGTTATCAAAGCTAGCCTTTAATTTCCTTTTTAAGGTGTTTTAGTGAAAACAACAGCCATAAAATAGTTTTTATTAACCCAAATATAATTTTATTTAAAGTTCAAATTAAAAGCTACTCTCATCCTGACTCCTGCATAATAAACAAAATCAGTGATCGGAATTTAATTTTGGCGCCCGAAAAATCTGTGTCAGCGACCAAAACGCTATACGCTTTGGTCCGGTTCATAAAAGCATGAGGAGTCAGTCATGTAAGCTAGATAAAGCTCAAGGGGCTTGCAAGTCTTGCAATTGAGCGGTGATTCCCTGAATGTAACCCATTCCCGGCAGATCCGTTTCCAATAGAACTTAAACGGAGAGCTATCGACACTCGTAAACCCCAACTGCTGAGAATTGGAGCTCATTTTGCACACAAAACCGCGTCTGTTTCGCCGCCTGATTACTTGCAAGAGCAAGATGGGTACCTCCGTGATAGATTTATTTTGATTTACATTCAGTAATTAAACTAGGGCTATCTGGTCTGTTTTTTAACTAACCTCATAATAAATCCTCTTAGCTTTTGTCAGTTGTTTTCTGCTTGACATACATAAGTCAGAATGACCAAAATCACTAATAGGTATCTTTCGGCGCCATTAAGAAAGAAGTTGAAGTCGAAGTCTTTATTTATGGACGTGCACTTTACTCCTTAGGTACATTTTGCAAATTCTCTTGCTTAAAACCAACTGTGAATGGCTAAGTAATAAAATTTTATTGGTAAATTCGCTATTCAATATTGCAATGGCAAAGCAATTGCCGAAGCATTTATCTAGAGTGAATGCTCAGCTCCAGGGTTCTAGTCAGCTAGAATATTTAGTGCTTTTTGAGACGGTTGGATGGACCGAGTGTTCCTGGGAGTTTGACCAAGTTGGAGCAGTTTAGAGCGAGAATAGCTTATTCATCATATTTATAATTTCAGTTCTTGAATAATAATGTCATAAACATGAAACTATAAATAAGTACGGAAGGAATATCAGAAAAACATAAAACGAAGCACTCCAATCAAGCAAGCATGCCAATCAATCAAATAGTATGCTGGCCATCGCCATTACGGCTTTATACACCAACTGATTAACTCTATTGTAAACAAACCAAAATAAATGGAAAACGCCGTCTTGTGTGGTCAGATGTTGCAAAAATCACAATGGGTTTGTCAATAAAAAACACCGGATCACATTTCCTAGGTAAAGTTCTTATTTCACCAACTTATTTCTTTGATTTTACGCAAAATTATTATGAACAAAATAATCAAAATAGAAGCACAAAATCTAGCCAGTGCTGCCAACATGTAAACATGTAAATTTTCCGGTAAATGTGGGAGTATATTAAATAAGTTTCAATTCTCATATTTTATTGACTTTAAATTATGAATCAGGTAAATAGGCATTTATTTATCATTCTGGTTATCTATAATAATATGTATTATTTGAAATATAATTATGATATTGAATTTCTGTTTGTAATATCAATTCAATAGCTTAGCTTTTGATAGACGAATTATTATAGCTAACCTGTGTTTATTTAAGCTATTCTCCAAAATAGCTGAACCCATTTTAATAATAATTTTACTGACGCTGATGCTACGCAGATAACATGTTATATCGAAATTATAGGTAGCCGCAGGGCATAACTAATAGTCAATATTTTTTCAGATTTCTAGGTGATGAAAATTCGAAGTTAAATTGAATTCGTATAGGTAATCAGAGAATCTCACAATGAAAATAATTGGAATCCCACTTAATCTAGTATAGCATGCAGTGTGCATTAAGATTTTTCATTTATAAGAATTTGGGCAATTAAAATTAATAATATTTATGTATCCATAAATTTTTATTTCTTATTTATCAAACAATGAATATGAGAATAAAATAATGTATATTTTTTCATTATTATGAACGTTTAATTGATCTTCCTAGTAACAATCGTAAAATATGGCTGCTTATTGCCACTTTTAAATAAGTAATTTTTATTTGATTTTTGGTTAGGCATTTCCATAGGAACAACGCATGCGAAGCATCAGGCAGAAAAAAGTTGTCAGCCAGTTAATAGGCACAAAGAATTATTTATTCAAACTAAAATTAGACAGTGAACGGAGAGTTGGAATACACTGAGGGCTGAACAGATTTTGTTGAAATTTCTTCGATTAGCAAATACGTTACTATTTGATCCCGGGAAAGTACAGTGTTCTGTTCTGTGCTTGTGGGATAATCAAATTCACTGCAGTTAGCACCATAAAGCGCTGGCGTAAATTGAAAATTATAAAAAGTAGGTCTAATAGACGATGACCGTGGCTAAAGCAGTACCTACGTAGATTTTTTTATAATCTACACATTCATTTGTAAACAATTATTAGGAAGAATATTTATAAAAATTATGGGTAATTTTTTCTTCAGTTGGCAACTCGATATACAATGACACTCAATGTCATTCCGCCATTGTTAGGATTCAAGTTTGATTTGACAGGATGCCATCCTTACTTTTCATAAATCCATGGTCATAAACCCAATATTATTTATGTAGACAAGTTAGGTTCCTATAACTAGTTTTGATTGTCACCCTACTTAATTGAGTTATATGGTTGGATGCACTTTTTTCTCTAAATCGCAATAGTTTATGGAATCGAATCTAAAACAGGCAGTTATTGTTTCAGAAAAATTCCAAGTTGTTTTAAAAACGCAACATTTTCTCTTATTTGTTCGAGAACTGAGTATTGAGTTTTGCTCTATCACTGCATAAACCAGTTTAGTGTCAACGCTCTGTAATTATCCTGTAGATCGAAATACAATTATGAACCTTATGGTAACTGTGCAGAGTTTTCATTGGCTGTTCTTCTTGGTGCCGCCGCTGATAATCCTGAGGATCCGTACCGCTGGAGCCTCGAATGATATCGAAATGGCGAATGACGCGAGGAACGCCATTACAGCATACCCCGCGTATATTGCGATCTGAAATATAAATTACCATTAGCGAAGAGATATCGTCACGGTTTCAACCCTTGTTTGATACAGTACTACATGCTTCACTTTTTGTCAGTACCTAAATCCTTATTAGGAGCTGGTATCTATTCTTAAATGTATTAAATTATAAAATACTAGCGGCCCGCCCCGGCTTCGCACGGGTATTAAACAAAAATTTCAGAAATTATACACACTAAAACGATGGGTTTCACAGTTTTCATACGGATCTTTACTTTTTTTAACAGCATTGTGGTTTTTGACATTGACTCGACATTCCAAAACTGACACTGGCCGTAGAGAAAAAGCAAGCACCGTGCGCTATACAACCTCTTTTTCTATTCTGACGCGCCATAATAGAAAAAGAGGTTGAATATACAGCCCACGGTTCAATTATTGAATTTTTCATGCGGATCCCTAACTTTTTTGAAAATTTTATATAGCCTATGTTCATCACGGAAAATTAAGGATTCTAATGGTGAAAGAATTTTTTAACTCGGTCCAGTAGTTTCGGAGCCTATTCAATTCAAACAAACAAACAAACAAACAAACAAACATACAAACAATCAAATCTTTCCTCTTTATAATATTAGTATAGAGTATAGATATCTCAAAACCTAATTTAGGTACCACTTTTAGGTTAATATGCAAAATATGTATTTATTTTGTTATTTGGATTTTGCCATTATGCTATT
Organism: Eupithecia pulchellata; assembly: GCA_963931895.1. Lineage (NCBI taxonomy): Eukaryota > Metazoa > Arthropoda > Insecta > Lepidoptera > Geometridae > Eupithecia > Eupithecia pulchellata. Next base: position 9,648,237 of record OZ007522.1, read on the forward strand.
TACATTCTAAGACCAATCGTGTGCATGACTTGCTATTTCATGGCCATCATAATTTCTTTCATTTTTATTTCATTAAATTTCTTGACAGGTTCAAAAATAGATTTTAATTAATTAGGAGGCACGTTCTTTATACAAAGGCCAAGATCGATCTGTAGAAAAATATTTGCTAGAGTTTTTACGATAGATTCTCCCAAGAGTTGGGGAAATGGGTCAATGTGTAGCCTTGGTAAACACATCTCGCTAGAGTAAGCAGTGTTGGTAGTGAAATTCATAAAAGTTTGTAGCGCTTTGTAACTTATTTATCTAGGATGAAGAAATCCAAGCTTAGGTACCGCTCTTTATAATAAAGGTATAGGTATAATACTTTCTGTAATGGTGGCAAATAAAAGATATGTCAAACGACTGCACCTAAATGGTTAGTTTTGTAGAGGACTAATAAGGAATACGGAACTAAAGGAAAGACGAAATGTGAAGCATAAACAAAAGCTTCCATAGAAACTCCAGATGTGATAAAGTTTGTCGGAACTGAGGCTCGGCACTCGGGTTCGGTCTTTCATTACGAACGTTGGCCTTTGATTGACGACCAAACTTTACAAGCATTGTGAACTTCCGAAGGTATCATCAAAGCCTTTGTTCGAGTCGGGACATACGAGGAGTCTGTAGAGGAACGAAAGTTCTTGGTATGAACTAAAGTATTTCTTTGGTCTGTACTTATATGTAGTAGACCCATAATATTAGACCATGCTGTAACCCCCTTTAATTGAAAAAAAAACCACTAGACTTAATACAGATCACTTCTGTTATTTTGCATGATAAGTGATTTTTTTGATGTAGGGAGTTCTAAGTAAATAAATAAGAACTTTGACTTCTATAAGTTTATAAAATACTCATACAAGTTAAAGGAAATTTCGCCATTGCTTGGTTTCAGTTTTGTTGGATCTTGTTATCATAAAGCTTTATGGAAAACAAACGATTTAAGGCGCGGAAAGGGTCAAAGTGGGGTTATAGGATTACGCATATTGGAAATCTGGACGAGTAGCAGCTGATTGCCAAACATTTGCATCTCAAATAGAGCGTGACACACACATTTCTAACAATAATAAAGAAGAAGGACCCTTTTCGTAAGTCATATGTAAGGCAACCTTAAAGGTTTGAGTCGAATGATAGACAAAAAGACATACCTAGTACAGATGAAAGGGTATGATAAAAATGTGTCATAAAACTTTATTTCGTCTGAACCCTTTTCTTTGAAATCCGATTGAATATAGTGAAGACGGTCCCTTGTTTGAAGTACTGAAATAACTATTGGCTGGTTCAATATTAATGTAATTAGATTCCATCTTTCAAAAGGGTTCAATAAGGTAGTTCTCGTCGGGGGGAACGAAATCGTGAAGTTAGGAATGAAATTATCCAACAAAGCTTTCAGGAAAATTCATAAAATCTTTAACATCATCGACTGCGGGCAGGAAAATATTTTGCGAGCCTCAAGACCACAGCAAAGAAACGTTACTTTGTTTGGTATGTTCTTGAGGTAGGTATGTAAGACAACACAACCATGATAATGGTTTCTTACCTTCGTACTTTTCTATAAGTACAGTTAAACCAAGTAACTTAGGTAAAATCGAAGACAAAGATCAAAGTTTATATTCCGGGAGCATCGCCTCCGCCTCATATCAAAACTTTCAGAACATTTGAATTCGTGACAAAAAGGACATTGCCGATTTCCATGGGAGAAAAGGTATTTCCTTTCGTTGAGTTTCAGAACAGTCTCTTTGGTATATTCTGTATAACCATTGAATTTGAGTTTGTATCCAGTTACCAATAATATAACCAAAAAAATTAAATTGTCAAGGACAGACGTGCAGAATATTACAGTAGGTTCAGGGCTCAAAAGGTCGTTAGTGAAACGATCCATCACATATTTGCATTTTTAGTATGTACAGCTCGCGCCTCGACAGAATTTGGCCTAGCAGTTTTTGCTGGCCCGAACGTCGATTGACATGAAGATAAATGGTGGCTAAAAACTTCGATCGGAATTTAGTTTAAAATATTCGACGAATTTCATTTCCGACGAAGCTTGTCTGCAAGTAAAGTAGCTAAACGTTTTTGAAATAACGCCTAAGCTGCTATAAAGCAGATAGACTGGCCAAAGAGGGGCTCAAGAGATCCGGTAGCTTAAGTCGGCAAACAGATAGATGGCTTGGCGCTTAGCAAAACTAAATATAAATTATACCACGCAAACATTTTACAGTCGTATTTACATTTAAGTTTTTAAACTGCCTAAGTCCATAATTCGTTATAGTTTGGGAGCTCATTTAGGAGTGGTGTATAAAACTACTCTTATGAAAAACGGATGATTAGTAGTAGAACCGGTCACGGTACGATTGAACAAGGAGTTAGGCGCAGTGAGTCTACTGAGAGTCAGAATAGCACGTAGTTGATGAGGCTACCATATCAATCATGGCGCAGCCAGTAGAATATTAATAACATCAAAAGCAAACGAAAATGATCTCTATTCTTACCACGGTAGAGTTCTGCATGTGATAGGGTCCATCAAGCAGGAACGAGGTGTACATCATGATAGTGGGATGAACGAGGTAGGCGCAGTAGGTGAGGCGACTGAGGGGCAGGAAGCCTCGGTAGGATAGCGCGGAGTTGATGAGCCCGCCATATCCGGTGCAGCAGGATATCGCCACCCAAGCTACGGCGACACCCCAGGCTGCAAGTAATTTTGAATCTTATTTGTAGAGGTTAAAGTTATTAATCCGGTGGTCGTCGGTTGCTGGTTGGTGCTGCTTTTCCATACTTACCTACTTGGGTAATTTATCGTTGTAGGATAGTGAATGATATCGCTACTGTCCTGAATGTTCCATCCTTGTGTACGAGATTTCATAGAATATGTTAATAATTTATGAGCTCTTACTTAATTGCGCGAGAAAAAATTCCACGACTGAAAATAATATTCAGGACAGAAAATTTTCAGCTAGCTAAAATATTTGCTCTGCTTCAGTTAAGTTAAATATCTACCTCCTGCATTCTTAATTTGAAAGTAATATTGTCTAACAATTCCAATCCAACATAGTATATCATAACCCAACAAAGTAAACAAAGTATTAATTCAGAGAGTGATTGACAGTTAGTCTGCTACAGTTATCACTTTGCCCACATCTGTAATCCCAACACTTCGCAGACGACAAAGGCGAGTAAAACGCTGGACGGATTCATTCGTCGCCTTCGATTCAATAGATTTTCACTTGCATTCAGTTCAAAAAACCAGGTAGGTTCCTATTCAATGTTCCAAACCAATTGGTTTTAGGAAGGGTTCAAAAGAATAATTTCTTAATACTCAAGACTTATATGCGTAACCTCAAGGAAAAAAGGTTTCTGATTAATCATGCGTAAAAATAACCGATGGTTAAAGGGGCACTTGAAGCTTTCAGTTTGGTTGATTTTCATAAGAATTCTTGTAAAATAAACACATAACACCATTTGCGCAGCTATGTAGGAGCGTTTTAGAATGCTGGAATGAAATACTAGTTTTCAGTGAAACGTTCCCAAATAACTTTTTTGTCAAAATCTGCAAATAAAGCTTTGCTAATGAAATCCTCTTAGACGAATTTCTTTTGTATATTATCATTGTACCTCTATAGTAGGTATCTTAAAGGACACTTGCCTCTATTACTTAAGTGCACAAGAGTGTGCATAGGTGCACTCTCTAAGTATGAGAAACCGCTTAGCAACAGCTGAAATGGCGATTAAACAAAACTCTTTTCTCTAAACAAGACAGACACGAATACTTTTTCTTAAAAAAAGTGTACGCACCTAGGTTCCTGCCATATTTTTTTTTCAAAATACTTTTCTGTACCTAATGAAATTAAACCTAATCGCATTTTTGAATTTCCCATACAAACGTAGTACAAAATGATTTCTAATTTGAGAATATTTTCACCATGATTATTTGTTTTTGAATAGTATTTATTCATGTTGCTGCCACAAGATTTATACTATATATTTATACAAATCTACATAAATACTATATTTTAAATTACCTGTATGTCCAACACTGATGTAGAAAGCAGTCGGCCATACTTCGAAGAAGCCGTTGACCATGCTAAAGATCAGGCTGCCCATGATCGCGAGCGCACTGGGCCACCCGAGAGCAACCAGCCAGTATGGCATCTTGATCTGGCATTTAGTTTGGTGGAGGTACCAGCCAACCATCATACCTGGGAATAGAAATCTGTATAAAAAAATAAATAATGCTGGACAATCCACACAGCATCGGTACTAGACAACTGATATAACGACTAACGATAAAACGACCAGAACTCCCTGAACAAAATTTGCAGATCGTACAAATAGTTGTCACGAGGCGGGAATCGAACCCACAACCTCCTGCATCGCAGGTGGACCTTCGCCCACTGCGCCACAGAGGTCGTCAAATATCAGGGATTTGGAATCAATAGGGTATTTTATGAATAAAATCTAAAAATATATTATTGATATAGCAATATCTTTCTGAAAATGTTAGTTTTACTTCATAAAATAACAACAAATATTTTAAAAATCAATTTAAGTTTTTAGTTTTTTTTTCTATTTGTAACACCATGAAATAGAGCCGTATTGATATGACGTGAAAGATGAGAGAAGCCACGGCTGAGCCATGGCTGAGCAGACTAAAAATTGACAATCATGAACTTTGTAGGTACTCTGTTCATAAAAATAACTGACGTCATTGCCGCAGGGCAATACGGGGTCTACTGAGTCCAGTATTTTTGAAAATGATCAAAACTTTAGATGCAATTATTGTGGTTTGTTAGACAATAATACACACATAATCTAAAACAATAACAATATAATCAGATCAGATCAGAAAGATTAGATTACACTTTTAAAACAAGTACGACAAGTGCGAGTGTAACTCGCGCGCCGAGGGTTTTGAACTTTTGTCGTTTAGGTAGGTACGTATATGACAACCTCTTGGCGCGGTGGGCTTACAACGCAGGAGGTGGAGGTTTGATTCCTGCCTCGGGACTAATATTTGTAGGATCTTCAGATTATTTGTTCGGGTGTTCTAGTCCTTTTCAGTACACAAAAATAAATCATCTAATGTGATACTTATACTTTATTAAGTATAACAGCTATCGTAGTAATACCAATAACACAAGCTTTGCTTAGCTTGTGGGTAAATGATACTGTGTGGATTATCTAAGATACATAACTATCTCTTCTCAAAAATTTTGGTTAAAAACAACAACGGTTTTGGTGCGCTGTGGAACTCCTATTACAGTTACTACAGAGATTAGTGGGTAGGTAAGTGGGTTGGTACCTACATTTTTTTTTCGGCTTTTTCCAACCTATTTCACTAAGTATGAAACTTAGACAATTTTCAAAACCTGTTTTGAATTGTCGTAATCCATACCTTTGATTTGATATTACTCTCAATGAAATAGCCCCCATTGTATGAAAATTAGTTTTTTGACCATATTTCAAAAAGTATTATATTTACAGACTTCTCTATATTTTTCCTGTAAAATATAGATCTATATCTACAAACGGTTAGTACATTTTACATCAATCACTCTGCAATCTTCGGAGATAAGGGGGGGGGAATGGTAATTTTTTTGACCTTTTTCAAAATATTTCGAAAAGTATAAAACTTATCGAAATTTCAAAAATTGTATTGGAATGTACAAACCAATGCCTTTCATTTGATACCCAACTTGGTGGGGTAGTCACCCCTTTAGAAAATTTTCCCGCCCTTTTTTGACCTTATTTCAAAAAGTATTATTTTTACAGACTTCTCTATATTTTTCCTGTAAAATATAGATCGATATCTACAAACACTTTGTACATATCACATCGATCGCTCTGCAATCTTCGGAGATAGAGGGGGGGTACCGGTAAATTTTTCGACCTTTTTCAAAATATATCAAAAAGTGTAAAATCTGTCGAAATTTTAAAAACTGTATTGGAATGTACAAGCTAATACCTTTCATTTGATACCCAACTCGGTGGGGTAGTCAGCCCTTCAGAAATTTTTCCCGCCCTTTTTTGACCATATTTCAAAAACTGTTATTTTTACAGACTTCTCTATATTTTTCCTGTAAAATATAGATCCATATCTACAAACACTTGGTACATATCACGTCGATCGCTCTGCAATCTTCGGAGATAGGGGGGGGGGGGGGGAACGGTCATTTTTTTGACCTTTTTCAAAATATTTTAAAAAGTATAAAACCTACCAAAATTTCAAAAACTATTTTGAAATCTACAAACGTGTACCTTTCATTTGATACCACTTTTGACTTTGTACGTTCCATTTAAAATTTCGATTTCAAAATTTGTATGGAAAATCTTCATTTTGATTTTTCATTTATTTTCATTTATTTTTCTATAAATATGTGCGGGCGCACAAAATGTATTATTATTTCAAATTTCAAGTCAATAGCTGCAGTAGTTTCTGAGATATTAAGGATTCAAAACACAAAACAGACCCAAAGCGATTTCATAAGGGTTTTGCAACCGATGGCAAAACCCTAAAAATGGGTATTACACCCGTTTTTGAGTTTTCAAAAAATGTGTATTACACCAAAGTGTAATAACCTAATTTAGGGGTATCTCAAAAAAGCGTCTGATGTAGGTATACAAAAGAAAAGAAAAAAGATATACGTTGCTTAATCCCTGATGACATCCCCCTTAATTATTATAAAAGCGACATTATGAAAGTTTTGATCCTGGAATAACATAAAGGGTCCGTTTTTCATATCGGCTCAAATGTGGTTAAATTTGAATTCTCCCTAAAATGTTTATGAAATCTAAGATTATGTTGAGTCATAAATATCCGAGATTGGAATAAACGTAAGCCTAATCCGAAAACAACTTAGCTTATTGAACAATTTTACCCTCGCAAGGTTTATGTCTTATAGGGCTTAGTGAAATTGCATCTAAATAATTTGGACAGTTATGGTAAGATTCGTCGCCGTTCAAAACGCAAATTATAGGTAGGCATACCCTTTTTAGCATCGCTGCGGTTATTCACCTTTCAGAGGTAAAGTTTATCGAAGGTCTTGTAGCAATTTCAGCAATAATCTTTATAGCTGTATGCTGCTTACACAAAGTGCTTGCATAGATCACGTATCGTTTGTGAACATACGGAGAATTTAGTAACGACTCAGAGATAAACTTTGCATTAAACGAGAAACTATGTGTATTTGTGAAATGTGTGAAACATTTATCATCGAACGCAGACCTGAATAACAAGTAGGCTTTCAACCCATGTTGTTTATTAGGTAGGTAGTGGGCAATAAATGCGAAAAAATTCAAATCTAGATTCTACGTCTCGTAACTCAGCCACAGGCATTTTTGAGCTGATTTATTGCTCAAAAATACCTATATACTGTATTTCTATTTTATAAAATATTGGTATTTTAAAAGGGTCTTCTAAACATTGAGGTGAATACAACGATTCTTAACGCCCCCTCCTCGGAAACAACTCGATTGTCCGTACTTCCTAACAAGTCTTCAGAAAGAATAAGGGTTCACTTCAACAGTCCTCGGTAAGCAATCTTAGAAGTTGAGACTCTCAAAACATGTAAATGAGGAATCTTTCAGACAAGGCGGTCGTCGGGTGGAGATATAGAATAGCCCATTCCATTTATCGCCTTACTTTTATACCAACTGACCTACAAAAGGTCTTTTCTACCCTGCCAAGATCAATAGAAAAGTTATGAATTCAAAGAATATCCATATTAATATCATAAAATCGGAAGTAATTCTGTCTCTCATAATAACGTTATTTATTTAGGCTGTCTGTGTACCTTATCACGCTTTGCACAGGTCCTAATGAAATTTGGCAGGAGGCAAACGGCATCGCGGTGACGGTCATAGGTTAATTAAAAATCGAGCGCAAAACCACTTGTACAATCTAGTACGTAATGAATTCTTCGAAGGTCATGTAATTCATCAAAAATTTAAACATTTTTGCCGTTTATTATTTTGCTTCTGTTTACTGGAAAGAGAGAGAGGTTCCTGGCCCAATAAAAATAAAAAGATTATTGTTTTGATAGACGAAAAGACAATCTTATTTCTTCGGTGACTGATTTGATTCCTTCGTAAGTTTATAGGGCCAAACTAAAGTGATCTAAGTAGGTACCTTTATAAACGTGAATTGTGGCCAAACCTTATTGAGAAATAAAGACTGGCCGACCGTTGTATCACGAAATATATTGTGGCTAGAAGTCCACATTATGTGATTTAGGATTTAGGAAAATATCATAATGGCTTTCGAAAAATATTTCGAGGAATCCTCAGGGAATCTCGTAACAGATAACGACTTGTCTTGTAATACAAAAGCTACCAGATAGGCTCGAGGCCTACACCGTTTCAGTAATCGATAAAGCACCGAGGCCTCATTTCGTGGAATACACGGGATCCCAATTCGGAGGGCCACGTCATTGTGTGAGTTTCCGGCTCAAAGACATCCCCATAAACGTATCTCAGTACCTTGTTCGCCATGAATTCCAATGTTATGATCCTTTGAAGTTTGGTTATTTTACTATTTTATCAATGTCATTGTATTACGATTCTACTTGCAATAAAACATGGTAAAAACGAGGGATTCAATGTTACAAACGCGTAAGAAATAGGGAAATAGGTAAACATTTATGTCATGACATTATGCCTAAAGAAATAGGTATGACATGATATAAATTTAGGTGCCTATATGCTTTCTTTGGAAGGGAAACAGGCGAAACATGGGTTGTTTACATTTACTCGCCCTGTCCAACTAACAATCAACTCACCGACTAGATAAGGGCCGATCCTAGACCAAGGTTTGTCATACAATGGGTCGAACATTTCGAAGGGCTCTTGAATCCTCGCCTTGTACTGATGCCACACAGAAATATAGATTGTAGTGATCCACGAAGTCACCATGACGAAGCCCAGTGACGTCATCGCGAATTTTGGATGCCTGTAGAAAGAAATTATTGAAATTAACCGAAATCAAAAAGGTTCTTGGACACTCAGGGAGTACAAGTTTTTGGTTGTATTCATCTAGTTTTTCGCGTTAGAATCTACGTAGGTAGTTGATAAATGAGATAAGATCATCATGTATTTTTTTTAAATCACCGGAATATTTTTGTATTTGGTTGGAAATATTGTCGGCTCTTATAAAAACACTGTATAATGCATGTTAGTATCGTCGAGATTGATGTCGATGTAGATTTATTGAATAAAAAGTTATTGAATAGAAAGTACCCGTTTACAAAGTTGTAGAAGAAAAATGGTGCTGCTACGGACTTGCTACGAACTCGTAGCACTTCGTAGCACCTAAATAAATTGACTTGTCTAATGTGCTTCGGTTATTTTTTTTACCAGTTGTAAATAATTATAGTGTTTGGAAACTTTAACATAGGTAGGTAGAATCAATGAAAATTTTTGTTTGCTTCTCCCAGTTAGATTAATAACGAAATTTACTTAATTTTTTGTCTTTTATGCCAAGGATGATACGTCGGATAGGACGTATCTTCAATATTACCTTTAAAAGTAAAAGTAAACAGATGTTCTTAACCGTCACGTTTTTTTTTGCTAACGCATTACTTGGTAAAAATATTATTTTCTCCCAACGGTTTAATAAATGTAGCACGGCGTTATGAGGCTCCGCTATTAATGTCTACAAAGCTTTTAAAAAAATAGGGCATTTTTTCACAACTGGAAATTACGCTGAAAATAAAAATGTCTTCTTAAATCTGGAGGAAGTTTAAAGTTTTTCTTAGCCTGATCTTTGGTTAGTTATTTATTTGTAACTATTTAGAGGATGCTCAAGTATTAATTATGGGAGCGTTGTCTAGAACAAATTAAACCACTTTCTTTTAGTGGTTTAATTTGTGACAGATTTCACAGACAATACATGACCTACTATAACTATTTCATCCCCCAAAAGTGCGTTAGAACTTTTAAGTTACACGAATCTAAACATTTTTAGTTCATTTTAATGGCCATTGCAATTGTAAGCCGTTATCCACTTTTAATTAAATAGTTGAGTAAAGTTAGGCCTACTCTTAGTTGACTGACTGAGTAATCAGTTGTATGTCCATATTTCGATGTTGGAATGTTATCTTGATGTGAGTGTATTGCCCACCATAATGAGCTCAATGTACACTTACTTGATAGAAAGCAACAGAAGTAAAATCCCAACCACGTAGAACTGCGTATCATTAGCCATATACCATGACCAGACCATACACATATCCTTCTGCGGATACAAATTGTTTATATATAGCAAGTTTCTCCACCAATACTTGTCGCAGGTGATATGGTCGTAGATAGCTGGCTCAAAAACTGTGTTGTCATGCGTCCATCGTAGTGCTATCTCATTCAGCCCGATGACAAATGCGTAGGCTGGAGTAAGACGGACTATACGATAGCTGAATAGAACTAAGAAGTTTTTCACTACGTAGAGGAAATCTGGTTTGCTGTAGCATCCGCTATTGGGCTTTTCGAGTAAATCCTCCTTGAAAGATTGTTGGCTGATGACTGATACTGATAAGGCAGAGTTGGTGTAGCCGTTTAGGTTTTTGTTCAGCGCTCGTTCGCTTTTCTTTTGTGCTTTCTTGTCTTCAGTTCGGAGGAAGAGGATGGTCACCAGGATACCGCTGTGAACAAAATATTATATTGTAAGCTGTGAATTCTCTGCTATAGCGAACAAGGAAAAAAGGGTCTTCCAAATACATTTGTAAAGCGTAGTGCGAATCCAGACACATACTTTGTTAATTTCTCTTCCTTATAATAAGCGGTCTGTTTTCCCAAAAGGCTTCTTACAAAGGATCTGTAACAGATGCTATCAAGTATTAGCTGCAGTTGGTACATTTATTAAGATCTCCATTATGACAACACCAGATGGACTGTGTGGCTCGTTGGATACACAAAATAGAGCCAATTCTTAAAGAAAGTTTGCAAGATCACGGGTTCAAATTCCGTTTTGCTGACCAAAGTTTCGAGTAAATAAACTGAATAAAGTTTCGACGTAGATTACATCGTTATTCTATTGTTTTGATGACTTATCTAACCACAGAAAAACTTATACTTCTACATCAACCAATGCATGGGTAAACATTTTGGTAAAAGCATTTTTTTAAATTCATGAGCGGATATTAACCACTAAAATAGATCCATTAATTTGTTATAATTAATAAAATCATATTGCGGATTGTGGCAACCGATTAATAATCCATTATAGAGTAAATCCATCGAAAATGAGAAGCACTTTTAAGCTAATAAATAGCATCAGTTGAATGAACAAGTTAATTTCTACACTGAAGGCTACAGTACATAATTGCACCGACCTGAATTAGCAAGCACTAAGCCGGAGTGCAAATTACGCGTTCTCTAACCGTCCTTTTAGTTTCTCAATGAAATCTACTGCGAGAGAAATCCGCAGTTTCAGTATAAGAAGAAGTGGCAGTAAGCCAGGATTTACAAGATTAGGATAGAAAGTGCAAGATAGTGACACTTTTGCATCGCGGTAAAAGCTTCTGTGGCTAGTCTTTTTATTTGACTTTAGTTGAATTATGTTTGTAACGTCAGCTTCGAAAAGTTTTAGTAAAACTTTCATCTATACGGTGCGGAAACGGCGGCCAAATTCAAGACAAGCATTTTTAGTGCAATGCATTGGTCATATGCACGACACGTGCACAACTGTGGTTCAACACCACCTGTGTTGAACCACAGTCTCTAGTTCTCCGAGTCACTTTTTTGCGACACAAAGCCATCGTGATTCCTCCATTATATAAACAAATAGGTTTAGGTATTTTTTTACTAACATGTACCTATAGCAAAGCAATTACTTTGTTCAAGTAGAACCTATATTTTATAGTAAGTATCCAGTTTCAAAAGGCCGAAGGGCAATACCAAAGGTTGTTTATGAATACTACACTGAATTTAGTAGAGTTTTATATTTCATTTTGTATAAGCAACAACTTTTTATCCTTAGTTCAGAAAAGCTATAAAGAAAGCAATGATACCAATTTGGAAAAGAAATACGAGTTATCTTACTAATGTAATGTTTCGACGGATCCTAAGTGATACATGTTGATAGAATTGGAAAAGAGCATCTTTTACAATAACAATATTTTGGTTGATAAACGTATATTGCAATATACTGACGAATATAAATATTTGAAACCGTCATTATGCAATTAATACGAGATCTTTTCGAAGAGAATATAATACCACGTATGATATGAGAAGGTATCAGGACACTTGCGCGAAAGACAATTGCGCGAAGGACACTTGCGCTATGGACACTTGCGCTAAGGACACTTGCGCGAAAGTCACTTGCGCAAGTGACCATATGAGAAGCTAGTCACAATTTTATTATAAATGCGAAAGTTACTTATTTTTCTCGACGTTTCAACATCTTTACTTGTGTTGTAAAAAAAGACGAAAAACTAGATCTAGTTCTTTGAAAAGGTGAACTCAGTTGTGAAAAAAGACGACAAAGTAGAACTCACCTGATAACGAAGAAGGTGTCAACGCAATAGGATGCGTTACCCACCGACTGGTAGAAGAAACTCCTCTCGGTGATGACTCGCATCACCTTGTTGTCAGCTACGTAGAACACGGTCAGGTATGTGTGCACCATTATCACCCATATCACCGACATGAACCTGAGGACAACAAAATATCAATAAACTAGCGGTCCACCACGACTTTGCACGAGAATTTACGTATCATCATCATCAGCCTATAATAGTCCACTGCTGGACATAGGCCTTCTCTAATGAGAGCCATAGAAATACATATGCTTGATTAAAAAAATATATATAAATTATTACTTACACACATGTTAGTTTACGTTATACAAGTTTTCATAAGGAACCTTATATTTTAGAAAATATTGTATAGCCTATGTTCATCTGGGAAAATGTAAGATTCTAACAGTGAAATAATTTTTCAAATCGGCCCATTAATTTCGAAGTCTATTCAATTCAAACAATCACTTTTTTTATATTCTTATAGATAATACTGGACATTTTTACGCAGCCTAATTAGTGTCGCGTTTAGTTTTTGTTAAGAAAAGTTTGGTAATGTATCAGGTTGCAAGGATACTACAAGAATAACAATAATGAACGACCTCTGTTGCGTGGTGGTCGAAGGACCGCTTGCGACGATGAGGTAGTGAGTTCAATTGCCGCCTCGGGACAAATATATATACAATCAGATGTTTGTTTTGGGTGTTCTGGTCGATTTCTTTAATAAAATAAAGATCTATCTTTATAAAATATTGAAGTAATTATGTATGTAAATCAGTTATCTAGTACCCCCAACACAAGCTCTGCTTAGCTTGTTGCTTGATGCTGTAATGATTGTTCACCATTATTATTATAATTTAATGTTGGCAGTAGATCTAATTGACATAGCCTTGGCTCTCCATTTACTATGTTTTCTTTTATCTAAGGTCATGTAACTACTTAGTTACACGGCCATAGTACGAACAAATTCTTTGTCTGAGGTAGACTGCCAAAATGTGTCATTCTGTAACAATACTATTGTATAACGAAGTGATTAATTCATCAGAATAGAGGCCTAGCCCAGGGTTACGGTTTGTCTGGTGTCTTGGCGTTTATTCGTTGAGGATAGAGAGATCTCTTTGTTTTGTAGTTTAAAAAATACTCATTTATGGATTATATTTCAATAGATTATAATGCTGTTGACCGCAGATGGTCATGAGGCATTGAATCACTCTATCTATTAAAAAGCCGCATCAAAATCCGTTGCGTAGTTTTAAAGATCGTATACATAGGGACAAACAGACAGAGAGCGGGAAGTGACTTTGTTTTATACTATAATAATAATAATTTATTTATTGTTCAGATGTGACTATGTAGTGTTTACTTGGTCTTAAAAATACTAAATAGTTTAAAAACTGCGCAAAGAGCCAATTTTACGAGTGATATTACGTTGCAACTTCGCAAGTTTCTGTTGGCTATTAGTAGTAAGTTTATGTCCAAGCCTCAGTAGGTTTCTACGTTTAAACCACGGCAATCCTTTCTACCACAAGCTACCCCGGCCGCTAGACCACTATACGAATTTAAAGTACGCGGTTGGTCGTATTTCATTTCGAAACAGATGAATTTACTGAAGGTCTTCTAAAGGATTCAAGTGTTGAGTTAAACAATGAAATTTCATAATTAAAATAAAAAAAATTAGGTGAAATTATTATTATTATCAATAAACTAAATAAATAATGCTGGCCACTCCACACAGCATCATCTAGCTAAGCAGGGCTTGTGTTATGGGAACTAAATGACTGATGCACTTTTTTTTATAATTGATAGACCTCCGTTTGACCACGATCTCACCTGATGGAAAGTGAAGATGTGGTCAAGACACCTATTTGAAGAGACCCAGGTTGAAGTTAGTTGGAAATCGACTTAATAAAATATAACATATATTATTATTACATATATTACGCTACATCATATTAATATTACATAGATAGATAACACCGAAACGAATATCTGCAGATCGTGCGAACATTTGTCGAATAGAACCTGCAACCTCCTGCATCCTGCGCTTTATGTTTGTTCCTTTTTAAAAGAAAACTACAGAACGGATTACTTAAGTCCAACTATAGTACATTAAAACTAATATGGTGGATATAAACTTGCCAAGACACAAATTAATTGAAAGAATGTAATAAATTAAGATAAGGAACTGCTATGAAACTTGGCACCTATCTATATGATCTCAGATCTTTTATATGTGATTTTTTATCTTTTATAGGTGAAGCTACGAACGAGCTCCTTTCACATTTGTTTTGAATAGATATCATTTCATATATCACGATCATAATCAGATTGACGTGGACTGACCTATCATTAATTGAATTAATTTCCCGAAGTGCAGGCCAATCTGATAGCTATCGCAGGAAATTATACTGGAGGTGTCAAACATGTCATCTGATATCTGGACAGCGCTTAGGGACCTGCCATCCTATTGATGTTGATAAACAATCAACAACAATTGCTCGAGGATTCTTATGGGGAGAATTCCACCTTTGACCAGATTGCAAACATACACTTCACTTAACGAGCACCTATGTAATTAATGACAATTAATTATTAAATTATATAATAAAATCCCTGGCGCGTTGAAAACGCAAGTAGCTTTTATTAAACGCAAAAGATACGCATTATACAATTGACGAAAATCTAAACGAAAAATAAGAAAGTAAAATATATTCGCCTATTACCGATTGTCCCTACCCCCTGCGTTCTAAAGTAACAACGACGTCCTTCTCTCTCTCCATACATATTGTGTTCCCAGCAGGGTCTATAGTGAAACTCATTACCTATTAATAATGTATAATAAACCTTGCAATGTAAATATACGCTTCTACAACAAAATTCCAAGTGAGTTGCAAAAATTATCTATAAATAAATTCAAACGGATTGTCAAAAATATTCTTTGCAAAAAGGTTTACTATAAAATATCAGATTATCTAGACGACAAAAAAGTTAGGGATGAGTTATGCTCCAACTCTAAAACTAACAATCTAACAAGGTAAAGGTTTCTTGTTCGCTTCTTTACTTTACCTTAAAAAGATTGAAGTGATCAATTAATCAAAGTGCTCACTTTATTTCCCATTTTATTTCTTATTTAACTTGTATTTTGTGACGTGTCCAAGAGTCCTGTAAGGTCCAAAGGAAATAAAGCACTTTGATTTTGATTTTGATTTTTGTACCCATAGCATAATAAATGATTTGGTTTTAAGTATTCTAAAAAGTAGATCGATTTTTTTACCTCATTCCATGAACACAGGTCAGCGCTCCATCGTTGGGCCGGTCCGTGCTGAGGATGGTCCTACCGTTTGACAGCACTGAGAATGACAGCAGCAGCTCGGACCACATGCCTGGGAAATACAAAATATTGTCAAAGACCTTTATTCTCTGTTCGCAATTCAAACGACAAGATACGGCAAGATAGCGGCTTAAAAACGGAAAAACCGTATTTCATATGCCTTGAGACCGAGACCCGCTCAGGCTTCGCATGGGTCCAAAAACCTTCCTCTTGAATTACCTCTATCTATTAAACAACAAAATCCGTTACAAGTTCATCATCATCAGCCTATGTCAGTCCACTGTTGGACATAGGCCTCCCCTAATGAGCGCCATAGCGCCCTGTCTTCGGCTTGTCGCATCCAGCATCTGCCAGCAGTCTTTCGCAGATCGTCATCCCACCTGGCCGGAGGGCGTCCTACACTACGTTTACCAAGTCGCGGTCTCCACTCAAGAACACGTTTACAAGTTCATATAGTCAGTTAAAGATCTAAGCATACATAGGAACAAAAAGAGAGACAGTGGGAAGCGACCTACCACGTTAATGTACAGCGTAGTGTGGCTGTTATTTTCGTCTTAGACTCTAAGCCTTAGAGAATACAATATTTTGATTCCACACCAAGGGACGTTTACGTTTCGCTTACGTTTAGACAACGTTGTCACATGATTTGGGCAAGGAATCCAGCAAGATTAAGTAATTTGTTGAAAAACTATCAGTTTTCTCCTATTTCAATATTTGTATACATATACTTACTATACCGTAAGTAAAACTAAAATTGTTATTTATTGACTTAAATTTCACAGAAAAAAATAAGTCCATTGGCTCCTGAATTAGTTTAAAAACTGTGTTTCAAGAGCTGATGGCTTCTTCAACTTATTTAAACAAATAATTACATCAAAACACATAGCCAAACTTAAAAGAATGTACATCAATTATTCAATATTAAATTATGTAAAGTGGTTTTGAAACATGCCAATGAAAAGGAAATTGTGTAAGATATAGAATTTGATTGCATAGAACACCCAACAAACAATTTGGCGTCAATTAGAGCTTATTTTAGACCTTAACGTGATATAAAGGTGCTATAGCAGCAGCAATAACAACTTTTGGCAACACAAGAGTGTAGTCTAACAAAATATTCCACTGTGAGCTATACAGCATAGTTTTAAGGGTAATAACAAGATGAGTTTAAAGGTTAAAGACATACAGCAGCAATTTGTAACGCTATAATACAGGCTAAGCATCTTGTTTTATAGCTGTAAGTGAATCTTACAACCATAGAATCTAAATAAGAAGTAAGCACTGACTACAACCCCCCAAAGTGCTATGCAAGCGCTAACGAACTCTTGCCAAGAACTAAAAGTTGTACAAAAGCAATAATTACTTATACAATGGTTATTATAGCACCAAATACCTAAAGAGGTACAATACTCTCTTATATTACTTAAAGTTGTAACAGTGGGAACATTTTTCGCTATCATAGAACTTCTAGTGCCTAATGTCACTTCTGTATAGGTTTAGGTAGAGTAATAGATCTCAATACCTCTTCTGTAACCCTTATTTGTTCACTTGTTGATATCAGAGCAATGGCGAAGTGATAGTAGGTACTAGAAGTAGTCAAGCGGGAGTTTTCTGCGAAAATGTCAATCTGGGTCCCGTACATAATTTTCTAAATAATAAATCAAATTAAACACAATATTTCAATCACATTTCTTTTATTCTTTTATACAAAGTAAATTAACTTAGTTTTTCTTTAAATGAATCATATTCAAATATATTTATTTATCACACTGAATCCTTATATTTGTCATTTAAAAACTATAAAGCAAAAAAATTATCTGATAAAGATTCATGAAATTCAGCTTATCATCAAGATTTATAGTAATAAATCAATAAAAATATAGTCAAGATCAAGAGGTTATTAATTTGTATCATATCATTCACAATCAGACCTACAGCTTGTACTAGTAGGTCTCTTTTGCAGAGGCCGCCTTCCGACTTATCAAGTCCTTTATCAACATCATCTTTCTCTTTGTTTTTTTTTTGTCAAGTTTTACACGTTTTCATATCGTTATAACAAAAAATCTAATTCGCGTTCAGCTTCTGCATAAGTTGAAATTATTTCTTATTTTTACTTGACACTTTATTCGTCGCCCATCAAGTTGTAGTAAGGTGTTTGTAGATTTTACAAGTTTTAACGCATTGCATTTAGGCCATTTTAGTACTATTATTATGTTTCCATGGATCCGATGGAGCATGCAGTACACAGCACATATTTTACTTTTTCTATAGTTTGTACAATTGTTGTGTACGGCATTCTGAAATTAAAATACAAGTTATTTCATGACGTCACTGAAAAGAGGAGATGAAGGAGGATGAAGGAGATGAATGAGAGGAGAGAGAAAAGATACAGTGAATAAAATATATACATAAAATTGAATCTCCTATGCCGGCATCCTATCATAAGTACTTATAAGCCTAACACAGAAATCTATATCTGATTTCTAAATAATTGATAAATTTTAAACATAAACATAATATAAAGGACCTTTTTCTTATTTTTGAGTGGTTTTAAAGTAGCAGTATGCGTTACTTTCGCGTTACTGTAAAATAGAAGTGTAATGAATGTCACTCAAAAATCTACGGACAGACAGTACTACGGATCCCTAAATTTGTTTGCCCACCATTTAAAGGTTGCGAATTGATCTGACCAAGGTTATAAAAACAGAAGCAACTATGATTTATATAAAGTATTTTACTTATGCTTCATTATGTGTATTAATTACGACTAGCACGATACTTTAAACTGGAATAAACAATGTTTTATTCGATTCTTCGAAAACTTTTATGTTACTCCATATCTAATACATTGTTTATTTTCAGTAAAGAGACATTAGTCATCGGGCGCTTGAATAATTTGTTAATAATACATATACTTAATCACAATGTACTTACGTTCGCAGTGAAAAATCAACCTCTCCTGTAGTCAATAAGTTGGAACTAAACGATTTCATTTCAGTTTCACAAACGAGGCGCCCTTTTGGATTAATAAATATCTAAACATTTTACGCACACAAAACTAGAAGTAATTATTCTGTTGATAAAAAAAGAATATCGTGATGTTAAAATTTAAGAACCTTATAGCTCTTATAGATACCTTTTGGAGCTCAGAGCGTTAATAATCACCCATTTGCCACCCTCATTCCACCTAAAGACATAGTGAGTGACGTTGTAGTTCTGTTGTTCACCTTAAAGAGTTAGTAGTCACCTATTTGCAGCCCTCAAAGCACCCAAAGAGTTAATAAACGCTATATTAATCTATTGTACCACTAAAGGACTTAACTTCCGCTTATTTATCGCGTTTTTATCTCTTGTAGTTTCAGTTTTCGCTATTATAGCTCTCTAATAGCTCTATTATACCTCTAAACCAAATCTGTAACTCTGTTGTACAGCCATTAAATAACCCAAGGCGATATAAAAGTGTGCCCAATTCGGGGGTATAGAGGAGTTATAGTGCGCTCTAACTCCAAATAGTAACACTTATTAATAACTGTAAGATCTGGTTAGCGCTCTTATACATCTAATATAGCTCTTGTCTTAGCGCCTAAGTGTTAGTTGGGCAGGAATTGTATTAACGTACTGAAACAACGTGGGTAACATGTTTGTTTAAGTAAGGTGATAGGATGGATGTTTGTTTAACTAAAATAGGTTAAGGTTTCATGTTCGCCCAAACATAAAGCTCAAAGGTAGTTTTGTGTTGATGTTTACCTACCTGACAGGCCTTGCGCTCGAATGGTGTATTAGGCCAGGCAATCAGAAGCCTTTAGTTTACGTAAATTTAGTAATGCCAGTTACTAAGTCTGGCTAGGCACTGGTAATTAACGAAAATTTCTAAAGTTACAATTTTTTTACATACGTACTTGGGTTCCATTATTGACATTTCATACGGATCCCTAACCGTTTGAAAATATTCCATGTAAAGTATTCTCTAAAAGACTATATTCATCAATAATCAGGGATAATGTAAGATTCTAATGGTGGAAGAATTTATAAAATGGTCCACTAACCTATTCCATCCAAAGAAACAAACAATCAAATCTTTCCTTTTTATAAAATTATCTTGACACCCCCGACGCAGGAGGTTGCGGGTTCTATACCTCAACAAAATATTTGTACAATCTGCAGATATTAGTTCAGGGTGTTCTGGTCGTTTTGTAATTATTATACACTAGCGGCCCGCCCCGGCTTCGCACGGGTATTAAACAAAAATTTCAGAAATTATACACAACACGATGGGTTTCACAGTTTTCATACGGATCCCTTACGTTTTCTAACAGCATTGGGATTTTTGACATTGACTCGACACTCCATAACTGACACTGGCCGTAGAGAAAAAGCAAGAACAGTGCGCAACCTCTTTTTCTATTCTGACGCGCCATAATAGAAAAAGAGGTTGAATATACAGCGCACGGTTCAATTATTGAATTTTTCATGCGGATCCCTAACTTTTTTGAAAATATTATATAGCCTATGTTCATCACGGAAAATTTAGGATTCTAATGGTGAAAGAATTTTTCAAATCGGTCCAGTAGTTTCGGAGCCTATTCAATTCAAACAAACAAACAAACAAACAAACAAACATACAAACAAACAAACAATCAAATCTTTCCTCTTTATAATATTAGTATAGAAGTATAGATATAGATATCTATATATGTAATAATATGTATTGTATTATGTATAACAGTCATCTAGTACCCATAACACAAGTTCTTAGCTTGGAGCTAGATGATGCTGTGTGAATTGTCCGGGATAATTTATTTATTTATAAAATATTATTACAGATAAAATAGTATTTGTACGTGTCTTGCTGTATGATGCCAATAATCTTCACAGTCAGTCATGATTAAGCTCTCCTGCCTCAATTTAACTAGTAACCACAAGAAGCTTTTATTTGTAATTATTCTGCAACAAAATAGAAACTCGAATAACTCCAAATTTACACAAAGAGCTCTACCCAACCCCATATTTTATGAGTATTGATTGTCCCTTTTGTTTTGTTGTTCAATGAGAGGAGTTGAGGGAGAAACACCACTAAATAAGCTACTGAGCTTTTATGAATGCCAGGGTAAGACTCATAACTCGTGTAAAGCTACGTAGTGAGGTTTTAACTATAGGTACTTAATACGGCATTCATGGTTGGTAGTTATTTGAGGTTCTCCACACTCGCGCGACTTCGCGGCGCGAACTTACCAAGGTGTCCACACTTGTGCGCGAACCACATACATGCAATGATAGTATTAACAGCATTGCATACGTGTCTTAAAAACCCTTTGTCGCGGAACAAAAAACCTACAAGCTACAATGTGGTGCGATGCCGTAATGAATATGCGAATAGATTCCGCACTTATGGATCGCGCGGGTTCCTCGCGTGTGGAGAGGCTTTTGCACTAAAGTCATATATAACGGGATATAAACATACGATATGAGCTTCGAGTTTTCCAATATTTCGGCATAATTTCATATGCCACAATTACGGAAACTGAAGGCACTGCGTGTTGGTTTTTATTATCAGAAATACCGATCTTCCGATCTACCGAGCATTCAGTCTTTTGCTACGAACGTTACCACTACCACCGGTTATATTATTGAACGTAACTCGATCACGACACTGACGGTACCCGAAAGCGGCCTGTTACTGCATTTCTCAGGGTTCTGCACATCTAAACAGGCCTCCATGTTCCGGATGATTGAAACCTTCTCGGTTCAGTAGATACTTTGTAGCAAACAAACATAATGAATGTACCTAGCATCCGTTGTTTGCCGCGACCCAATAAACCAGGATAATTCTGCGCTAAATCAATAAAGCCTGCGTACATGAAACCTTTATTGGAAGTTCCACTACATCTATAGCACCGCGTGTACCAGTACCACAGACCACGGGCAAAGGTATTATCAAATTATCCTTGTATGAAGGGACTTGGAAACCGCAATCTCTCACAACGAACAGATGGATGTATTTAATGAATATCTGAAGCTTTTGCCTTTGAATTTTGGTGGTATTGTCGCAGACGTCAAGTTAATCCTTTATCAACTTTGGAAGGCAAATGGCATTTCGTTATAAATAATTGACTGTATGTTAAATGATATTACTGAATTTAATACCTAATAATGACTAGCTTATGCACGCGACTTGGCACGTTCTTCTAAGATAAAACAACTATAGGTTATACGACGACCTCTGTGGTGCTGTGGACGAAGGTCCGCCTATCTACGCCTATATATATACGCTACGTAAGTACTTACATTTAGTAACCATAACACAAGCTTGATGCTAAGTGGATTGTCCAGCATTTTTTATTTATTCGAGGACGAATTACATCCACTTAATATCTTTTAATACATGTGATTTAGGTACAGCGTTTTAGGTAGATGTCCTATTTTAGTTCACCAAAACACGCAATTGTATGTTTCGTTTTGTTTTTATGTGCAAATCGGTACTCTGATTCGGTGTATCAGAATGCAATTACCCGAAACGAAACGAATTTCATATCGGACCATTAAAATACGGGCCTGACACATTCGGACTGAATCAGAAAAGTGTAAATGTTGACAACTAAACTTGACAGAATCAGAAAAGTGTAAATGTTGACACCTATACTTAAGTACTGAACCGTATCGCTTGACGCAGTGAAGTGTTAAGTTAACAAGATTCAGGAGTCGTAGGTGTTTGCACAACGCTTGTCCCTAACACGTCAACTGTGAAGGGCACGATAATAGCAACTAGAACAAAGGGAATAAAAGCTAAATCTACTTTCTATGTTATATTAGATATAAGTAAGTATAGGTATAGATCTATACTTTTATATGCTTCTATATACTTATATAATCCTAAATTTTCCGTGATGAACATAGGCTATAGAATAATTACATCTACAATAATGTAAGCCAAAGTGTATGAGTGCTTAAATACACGTGCGAGGCCGGGGCAGACCGCTAGTATAGTTAGCTCAATCGTATCAATCGTAAATACTGGTTCTTTTATTCAATTGATTTTCTTTGTTACTTTAAAAAAAAGGTTATATCAAGGTATCAGGCTGATTATCGATTTAAGCGCTATCCACACATTTCCGGGAACTCGTCCCGGCCGTGTTCCGTCAGGGACGGGAAAAAATCGGTTACGTACAAATTGTATGAACTTGTTCACACAGCTCCGTGTCAGGCGTCAGGGAATTTTATGAACTTGTTCACACAACTCGGAACACGGATAGCCCTGACCCGGAACTGATTCGGAAATGTGTGGATAGCGCTTTAAACTTTCAATGAAATTCGAGGATCAGTTGAGATACCTGTAGATTGTTTGCAACACTCCGTAGTTAGCTCAATTATTGATCGTAAATACTGGTTCTAATCTGGTTCTTTGATTTAATTGTGATTTTCTTTTTAAGATTTAATGTTTTTTTGTATATTATATCGTGCAATAAAGAATTAAGAATTTCTTTGTTAATTTTACAAAGGTCCTACCAAGGTACCTACCAGCCTGCTTATCGATATTATACTTCTAAAGAACTTCGAGATATACTTTTATGGATCTAATGCTCTTTCAATGCTTTTGAAATGCAAATCGAATGGGTTAAACGAGTGCTAACGAAGCATTATTTTGAACAAAATAATCGTTATGGTTATACGATAAGTAAAATAAATCTCACAGTTAGAATTAATGTTATGAGTCTAGACTAGACTTTACAAATGGCCAATCATAAGTTTACTTTGCTTATACATTAAACCTTAAATTTAATGTAGTAAATGTATCAAATATTTAATGTATCCTAACTAAATAACTTGACTTCAAAGAACCAGACGGTATTTTATTTCTCCAACACGATATTTCGTGTTCGTATCGGCCAATTGGTGTACCTAATACACCGAAATAGAGCACCAATTTGCAATTTGCAGAAAAAAAATTAACGAAAACATCGATTGCGTATTTTGGAGATTTAGAATAGGGCCTCTGGGCCAATATAGAGGTAATTATATTATATCTAGTGAGTTATATGTAGTAGGTATCTATACCGTTTATATGAAAGGACGAATTTGTTATACAATAGAAAAAGTTACATAGTTTTTAATGGATTTTAAGCTATTTAAAAGACATTTAGGTTATATTTTAATGGCTATTACGATATCTATATATTAATATTATAAAGAGGAAAGAATTTATTTTTTGTTTGTGAATCGGCTCTGAAACTACTGGAGCGATTTCAAAATTATTTCACCGTTAGAATCCTTTATTATCCCTGATGAACATAGGCTATAGAATATTAAAAAAAAAAGTTAGGGATCCTTATGTAAACTTCAGTAATGTAACCCAACCTAGAAATGAAAATACCCGTCCGAAGCCAGGTCGGACCACTAGTTAACATATGTACCTATATGTATAAAACGTGTTTTTATTGTACCTATCTAGTTCATAGTTCGTACTTAAGTAGCCTCTCTTTTGCCTTATTGTATTGTTTTATTTTGCAATAGTATTGTAATAACTTTCTATGTGTGTCTTTTGTAGGTTTTGTAAACTTCTTAGCCAATTGTAAGTTAGGAAGGTACGTGAACGATAGTAGATGAAACAAGCTTACCGCAGGTTTCCCTCCGAAGGTCCTTATCTCTGTTGTCTGCCGGCTTCGCATCGTTCTGCACATGGTTATTGTTCTGAAAAGGTTCATGCTGTTATTCAGATGGTCAAGAATAGATAATAAACGTTTTGTTTTATAGAGAAATCTCTACAGTAAACCAATATTCGTTTCGGTTGACTGGGCCGAACAGCGATAATATTTGAAATCAGAAAATTTGTGATCTATAATTATAAGTACTATTTTAACGGGCATTTATCGCGTTTTTTATTTATATTAATATGATATTTATAATAATTTAGTTCCTAAAAAAAACGCGATAAATACCCGTTAAAATAGTGCTCATAATTATGTGTTCAGATCTCGTAAGTTTAAAAATATTATATTAGTGCTCAGTCCCTCTATTCCCTAAACAGATAAGTATTGTGCACTATAAGATAGGAAAGCTACCAGTGAATACTGAAACGCAACTCATATACCTACAAGCACGTGTTAAGGCTCCGACGACACGGGTGAACTTCTCAAATTTAAACATACATATGTAATACTAAAATGATTCGTAATTCGATCTTATTTTCACCATGATTTGCTATTATTGTATTAAAATTGTATTTATAAGTAGTTATTTTTTTTTCAAAATTGTTGAAATTAAACTATTCGAAATCGGGCTTTTTCAAAGAAGACACGTTTCTTATTATTTGTGTAGGTTTTCTTATTATAGGTATTTTCAAAAAGCTTGTGGTGAAAATATACTCAAGTTACAAATAATTTTGGTGTTACGTTCGTATGGCAAATCATCCGTCGCCGGAGCCTTTAGTGATGATTAATTGACAGGTTTTCATAGAACAAAAATAAATAAATAAAATAAAAATATAAAAAAAACGCGCTTTAATATTTTGGTATGTAGTGTAGATAGTACAACGAAATTGTGTTTTGAAAATGCTATTTATGTGGAAATTCATGACCCTGCCATAAATTTGAGTACCTATTGTTTGTTTTGTTGGTGGTGACGAAACACAAAATATTGTGAATGTGTTTCCAACATTTTCGAGGGTGCGAAATAACGTAACTATGTCAGGCAGTAAAAAGCAAATTGTTTTAACTTATTACTTTCTCGTGTGAATTTTGTTTGCTATGAGACCCAGAATATTTTTGACCATGAACTCATGGTCAAAAATATTCTTTTTTTTAATCTTTATTTATTACGAAGGGTTTGATCAAAATGATCATGCCAAAAATATTCTTGCTAAGACCGCAGATGGTAATTTAACCTTTTCGAAGCCCTTGAAAACACGTTTAGGACGTATAAATCATTTTTCGCAATTATTTCGAGACCTAAAAGAGTAACGTATTCAAGTTTCATAACATGAATAATTAAAACGATAAATCTAAATTGTTTCATCTCAATGCTGAGACTTCATTCAATTTAATGCTCTACCCAAGCGTGGTTTTCACGTAAAAACCAAATTAAATGCTTTTTTAGTTTCGTTTTTTGTTAAAATAAAATTACTTACACTTAAAACCAAGAACCCTCTTTAATAACATGATAAATGGCAAGGGTCGCGCGTAAATATAAAAGTTCATAACAAAATTATCTCGCCATTATTAATTTAATTTGGAACACCAATTTTCCAAGTTGTATTCAGCCACTCTTGAAACTGAGCTACGTGAACGCATTTCAGGTATTTTAATTGTTTCAGCAAACTCTTGAGCTTGGCTTCTTCTCTTAAACTTCAACCTAGAATTTGCTGTACGCAAATTCTAGGTTTTCTTTGTATAATTGTAATTTTGTTTCCTTCAAAGGGTAATTAATCGCATTCTGAGCTACCTAATGGGAATATGAAATAACATAAACGTTTATTATAATACTATATAGTTACGTATTAGTATAGATTTGCTCTTCATGATTAGCTGCTCATAGACTGGTATTCATAGATCCGTACTCTACTCTTTCAAGCTTATATCATATAGGACATTTAATTTACCTGTAAAGTTTTTTAGAATTTTTGATTTTATATTATTTTATGTTGTTAAAGCGGTTACAACACCCGCCCGTGGGAGTGGCAACACAAACAAGCAATGATTTTGTAACATCGCACAAATGTCGTATGAGCTAAAAGCGGTCACAAAGGTACGAGGAATGTTCAACAATGTGCGGACAAAACCACACGTCTCGTTACAATAAAATTAAACAGCACGACTGGCAACCGGGTACTGTCAAAGGGTTTCCAACTGACGGGGTTGACCGCGCGACTCGGCGGTAGCACTATCCTTTTGTTCTACAGTTATTGGTCTAGTTGCTTGCTACTTGTACTCAATTTGAGTAACGATCATTTGTTGCACTGAGAAAGTCAGTCATTGAATCACCTCCTAGCGTAAAATTTGTTCTGTCTAGAACTCCTAAGAGAGCCTCATATAGAAATAACTTTTATGCTACATATGTGTGGTTCTATATTTGGAGAATTTCGATATTGAAAATATCCATAATAGTTTCAAATAGGATTTCCAAAGGATGTTCCATGAACTTTCTATTTCTCTGAAGCAGGGCCTGGGTTATCCGTGTCATTGACTTTTAATTACAGAAATTTGCGAGATATCTCTGGAATTCAATCATATAAAAGCATTCCCTATTATGATAACAGATAAAATCTCTTTAAGGTGCTCTGAACTTCCCGTCTATTATATTATACGAAGTTTCGCTATTGAAAATTAGAAGGGCGAGTTAACAAACAAGCGTTTGGGAAAGTTATTATGGGAAAATAAATCTAATTTGAATCCCGCCTTTCCTGGATTTATTATAATTAAGCTTTTGTGTGGAAAGTAGGGTAAAGAGGTCCAATTATTACGGAAACGACAAGGGAAATTATATTATTAAAACTCTCTTGTTTTAGGTGTTACCTAGACATAACAAGCGCCTAGTAATGTAATGGTAAAGATCTGCTTAGGTCCAGCAAAGCTACGAGATTTCATCCCGAAGATAATCCTGCAGTTCCTAGCAGCAAGGGTAAATGGCGAATCATGAACACCGCAGTTTCAGGGGTGAACTCATAAAGTATATAAAATAAATACTAGCGTTCCGCCCTGGCTTCGCACGGGTATTTAACAAAAAAAATTGTATTCATACGGAACCCTAACTTTTTTAGAAAATATTCTATAGCCTGATCAGCTCGGAAAATTTAGGATTCCAATGGTGAAAGAATTTTTCAAATTGGTCCAGTAGTTTCGTAGCCAATTCAATTCAAACAAACAAACAATCAAATCTTTCCTTTTTGTAATATTAGTATAAATATAGATATAGATATACAAAGATAGGTTTACCAGAGCCGCAGGGATATAATAGCCATACTAAGCTTATAAAAAGAAATTAAAATTAAATAGGTATAAATAGAACATGGAGGAATATTCTATGTATTTCCTACATATTTTGCATAGTCCTCTAGATTTTTTGTGTTATATTAAATTTCTTACCTCTTGCCTATCGTTCAAGGGATAATTTATCCTTCCTGAAAAATTCCCTACCTGAGACCCATTACCATTGTAAGAGATTTCCTGCGTCGCAATCACTTTCACTTTGTGTTTTGGTCGAGATTCCGTGCGTCATGATGGCGTTCAGTTATTTAGGGACTGGGTAGTCAACATCAAAATAAAATAAATAAATAAAGCTGGACAATCGACACAGCATCATCTAGCCGCAAGCTAAGCAGAGCTTTTGTTATGGGTACTAGATGACTGATATACTTAATACAATATATTACATACTTAGATATTTTTTTTATTTTATAAAGAAGACCCTGAACAAATATTTGTCCCGAAGCGGGAATCGAACCCGTAACTCCTGCGTCGCAGACGAACCTCCACCGCGGCACAGAAATCGTCAAACGTGACAAAATGTTCAACGCTTGAAATGTGCAGGGTCACAATTTATAATTTTTTGTCGAGATTCCATGCGTCACGATGACGTTCACTTATAGTTTTTTGTCGAGCATCCGTGCGCCGGGGTGGAGTTCAATTTTGTTTTTTTGTCAGGATGCCGTAGTTCACCCCTTTGCTTTGGCTCCCCTTTAACTCAACGCATCTACGCTTCTACGGCATATTACGCGATTACGCAACGGATAGACCCCATTACGAGGAGCTAAAAGGAAAACTCTATTCTGTCGGTGACACTGCTAAAACCACAGCGCTGACGCCATGCTACCGCATTATAACCGAGACCTCAAACACGTCGTGTTCAGACATGTTGATTCCATGGGATTTGCAATGTAAGTTTTAGAATAAGAGTTAGGTTAGGTTAGTTTATTTTGACATTGTAATATACGTAGAATGTTTGACAATAATATTGTACTTATAATAAAACCTTTTTTAAACAAGCTTTCATATGTATCATCAATTCATCATTGACCAAAGCAATGCAGCGTCTTGGGGACGCTTCTGACTGCTATTGGTATGTTATCAGGACACTTGCGCGAAGGATAAGTACTTGCGCGAGTGGACATTTGCGCGAAATACACTTACGCGAAGGTCACTTCGCGCAATTGTACCAGATCCCTCAATATCGAAGGAAGTGTTCGAAAAGAAGCGTGCACAAGTCGGACTAAGCACTCTGTTTTTAGGTAACAAAGTCACCGATGTGGCGGCTATATTATAATATTTTCGTTTCACTCAGAAAATCTTTCAATGCTTAAAAGTTTGATTTCTTTTATTCCATTCGTGTGTTGCCAAAAGGGGTATCTACAAAACTATTTTTACCCTCCTGATAATCCTTGAATATCTTGAGATGATGGATGGTAGTTACCGCAACTAATACGTTACAGTCCTAATTACCCGTTGCTTGTTAGTACAGTAACAAAGAGTTTCATGTTACGAGTTTTCATGTTAGAGGTTATTATATCAGTTATCTAGTACCCATAACACAAGCTCTGCTTAGCTTGGGGCTAGTTAATGCTGTGTGAATTGTCCAGCGTTATTAATTTATTTATTTATATCTTTTATTCGTCCAAGTGATCGAAAGTGAAGTCAATAATAATGCGGCTAAAAACCTCTATTATTTCTTCTGGAAAAAGCGACCGACGGCTCCTTAATCCAACTGTGAGTGAATTCAGGTTGATAACGACGTAGGATGATAAGGAATGATTAGTTTGTTTGTAATAAATACGTATAGAGATTGGCTTTACTAATACACCAAACAGATTTTCGTAGCTATGAAAGATAGCGACAAAATAAATACCTTATTTGTACGAGTAGATAATGTTGGTTTAGTTTATTTTTGTGAATTGTCTATCTTTTGTTGTTAAAGCAGTAGTTTGGCTAATGATGAGGATAAAGAAAATATGGGACATAGACAGTTTCACCTAATCTATACAAATATTATAAAGAGGAAAGATTTGACTGTTTGTTTGAGTTGATTGGCTCCAAAACTATTGGTCCGATACGAAAAAAATATTTCACCATTACAGTTCTGCATTATCCGTGATGAACATAGGCTATAGGATATTCACAAAAAAGTACCGTATGAAAGTTTCAATTTTGTGACCAACTTTTTAGTACCTAAATGTAAACATTTTAAATTTTACAATCTTTTGTCAATTAACCGTGAGAAGCCGGGGCGGGCCTTTAGTCTATATTTTTATTATAAAGAAGAAAGATTTGTTGTTTGTTTGAATTGAATATAGGTTCCAAAACTACTGGTTAAAAATTATTTCAACATTAGAATCATAAATTTTACCTGATGAACATAGGTTATAGAATATATTCAAAAAATTTTTTGTTAAAAAACCGTGCCATGCCGGGGCGGACCGCTAGTAAATGATAAAACCAAACATCAACAACAAAACAACGCAAGCCAAAAGACCCGTCAGCCCCACGCCACGATGTGAACTTGATAAAGCTGTTAGTTCAATGTTTTTGTTATTGTTTATAGAGTTCATGCCAGAACTAACTCCATCTATAGATTTGTTGTATCTTTTTGTTTCAGGAAGTATCAGCTGTGCATTGAATTCAAATTACAAAAGCAGTATTCGCATCAAGGAAAGTAAAGCTGCTTGACTCCGAGTATTTTGGGATTCAAATAGAAAATATCTATCCAGGTATTTGATGCGATATACTACACTTTAAAAATCTAAATTTGCGTTATTGAAAATATAATATTCTTGATTAGGTACTTAAGTATAAAACAAGTATATTGGCTAAAATGGAATGAAAGTGAAAAGATGTAAATAGAACGGAAGTACCAACATGTTTTTGGTTCTCCGGTGCCAGTTCCAGGTCATGTTCATTGAGGATCCGGTACCGGCGCTCGAGGTAGCCCTCGTAGAGAGACGCGGCCAGCATCAGAACAATCACCAGGATAACCGCTGATCTGTGAACAAACATAACAATTATAAAAAATCACCAGCCTATAACAGTCCACTGCTGGAAATAGGCCTCCCCTAATGAGCGCCATAGATGGCATCATTATTTGGGGGTTATTGCCCATAATCCCCACGCTGGGCATGCGGGTTGGGGATCGCAGTTCAGTATAGTTGTTCTGCAGAAGGCGCTGCTGCCCACCCCCGCTGTGTTTCCCTTAGTCGCCTCTTACGACACCCACGGGAAGAATTGTGGTGGTGAAATTCTATGCCGGCACCACACGGCAATTATAAAACAAACAGTTTATTACAGAGCAATTGCAATGGTATACAATACAAAACATAAATGCTTTATTGTACACCAGATAAAGAACACAACAAAAGACATTTCATAAGACAAGAATACGGCTTAACGCTTAGAAGCGATCTCTATCAGGCAACCTTTGGATGGAAATAATTATTTGCGTTTATGAAAGGCAGGGGGTGTACCATGGATGCTATTAATACGGTGTATTATTGATCGCAATTATGAAGTAATTCCGGTGTATTAATTGAGGGGGTGTATCAAGGATAAGTATTTAGGTACATGTTTAACTAAGAATCTAAGCCGTAACCACAAAGGCAGCTTGCCCAGAATGCTAGCAGCATTGCCAATAGTAAACGTTGTAGGTAAATGAAGGATAGGATTCGTAACGACATCTGACATAATCAAAGAATCAGCAAATGGCAGTGGGAAACCGAACCGACAACCGCTGGGGTAAACGTGTTCTTCCGCGACAATTCATTTGGCAATTCATTTGTATTAGTTAGAAGTTAGAGTTAAGTGTCCATCCAAAGGTTGATGTTGATTGTTAAACCTTTGGATGGACAGGATCGGGTATTAAAAAACGGATAAGGGATAATAATAATAAATAAATCATTTATTACGGAACATAAAAAAAAAATCACAGGTTAAATATATAAAAGGATGCGAACTGCACAAGTTTTAAATAAGTGAGTCGCAGATAACAACGCTCTCTCCCAAAGTTAAAGTGGAAAAGTTAAAAAAAAAATTAAGTTACAAAATATAGGGGCTACTTATTTTGTACGAAGATACGAAGATAGCAGTTTAGATTTATTAACAACGTAAACATATATATTTTGCATACCTGTCCTGTTTTGATCTTAAAAACTTTTTTTTTGCAACAGCGTTAGTAGATTTTGCCTTTAATATGTTGACACTATCAAGTTCTAACATAATCTGGGCCTGACTAAGTTGAAGTTAGTAAATAAGCCTAAGTATCACGAAATATTTAGCTTTGAAATCAAATAACTTATTATACTTCCGTACATCAAAATCCACCATTGAAAAACCTCCCCATACCCATATCTATTACCCCCTTATTTATTACACCATAACTAACGAAAATTTAGAGGGTACAATCTCACAAACTCGTTACAATCGAATAGGGTCCAACAAACATGAATATCAAGGGGCCAGGTTCACACAGCTTTTATCCACAATTGTAGGGGTCGCAGGTCAATAGGTGGAGGCAGCTTAGAATTGCTATTTGTGGCCTCATTGTATCGCGGAGGCCTACATCCGGCACTGTACGTTTGTGGCCTGATATAATAATGATGATTTTATCCCAGCGGGAAGGGGAACTGGGAAGCAGTCTTTATGAAGTGGGCAATGGACTCGAGTTTGAGATCTCGATGGAGGTCTTTATTGCGCATGTACCACGGGCAGCCCGTGGCTTTGCGCAGAAATCTATTTTGGACAACCTGAAGGTGGCGGACATTGACCGAATGGCCAAATACCACTGAGGAGTAGGTCATGATAGGACGTACGACCGCTTTGTAAAGTGTCACCTTATTTCTAAGGGACATTTTACTCTTCGCTCGTAGGAGGCTGTTCAGCCGGCTAAGTATAAACTTTGCACGGTTGGTTACAGCGCGAATGTGGGGTTTGAAGCTGAGGCGGTGATCTAAGATCACCCCTAAGTATTTGGCTGTCTTGGCCCAGGGAATGGGTTTACCAAATAGGGTAAGGGGTCTGGGCTTAGAGTAATTCCGTGAAAAGTACACTGCTGCACTTTTCGTCGGATTCACTTCTATGCGCCACTTTCTAAACCAGGCACCTAGAGTGCCTAGTGCAGCCTGAAACCTTATACTCACCCGGCTTGCATTCAAGTCGGATATCACGAACCCGATACTGACCGCACTCGACATTATTTAACTTCGGTGATTCTTACTCAACTTGGTATGGATGTTGGATTACCCTTATTATTTTTTCAAATATTATTAATTGTTGTTTTAACGAGTATATTAGTATTAATATAAATAGCCTGTCAAAATTTCAATTGTCTTCCAATAGCCTTGAAAATAGTAAGGCCAAAATTCCCAAAAAAATCAAGTTTTTTTTATGGCTTCCATACTTTGCGAATTTATTTTAATGTTTATCTGCCCCTTTGATTTTAACATTATATTTTATTATTTGCTGTAGCTGCAAGAGAAATACTCATTCTGTGAAGTTTCAATTGTCTACGAGAGGTACCTTCCGGTTCATGAAGTATAGCCCTCTAACGGACGGACGGAAAGACAGCGGGGTATTAATAATAGTATCCCGTTTTCACCCTTTGGGTACGGAACCCTTACCAGCAATTTATCGACGCATGACAAATATTACACAAAAATACACGAAGGTTTGTGTAGAAATAGAGCAAAACTGTCGAGTAAAACACAACAAATCCGATTGGGAATTTTGGTTCGATATCGGGAATTCTCTACAACGCGGTACAATAAGTTTACGGTTGAACGAATTGCAGGTATTTTCGCTTGAAGCCACAGATTTATATTGGAATCTGCATAAGGAACACCTGGCGACAATTTACACTAAGTTTACAACTAAGTATGACCTAACTGTGATGCTAAGTGCCTTTAACTTTACTAAGTAATAAGTTAAACAGTGGACCTATGTGTGATGATAGCTAAGAAGGTGCAAAGTAGGTAATTAAGAAAATATATGTAATTGAAGTTATAATTGGTTGATTTGACTTTTCAAAATAAAACTTCCGGCTGTTATTGGTATGAATTCTATGGCGTCTGCTATTGTAATGACGTCTGTGCGTCCAGTACCTACCTATATCTAAATAGCTAAAACAAGTAATTCCATAGACATACATAAAAAAAAATTTGCAATGGCAAGCGCTTAAAAATTTCAAATTTTAACATGCTATTGTCGGTGTGGAAGGAAATCGACATCTAGCCAAGCAATAAAATCAGCAATGTAATCATCTATCGGGTAAAAGGCTTTCTTGATAAGATTTTGTTTTGGAAAAGTACGAAAATATTTTTATTTACCTTAATATAACGTAATATTATGTTTTATTATAAAAGCTATACAGCCTTTCAAATAAACTAGGCCATAAAATAGATTTGTTGTTACGATGGATAGACACTGATTGTGTCCATTATGTATTTTATATGTTAGTACAACATGTATTATATTATTACATATTTTCATCTAGGTATTTCTTTGCCTTAGCTTAAAAATTGTGGATGGGCTCGTAAATACCGTCTTCAATTTCATAAAGCCGCTACGGTTATGAAGAAGGGAATATTGTTTTGTAGGTTCCTGTCTTTAACTAGTTTTAATAATAGACTATGTTTTACACTTAACATTACTGAGCCAGAATCTGTTTTATATGTATATTAGATTTTATAAATGGAGACATGAGTTCAGAAGTTCGCGAACTTGGACCGCACGCGCTGTCTACAACATCAACAACAACAACATCAGCCTATATCAGTCCACTGCTGGACATAGGCCTCCCCTAATGTGCGCCAAAGGTGGCGTTAATTCATCTGGGGGTTATTGCCCATAATCCCTACGCTGGGCATGCGGGTTGGGGATCGTTCGTTGGATCAGTTCGGTGGAGTTGTTCTGCAGAGGGCGCTGCTGAGGTGTGTTTCCCTTAGTCGCCTCTTTCATCATCCACGGGAAGAGTGGGAGTGGTGAAATTCTATGCCGGCACCACACGGCTCAGCGTCACGGCACGATGTCTAATGCGAGTTAAATTACATGTATGTTTTTTTTATATACTTAAGTACTATTTAGAGCTAAGCTTATTTTTATTTTTTGTATTTAGGGATTAAAAACATATGAAACCTTAATTAAACAATAGTTAAGAATTAGAACTAGTATTTACACTCGAAACAATTGAGCAACTGTAGACTGTTACAAGCAATCGACAGGTTACAATAGAGTTACAAAGTAGTAGTTTTTTTCAAAACTTTCTAATAATTTCAGCATCTTTCTGACCTTTTTCTGTTCTAAGGCTTAAGGCTGATTTTATTTTCCATCCATAAGTGTTCTGGTCATTTCCTATGTATAATTAAAATAATCTATCTATCTACATGTTTATTATTATTTATAATATCAGTTATCTAGTCCCATAACACAAGCTCTGCTTAGCTAGTGGCTGGATAATGCTGTGTGAATTTATTTAACATTGATAGGTCTCATCTACATTTCATCATCATCATCATCATCATCAGCCTATGTTAGTCCACTGTCATCTACATTTGATAGTAGGCAATAGTGGATTTTGAACAAGGCACGTTTATAAGACCAAGGCTTATTGATTTGTACGGATTAAGCTACCTGTAGTTTGTTTGCAACAGTGTGCAGATAGCAAATTTGTTTCAATTGTTCTTATTCGGTTATTTCCTATTATGCTTGTTTATGTAGTTATAGATATTTCTCCAAGCTTAAGTGCCGTTATAAACGATGTACAAACGACGTACGATGTATAAAGCAATAAATCACACTGATTGTGTGAAACAATGTGAATGCCGTGGGCATGTTTGCGATAAAGCATTGAATACGAAGTTTGAAGCTATGAAACTCATTCCTTTATTTTATCTTTATTATGTTTATTTCCTTTATTACGCTAACCTTAAGCATTAATGTCTGGAGAAATAGGAACTATAATATTATAGTTCTCGTTTCTCGACAGACTATTAAATGTTCTGCCAATAAATATTAGTAAATGCTGGAAAATCCACACAGCATCACCTAGCCCCAATCTTAGCCGAGCTTGTGTTGTGGGTAATAGATGACTGATTAATAGTAGATACTATATAGTAATGCACATAGATCCTCATGTTGAGTCCAACGATACTATCCAACCACGGTTGCCTGGTAGAGATCCCGCGATAAGACCTCTATTTGTCACGTTTCTTTTAATTTTTATTTTGTTTTTTGATTATTTTATTAATTGTGCAATAAATAATTTTCTATCTATCTATCTATGTTAGTTTACGTAGTATTTGAAGGCTAAGTATACATATAAGGTATTGTAGTTTTTTTACTCAAGTGGCAACGCCTATAGTATATCCCAAGGTTGCCGGAAAAGATCGCAAAATTTTAACTTCCTTTTTTAGGAAATTAAAAAAACCTATATTTCCTCTACATTAAGAATGCATTACAGGCATTCATGTAGAGGAATCGAGGTTCTCTGTGAATGTGTGGTATAATAAAGTATTTTCTATCTATTCATATTTCAATAACTTAATTTATTTAGGCTTACAAAATAAGCCCATATGAAACTATAAATATTGTCTTGGAATTAGGTAAATTCAGTTCCTATGTTGATTTTCTTCATTGCTTCAGTTGAATTTCTGGCTCGCTTTATTACCAACTGTTGTGCAAGGCAGAAATTTATTACAGCGTAATAAAGCACTGTTGTGCTCTTGCTTGGCGGTTGAGTAAAACACTTCCTAGACTTTATGGAGTGCCGGGGAGTTCCACATCTATTGTTTATTACGGTGGAGACTTCTAGCGGGCCACCGCGTGAAATGTAGGGTACGCTTGTAAATATTTGTACTTAGACCCAATCCAATGTTTGACGGTAATGAGTTATGCGAGCGACATTTTCCGGAGAAGTACCCGTAGATGTAATGGCATTCATCGTTAGCTGACCTGTAGGGCAAGGACGGGTTTTCTTGTCTATGATAGAATAGAGAAAATTACGTCACTTTGTCATAGAATGCGTAAATTATTTGAAATTAATTTCTTCAACTTCAATAATGTACGCAATGTATGGCGATGCGATGTCATTATTGTCTATTCTACCCTAGAAAACAATCCCCGTGCTTGGCCTACTGGCAGGTTCAAAGTCTTGTAGTTACACTAGTTTTAGTTTCATTTTATAACGTTTGTCGTCTTTATTATGAAAGGGCTTGTTATTTTAATTTTACCCAAAGACAACATTTAAAAGTTTCATAGAAATTTACTTCAAATAGGGGGTAACCTAACAATGAACGCGACTGTACATTTCTAACTGATAACTGTGTTATGTATTACCACCGTATTTACAGTAAACTTAGATTTCTGATAAGATAGGTTCGGAATTAGGTACATTGTCGTCCACGGA
This sequence comes from Eupithecia pulchellata, assembly GCA_963931895.1. Classification (NCBI taxonomy): domain Eukaryota; kingdom Metazoa; phylum Arthropoda; class Insecta; order Lepidoptera; family Geometridae; genus Eupithecia; species Eupithecia pulchellata. The sequence continues at coordinate 9,685,473 of OZ007522.1, forward strand.
CACTGTATTTGTAAATTATGAATGTAAGTGGATTAACTACGAACCTATTTTGGGTTGTAAAGAGGTTCGTAGTTAACCCGCTTTAATTCACAATGAATTCGTCAAACTACGATAGTTTTTTTTAGTAAAACTGTATTGTACACTCTATTGTATTTGGTGTTCTATGTTGTCTTGCCCATTGAATAGTTTTTTATAACTAAGAGTCGACAATCTGCGGGCAAGCCAGTCTACTTAAATAACGCGTAACGAAACGAGTGTTATACGAGTTATTTGCACCAATTTTAGCGTTGCGTAATATAAGCTTCATAAATGATGTTAATTTTAAAAGCTGCTCACATAAATAAACGCTCATAATGCGTTATCATCGCAGAATTCGCGCAAAAACTCAAACAACACTTCTGTTACTCGTTATTAATCGTGGTTTGCCCAAAAAGTGTCTTACTCGTAGCTATAAAAACTATTTGATAGGGAAGCGTTGGGTAGCATATTACATGTTCCTACAAAGCTTCTGAGTAGAGGCTGTAAAAACAAATAAACAAACTACGTTTGGGATTGCTCGTCGAACATGTGGGCGAAACATTAAAGTGTACTACTGCAGGGCTGACTTGACTAGCCTAAACAAGGTTCAGTGACGATATTGTTAGGCCGACCCCTATTTTACCTTTGAAGTCAGTTTCTATGACTACAGAACTATTTCAAGCTATGTAGAATCTTTTGTTAAAATGAAGATAGCTGTTTCACTGTCAAGTCTCTTCCTGCTGTCTGTCTGTTTGTCCCTATGTATCTTTAACAAAACGAGATTCGGAACTTGGGGGTTGGTTATCGATGAATGTCGTACGGTTAATACTGATATGATATCCCTAGAATATTCAGATTCAGATTCAATAACTTTATTTCTTTAGGCTTACAAAATCAGCACTTAAACAAGTCAAATTTCATACAGATAATTGTTATAAAAAAATAAATAATTTGTTACTGATTTCTCTTCAGTTCAATTTTTTGTCCACTAGTGGAAGAAGTGAAAAATAATATCTTCCTGTTAGATTGTGGTTTGATGATTATGTGCCTGTGTGGAGTGTCCAGAATTTTTTATTTATTGTAGATCCAGGATTTTATTTCACAAGTAACCTGTTGCTTAGCTGCGAAACGTTGATAGAAGTTTCATCCCTTTTTCAACTCGTTTTGTTCTCCATCTGAGCAATGGAGAGACCAAATAGCTGATTGACAATTGAGCATTTTCGATTTTTGTTGTTCGATTGTTGTATAAGTAAACATATTTTAGATTTATTATTCTGTTTTCTGGACCTAGTTGTAATGGATATATATTTATATAACTAGGATTAAATAACAGAATAATACGCTCGCCAGATCTTCCACACCATTAGGTACTCACGATTCCACACGTCAATATCGCGTGAATGAGGAACGTTGTTGTGAACGTTCGTTTACGGCTTCAATCAATGCTGTCCGAGGTAAATGGACGCATGAATGCTGCAGAATCATAGACCAGATTGCCTGGAGCTATTCTGCATGAAATTCTATGCATTATGGTCGTCCTTTTGAAGAGACAATCGAGGTTTCATTGAGTTTAAATGTACGAGGTAAATCGACGCATGAATGCTGTGGAATCAAAGACCAGATCGCCTCGAGCTATTCGGCATGAAATTCTAAGCACTATGGTCGTCCTTTTGAAGAGACGTTCCATGGTTCCATAGTAATAGTACTTCTATGGGTTCCATCCAGTTTAGTACCTAGTTTTAGTCCCTGGCCCTACCTATTATTGTAGTGTATGTAATAGAGGGTAGGACTAGCGATGTGTAGTAGGTACCTACCGCCGCAAATAAATCATTCGGTCTGCTTACAAACCACACGAAGTTCTGTTATTTCCCATATTCCCAAATTATCCCATATAATTTCAATTATAAAATCGTTCGATATCAGTGTGAATCTGGCATGGCAACCGACTTTGAGATACACTGTTTGGATCCTATTCGATTGTACGTAATTGTACCAACAATTTACTTTAATACTTACTGTTCGTTGTGAAATCCTGGATAGGCATCTAAATATGCACCTGACACTAAATTATTATTCTTTGAAATCTGATTGTTAAATTTTTTTTGTTTGTTTGCTTGTTTATAATTTCGTAAAGCGTATGCACTACGTGTTGAAATTATATTAGTAACATATTGCGAAACGAATTTGTTTTACCAACAACTGGTATAGAATTATTTCAATGCCCTTGCTTTCTAAAATTACCCAAATACCTGCTATTTATTTAAGTGCATTATATTTAATAGATGTTGCCCCAAATCTTTAGTTGGTAGTTAAGTACGTTGATTTGAATAATAATAACTTTGAAACTGTATTTATTTGGTAATAGCTACTATAAGATAATTAATTGGTCTGCCCATGGTGTGCTGATGGTGTGCCCCAAATATTACAATCGAATAACACTAGAATTTACAATGAGCGTACAGCGAGCAATGCAGACATCGTCTTGGGAACGCTTCCAGCTGGAATAGACAGGATCGCTGAGCTTTCTGTAGATTGTTTGCGAAAGTGTAAAAATAATAAAAAGGTCAGTTGGTTTTAATAAACTAGGAGGATTATAGAGGTATATGTATAACCTATTTCATGTTGAGATACAACTAAACGCTAAAACATAAGTAAGTTCTAACGGTTTCTTTAAAACAATCTTAGCAATTAAAGGTACCTAATATCTAGATAATAGAATCCTAGAGCAAGTACGTAGTACTCCGTGTTTTTTTGTATAATAAATAAGTTTGGCATACTTCGTATTATTGTGTAGTGAGACTATGACTCCTCGGTCTAATTGTGAACTTGTACCTATGTACCCACGAGGGAATAATAAAGTATATTTGAGATATTATTAATATTACCATTTAATTGGGATTGGATAGCTTCAGATTATTATCAACCAGTTATTCTAAAATTTTCTTGAATCTCATGTTTAACATGTTTCACATACCTGAAGCTTTGCCATTATCTTCGCTAGATAGTTTCTCTACCAACCGTCCCGTACTATGTGTATCTTTACTAAATTTGTCTCGATACAAAAACAAAATTTCATATTTATGAGTTTTTTATTGTTTATGATCTCTTGTGTTTGAGTTATGTATGTTGTTATATATCTATTGTTTCTATCATTATTACAATTATTTTATAAATGATTTTTACTATGATTAATTCAGATTCAGATTCAATAACTTAATTTCTTTAGGCTTACAAAATAAGCACTTAGTCAAGTCAAATTTCATACAGTTAATTATTATAACACAAAAGAAATAAGTTGTTATTGATTTCTCTTCACTTCAACTTTTTGTCCACTTGTGGAAAAAGTGAAAAAGAAACAACTAGTAGTTAGTTAGTTAGTTAGTTATTAAGCCTGGTGTGTCCCACTGCTGGGCAAAGGCCTCCCCCTGCTCCCTCTTAACTAGTAGTACATTAGTATAAATCTAATATGTCTAACAATGTTTGTTTTGCCTATCTAAATCTAAGTTTAAATAATGTGATTTAGATACGTGTCAATAATTATTTAAATACATATAGCTAAGTACAAAATTCAGTTTCTTACTATGCTATTGTTGGTGTGGAATGGAGCGACATCTGGCCAAGCATTATCATCATTCATTCCGCCGGGGGCCCGTGTTGCCACAGTACACATGTGGTGTTGCTCTGTGTCATCATTACTGTAATCATCTATCGAGTATGATCAATCACTATGATTTTTGCTGATCGATCTTTTAGAGTATAACGGTTCAGGATAAGATGTTAAAATGATTAAATGATGAGTCCAAGAGTCCTGTAAGGTCTAACGGAAATAAAGCACTTTGATTTAGATTTTATTGATTTTGATAAAATGTTCCTGTCATGATAATGTCTCTATTGCATAAACAAATAAAGCGGCAGGTACAAAAAAGTACAAGATCCTTCTATTGCATGCAAAAATAAAAGTTTTGGTCGTTCGTCCTGGGAGAGTAGAGTTAGATTAGGTTAGGTTAGAAATTCTTAATTTAGTCGTTCGTCTGGGAGAGTTAGGTGATAAACTTTTCTGAAACTAGTTCTTCTTACGTAGAACTTTTGATGACTATCGGGTTATTGCGGTGAGCCCTCAATCATTGTATCACAATAAGTTTTTCCACACACGTCATACACGAACGAACTCAAAATGTTTCCTAGTGCTACCCAAGGTCTGTACTAAAAACTACGAAAAATAGATCTTTACGTACGAATTAAGTCGCTGTAGAAACCACAGTTCAATAAAATAACAACAAAAATTCAAAATAATAAAAATAAATTTTATTTCAAAAGTATAGTAGCACTATTTAAGATAAGGGTTACAATTTATAGTAGGTTATATTAGTTTTATACATGACCCATGGCCGAGTGACTGTCCTCCTTACTAATTATTACTATATAACGTACTGTATCATTCATATTCAATGTATTTAAAACCAAACTGTTTTGAATATGTGTCCGATAATTATTTTTAGATGCATTGGATGGGTTTACATGTTACCATATTATGTATAGTAACGTATAAACAAGAATAATACTCACGAAAACGACTTACCTACATAGTTTATACAGAATAACTCTTTCTAATGTAACTAAGTGTCATTGTGTCGTGAGATTTAGAAATGAATACATACTAGCAGATTCATGGTAGAGGCAAGCACCGGAGAGAAGTCTTAGTTCCCGTCTACCTGATGCATGCCTTCCTCCAAGCGACAGGAGCTTACCTTGACGTTCCGAACTAAGAAATACAATTTGTTTATGTATGTTTGCTAATGTTACTCTTGAGAACGTAGTGTAAAATAGGACCACACAGAATTACAAAACTGTGCTTGATTGGAAGATATAATATGTTTTTCTCTTGTTCAGAGTGTAAGGCAATGTAATAATAATAATAATATAATACCTCTCAAAGAACCTGGTCACAATAAATAATTAAATAAATAATTAAATAAATGCACAGGACAAAGAAAGCAGGAATAAGTGGCTGTGATAATCATACCTATGTAGCCCACATAGGTATGATTATCACAGCTACTGGTACCCTGCTGGGTTTATACCCAACAAGGCACGTGGCTGTGAAGAAGATACGATTTACTGAATGTCAGAGGTGAAAAGTGACGGGTAACATGGCGCTTAGTTTGATGAGTCGATATTTACGTCTTTACAACGGGACGTCCCATTTGTATGAAATTTAGTAAAGCACACTGTACTTGGTGCTTTACTAAATTTGAACTCTACGAAAAAGGAATACATCACGAATCCGCTTGCTCGGCCACGTCTCGTCTTTTGTAGCAGTTCAATAATATCATACAACATTTTGTGTCAATAGCTGTAACAACTCACCCAAGAATGTGCACTTTGGGGTCGGCATAGACGTCATAATCGCCAGGCACGCGGCGGATGCTGCTGGTCTTGATCGAAGCGGCGATGCCCGAGGCAGCAGCGGAGGCATGGGCGGTGGCCTCCGCGAGGCGGATCAGCTCGGCCACGTCTCGCTTCTCGCAGGCCGCCGGCACGCATTGCCCGACCGTCATCAACCTGCTCTAGAACACAAATTGCAGCGTTTCAGAGATAGGTATGCACAAAACCTCCTTGTTTAAGAAGTCAACACAAATTGCAGCATTTCAGAGATAGGGTATGTATAACAGAACCTCCTTGTTTGAGATCGGTTAGAAATAGGTAAATAGGATAGAAGTTAAAACTACGAAAAAGAATACTTAAAATAAGAAGGAATAGTATCTGAGGTGACGTAAAGGGTTAACATTACCTCATTCTCATTGAATAATTTATTTTTCTTAGTAAATTTAGGATTTTTATTATTGTTAAGACTTTGGTATTCTTAGACATTTAATAATAGAAGTACCGACATGCTTGGATGATAAATATAGAAATTGAAATTGTCAAATTATAACGAGTGTATTTCACCTAATTCCAGATTTAGAACTGGTCGGTAAAGGAAAAAGTTGGAAATGAAACGCCTGTTTAAAAATTCATGAGTTCCATTAATTCCTGAGTCCCATTTTATTAACGAGGAGGATTCCTACACTAATGTTTATTTTCAGTATGTTTGCAACATTTTTCTGATTCTTCTTCATTATGTTTATATCTAGGGCAATCTTTCACTATTGTAACTTTATTACATTATGTAAAAAGTGTTAATCCGCTTTTTTAATCTTATTACCAAAAAAACAAAATAGATATTTTTTAACCATATAGGATTTTCTAGCTAGTATATTCTGCAAAAATAGAAAAGGAACAATGACAATTCTACTCAATATTATCAGCAGAGACGAGATTTAGTGCGGATTTAGCTTAGATTTATGAAAGGACAACCTCATTCTTAGCAGGCAAACCGTTACCCCAATTAATATTTGCCGAGTACCGTCTCCTTTGTTTGATGGACTAACTCATCTGCACGCAATACAATCCCAAATTTAATTTGAAATTTTGAACCCAGAATAAATGAATGAAACCCCGGAACATCTTCAAGTCGTATAAGCACTATCCCGAGGCGGTAATCGAATCCACAACCAACTGCATTGCAGGCGGTATAAGTTAGTGCAGGCTATTTCGGCCATAACTCTTATCAACGCTGGATCAAGGTACCTACAACTGCTAGGCAAAAATGGCCTCATTTATTTGCGCTACTTTATGGTCATTGTAGCCTTTTATTTCACTGGATGCAATTTCAGCTGCTGATAGGCAGACGGTCCATTATTTCAGTCATTACAGTCAAAGTACCTATATAATTGCATAATTACATGTAAAACGGATGGCATCGTTAAATAATAGTACCGACATCAATGTAGTTTGCCCTATATGAGCGCGTGATTATTGATCTATTACAATGCATTATTATGAACTAAAAAAAAACTTTATATTAAGGCTCCGGCGACAACAACAACAACAAACAACGGATGAATTAACCAAATATATACCAACGTGATACCAAAATGATCGATTTATGCCGTATTCGTCCCTAATAAGTTCGGCCCACTTCAAAAAATCTTCCTTCGTCTCACTTTGTATGTCATATTCGGCCCTCATTTTAATTTATTTCAAAAAATCTTCGTTCGCCCTACTTTTTTACTCCTCGTTCGGCCCAAGTTTTTTATAAAGGCACTTCAGTACAGTTGAAGCAATAACTCTTAAATCGACTTTCATATTTTAAATATACGAACAAGACTAATTTAAAACGCACGTTATGTCAATGCAAAAGACAGCTGCGGTTCGGCAAATGATACTTTTTTCGCTAAAACGCTAACAACAATGCGTAGGTACGTACTGATAATCGTAAATCGTATAAAATTGCTTTTGCCCAAAACGTGTTTTTACAGTGAAATTTTTAATCTGATCGCTTCTATTCCGCTCTACTGCGTCAGATTACCGACAAAATGGTGCGGATTAAAAAAATATAAAGCAAAGGGAGATTAAGTATGTTTTGTTTTTTTATAAATCCATCGAAGGCATTTTATATGAACGTATAAAATGCCTTCGATGGATGCAACAAAACGTGCACGGGCATCTCATGTTTTGTTTTGACCGTAACATAAATCTAAGACCCAACCCATAAAGTGCTCAGTTTTTAAATAGTATCCCAGGGCCTAAATACTACCAACATCAATTTGTGTCCCTTGGCCTTTTAATAAATCACCGCCCGGTCTCCCTTGAAGGCATAACTGGGCCCGTCATCAATAATAAATCATCGAGTCAAGCTATTTTTCGATGTGAAAAATTTGTGACCCGAATCAGATTAGCATCTACCATTTCGTCAAGAATAAGCGTAAGACAAACTAACTTGATGGAAGTAAATCTAGATTTTGTACTGGTGATATTTGTGCTGAACAAATATCCAAGAGACTTCCAAAATTTATTAATCTCTCCATAATAGGTAATTCTTTTATATTTTGTTCAAGTTCAATTTTGTTGCATGCCAACTTTATGTTCTAATCTATTGCAAAACATATATTAGGTACTATACTAGTCTTTTAAAATTAATCCCGTGCACATTCATGGTAACGTTGGTAACTAAGGCCCTGGCCATTTTGCGTTAGAACTTTATATTAAACCCTGCATGAACTTCACGAATAAGCCGAAATGCGTTTATAGTGTGTCAACTCACGAAGTCTGCAATGAGTAAACTTTCAATTAAAATTATACTTGCATTAAGCAATAACTGGAGAAGGTGAAGTAGATACCATCAGATCACGACCACTGTGGCGCGGTGGGCGAAGGTCCGCCTGCGACGCAGGAGGTTGCGGGTTCGATTCCCGCCTCGGGACAAATATTTGTACGATCTGCAGATATTTGTTCAGAGGTTCTGGTCGTTTTCTATGTATAATAAAAAATATCTATGTATTTAATAATATTGTATTACGTATATCAGTCATCTAGTACCCATAACACAAGCTCTGCTTAGCTTGGGGCTAGATGATGCTGTGTGGATTGTCCAGCATTATTATTATTATTATTATTACTATCATAAATTAAGGTTATTAGTTAAGGACGACCTCAGTGGCGCGGTGGGCGAAGTTCCGCCTGCGACGCAGGGTTTGCGGGTTCGATTCCCGCCTTGGGACAAATGTTTGTACGATCTACACATATTTTTCCGGGTGTTAGGATCGTTTTATTGTTATCTATGTTATTAAATATATCTTTCTATGTAAGAAATTGAATTAAGTGTATCAGTCATCTAATTATCCATAACACAATTTCTGTTTAGCTTGGAGCTAGATGATGTTGTGTGGAGTGTACATCATTATTTATTTATTGGTAGAGTGCCTCTCAGAAAACAGAGGTCAGTTAGTCACAGCCAAAAAATGTTTGAAAGACCCATGGGATGGGCTCACATGCTTTGTGGGCTGGAGATGAAATCAGCTAATATTTGCAAGTGGCTAATGAAGAATAAACAAGATAACTCAACAGACAGAAAGGTTAGTAATGGTTTCCCAAGAGATTGCCTCTCATATTTCACTTTCCGGTTACCATGAGTGGGTTACATTTACTTATACTCTGGCCAAACGGAATATGCAATGTTTTTAAATATTGCCCCCATAGTTAATCCAAAAATGTCTTTCTTGCTGTTGGAATTAAGACTACTAGTAAATTTGAGGTATTCATACAATGCATATTATATGCAAATGCTGACAATATTGGAAAGTTCGAAAGTCACGCCATAAAGATAATTTTAGATTTTTGTGTTGAGAGTTGTTATTTTGTGTAAATTGGAAATTACTGGAGTGTAATTAAAATGTTGCCAATATTTACTTCCCCTCAAACTTATCAAAAGCATAATTTATACTTGAAAAATTGTTTTCGGATGTCGTTTTATTGATCCTCTCGGGCATTTAGGCCGGTATTTTGTATTCCGCAAACCACTGTCTGCCGCTTTTAACAGTTTATCATCATCAGCCTATCATAGTCCACTGCTGGAGCTCTAGGTCTTTCCTAATGAGCGCCATAGATGGCATTATTTATCATTTTGTGGGTTATTGCCCATAATTCTCACACTGGGCATGCTGGTTAGGGATCGCAGTTCGGTGGAGTTGTTCTGCAGAGTGCGCTGCTGGCCGCCCCCCTGTTTGTCTCCATTAGTCGCCTTTTACGACACCCACGGGTAGAGTGGCGGTGGTGAAATTCTATGGAGATACCACACGGCTAACCAACAGTTTATGATGAGTAATATTTATGGAGCACTCGCCCGTAATGTCGCTACACACCAACAGATCGCAACAAGCGGCCCTGCGGGCTTATTATTATTATATATAGTTTACTTGAGGAAGGTGCTGGTTATCCAGGGTCAGGTTGAACTTGGCCACGTAGAAGGTAGCCGGGAAGGGCGGCGTGTGTTCGTAGTATTGCTTCAGCTGCAGATCCTGGCAGGCGTGGAGCGAGCCCAGCCAGAACTCGTTGCCGAATAGCACGTTCGTTGTGTACTGCCCTGATGCATCGTACACTGCGGACAAATATTATTATTAATTTAATTATTCAACAGTTATATAAAGAAAAATAAAGTACTAAATAGATAAGACAATTAATAAAATAAATAAATAATGCTGGATAATAAACACCGCATCATCTAGCCCCAAGCTAAGCAGAGCTTGTGTTATGGATGGGTACTAGATGATACATTTCATATTACATAAATAGTTATTTTTATTATATACAGAAAACGACCACTGAACAAATATCTGCAGATCGATTATTAATTACAACTTGTGTGTATATACACTTATATCTTTTTCCTAAAAATCTAAACCGTCACTAGAAAACAGAGTGCCCAGAATGCTGGCATCTAACGCATTGCCATGTTAGATGGCGCTGCTAATTTATTGAATAAAAACCAGCATTCCGGTCACCTTTGGACTCTATCTTTGTGTAACTTAATTATTTATTAATCTGTTGAATCGCAATTCCGAAAATTGCAATTTACGTACAAAAACAGAAAGAATAGAAAACAGGTTGTTAAAGGCTTATTCTCCCTTAGTTATGTGATTGAATATTATAGAAAATAATAATGATAAACGGTCGGAGTGGGGTTTTAGGGTAAGTTTTGAGGAGAATTGTGTAAAAAGCTGAAGGGTTCAATAGGCACACAGTACCAAGGCAGGTAAATAGGTACATACAACGACAGATGTCGCTGAAGTGGGTTAACTTAATCAAACCGTTTTGTAGGTTTTGGAACCTTCACGATCAATATAATATTTTTCACAAAATCTTTTTTGTCGTTGATCACAAATAATAGAATCTACAGGTGATGATCATTGATCATCACCTGTAGATTCTATTATTTGTGTAGGTAATTTAATTATTTATTAATAGGTAGAAAGTTTTGTATTCGATATTAGTATAAGGGCTGTAGGTTTTGTAGATAGCTTAATTTACAAATAGTTCCAAATAAAGAAACCGGCAAAAAAAAAAAAGTAGAGTGAATAGGACCTAGACCTGCGTGATCCACCGTCGGCCACATCATCACTTTCCATCAGGTGAGTTCGTGGTCAAACGGAGGTCTATCAGTTATAAAAAATACATAAAATAATACACATAGACGAACATAGAAGTCATAGAATCGCCATATTTTCGAACCCACGGCGCAAGAGGTCGTCAAATAATGAATCAACTTACCTATCTCAAGTTCTCAACCGTAATGTACCACACTGATAAAGTTGGAAACGGAAAAAACGAAGTCGTTTTTCATTTCTGTAATATTCCGAGTACCGAACGGTTTTGCAGTTCCCAGTTCGAAAACGGAACACTTATTTGAGTTGAAAAGTTATCTGAAGTGGTGCCAGCATAATCCCCTCATGGAGGTACCAATTTATCATGCAAGCTTTCACAAAATGCGCAGAGAGAATTTTTCAATTTTATTTAGTGAATTGCGCATGTAGCTATCTAAGCAAAATAAACTAGCCAATGATGACGTATGGTATGTGGTGTGATGACCATCAACCAAAATATAATCAACTAGCGGTCCGCCCCGGCTTCGCACGGGTAACACGTTGGGTTCACAGTTTTAATACGGATCCCTTACTATCTCTATCAGCATTTGTGTTTTTGACATTGACTCGACACTTCATAACTGACACTGTCCGTTGGGAAAAAGCAAGCAGCGGAGCCATAATAGATAAAGAGGTTGAATAATACGGTGCACGGTTTAATTATTGATTTTTTCATGCGGAACCCTATTTTTTTTTAAATAATAGCCTATCTTCATCACGGAAAATTTAGGATTCTAATGGTGAAAGAATTTTTCAAATCGGTCCAGTAGTTTCGGAGTCTATTCAATTGAAACAAACAAACAAACAATCAAATCTTTCCTCTTTATAATATTAGTATAGATGTATTACATTTTCAAAATTATTTGTATTATGGCGTTAGAGCATGGATGACCACGATAATGAGCAACCCCTCCATTAAGTAGATATTACTGTAGAGCATCTCACGTAAGTAGTAAAAAATAGGCATCCGTAAAATAACTTCAATAATGTAATCCAAAATGTAGGTATGTGTGTGTAAATAATTATAATAAACATTTTTTTTTTTTTTTAATAGCCGTTCGAATCCTGAATCTAGTAATTAATAAACACAAAATTGGAATTGCGGTTTACCGTATTGCAAAAAATGCCCATATAGCGAACTAAATTACCTAACGTATCCAAAAAGTAAGTAAAATTTACGTTTGATAACGAAACACAATTATCGCAAAGTTATTACGGTAACGAAGCGTAAATGGACGGTCGCAGCTCATCTGTGAACGTTAAAAGCTTTTTAAATGGCAAAAGCCAAAATTTATTACTATTGAAATAATTAAGTAGGCTAAAGAGCTTTTGCGAAAGAAGAGATTTCAATAGCTGAAAACTTAACACAAAACACAAGCAATAAACAATAAAAAATCCATCTTGCCATGACATTGAAAAAGTTAATTGATTACATCGATATATCAATTGATAACGTAAATAGGTCAAGGTCATCCCAAAATTTTAGATGAGTTTCAAATAAATATTTCATTTTAAGATCCGAGTTTGCAGGTTAGATACCCGCCTCGGGACAATTTTTTCTTGGATGTGCATGTATTTGTCATGGGTGTTCTGACCGTTTTCTATTTATGGTAAAAAATATCTATCTATTCATTATATTGTCTTAAGTTTATCAGTTATCTAGTAACCGTAACACAAGCTCTGCTTAGCTTGGGGCTAGATGATACTGTGTGGATTTCTCCTGCATTATTTACTTGAAAGTAGATCAATGAAAATGCTTATAGCCTATGTTCATTTTTAAAGTGGTTTTTGTATGTTTTTGGGGTCTATTTTGCGCAAAACAACATTGTTGATTTTATCCTTTTTAATTATGTTCGGCAGCCTGCTATCTCAGAAATACAGCCTGCAATCTCAGAAATAAGGCAGATGCCCACTTTGTGCACTCAGCGACGACACCCCGTTTCCGTGTCGGAGCCGGATTATCCGTAGCCGGTGCGATACCGGACGTTATTCCGGATTTATTTGCTATCCGCACAACATTTCTAGGATTTATGAGTAGAAGTTGATTTAGTTATGTTTTAAGATAATGATAGCGTGATAGTCCGTTAGGTAGAAGACATTATCAAAGTCGTTGGGCACATTATTGCACACCAAGGGGTAGTTTCATAAAAATAAAATATCTGTCATTAATTATATACTTTGTAACAAGATATCTAGTTTAGTTATATCCAGTTTTGAGTAAATCAATAATTAAGATTTTTTTTTAGTAACTTTACCACCGTAACCCACTATAAGTACATTTTTTAAAATTAAATTTACCTGTATGTTATTCTAGAACCTCTTACATACCAAATTTCTTCTCAATAAGTTAAGTAGCTACTCAGAGATACGTGTCAACAACATTCACACATAATTTCACATTTAATATTTAGTAAGATGTACCTATATCAAAAAAACTATTTTTTTTATATACAAATAATATATAATTCAACCTACATTAAAAATTTATTAAAACAGTTTCTAGCTGACTGTACATAAGTACGCCAGACTTTCTCGATCAAGTGATTCGACGACAAGAAAAATAGGTAAAATCGGTAGGTGTCGAGTCGGACGCACTCGGGCGTTTCTCGCAAGTGAGTTGAGAAATAAGTCACCTGGATACGAAAGACACAAGAAAAAGGCTACCGAAAATATAGGGAGACCTATAACCAGCTGTAGAATAGCTGATAAATCTATACTAATATTATAAAGAGGAAAGATTTGATTGTTTGTATGTTTGTTTGTTTGTTTGAATTGAATAGGCTCCGAAACTACTGGACCGCACAACAATACACACTAAAACGATGGGTTTCACAGTTTTCATACGGATCTTTACTTTTTTTAACAGCATTGGGGTTTTTGACATTGACTCGACATTCCAAAACTGACACTGGCCGTAGAGAAAAAGCAAGCACCGTGCGCTATACAACCTCTTTTTCTATTCTGACGCACCATAATAGAAAAAGAGGTTGAATAATACAGCCCACGGTTCAATTATTGAATTTTTCATGCGGATCCCTAACTTTTTTGAAAATATTATATAGCCTATGTTCATCACGGAAAATTAAGGATTCTAATGGTGAAAGAATTTTTTAACTCGGTCCAGTAGTTTCGGAGCCTATTCAATTCAAACAAACAAACAAACAAACAAACAAACATACAAACAATCAAATCTTTCCTCTTTATAATATTAGTATAGATGAAATTTTTATTTAATACCCGTGCGAAGCCGGGGCGGGCCGCTAGTAACAATATAAATATAAATAGCTGCAGCTTATGAAAGACTGTCACTAGTGCGGGAGAAAAGTCATAGTCAAAAACAAAGTGCGATAATCAATGTCAAGACATTGAGACCTGTCTTTTGTAATATTAATTCTAATATACGGTAATAAGATTTAGTTTATAGTTTAGTTTTCCTTTTTTAGCTGTAACTTAATGCAATCTTTAATCATATTTTATGATTTATTTAACACAGCCTTGAATGATACTAATATATAATAATATTGTGCCTTTCTATTTTGTAACCTGTTATACCTATCGGTTTAACCCAATTAGCCGATACCTGAAATGAACTCAATTGAACCAACGGATTTTGATGACTTCGCGAGATTGCGACACGACACCGGAGTTTCGCCCCGCGCCGCGTCGCATCGCCACTTCGGTTCACAAATCGAACCGGTCAATACTATAGATTAATTAGATTATAAAAACTGTTGTAGAACGTAATTAAATTTATATCCAAAACTCGGTGTTTTATGGGAAACCCAGGCGTCGTTCCTTTTAATTGGCGCAGTCGGTAGGACAATCCGGGTCATTCCAGGATACAGGAGTGATAGACTTTTCAAGGTCGGGCCGGGTTATTCTGAACACGAACGTTCGCCGGGATTCAAGAAATCGATACCTCCCAGGAGTACCGAGATGCAGTTCATGTAAGTCCACTGAATTTTCTAGTGCTTGCTTCCTTTCCTACAATTAAGTCCTTAAAATATATTTTTTTATAACAGTTTTTTTTTAATTGTGAAAATTAATTTGTCTTATGTTAAATAATCGTAATAATAGAAATCATTTAGCTGATAGTACAAGAAATTTAAATTTATTGAATTCTAGTTCTGATAGTAGTAGCAGTGATAATAGCGTTTTAGAAAATAGGACAATGACCAGCTTAGACGATATTTGCAAGGCCCTACGATTGGTTCCCGATTTCGATGGGAACCCAAATGTGTTAGTTAGGTTCGTAAATTTATGCGATCAGCTAGTGGCAACTTACGGACAGGATGGAAATCATTTAAATATTTCAGGTTTATTAAATGGCATCCTTAACAAAGTAGTAGGCCCGGCAGCACGGCAGATTAATGCAAACGGCATTCCGAATGATTGGACTAGTATCCGTAGTTCTCTTATTAACAACTTCGCTGACCAAAGAGATGAAACCGCTCTCTATAACGACTTGGCGATCCTTTCACAAGGCTCTAGCACCCCTCAAGAATTTTATGAAAGGTGCCAGAATCTCTTTAGCACAATCATGACCTATGTATCATTGCATGAATCCCTGCCTACTACCATAGATGCTAAGCGAGATTTATATAAAAAACTAACCCTCCAAGCCTTTTTACGTGGATTAAAGGACCCTCTCGGTTCACGTATTAGATGTATGCGTCCTGAATCCATTGAAAAGGCTCTGGAATATGTACATGACGAGATGAACACAATGTATATCCAGAGCAGGAACCTATATATGCCGGATAAAAAGGTTAGTGATATTAATAGTCAAATGAACCAAACTGGATTTAAAGTGCCCCTTCAAGGCCTTCAGCCCTTCAGGCCCAATAATATCAACATGCCTGGGCCTAGCTCGCAGCCTTTCAGAGCACAGTTTGTTCCGAGGCAGCCTCCGCCGCCTCAACATCAGTTCAGAATACCATATAACCAACCACGGATGCCATCACGCACTCAACAAATTTTCAGTGCACCGCCACCAAATTACCAGCGTGGTTTCTATATGCCTAGACCACAGCCCTCATTCCAAGGCCCTAAGCCTATGAGTGGTGTTTCCCATTTTGTGTCTAGGGAGGGATCAGCACCAGCGGGTCCCAGTGGATGGAATTGGGCTAAGCAAGGCAATCCGCCCCCGTCTAATTATTTTAAGACTAGGGATGTTAACGTGAATGAGTGTTTGAACTATGACTGCGACGGCTATGAGTATCACGACTATGCTGATTATTACTATGATAACTGTTATACTGGTGACTATTACGCGTACCCGACTGAGTACGACTCGTACCACCCCGACAGTGGAGGTAGAGTGCAGGAAGTAGTCGACGAGCAGCCACAGTCGGACCAGAACTCTTCATCAGAGGATTTTCGCGAGGATTCCGTTATAAAAAAGTTAATATAGAGCTAAACTTGCAGACACAGAGACAGCTACCCTTTATTCGTATAGCTAACCCTCCTTTAAATTTCCTCATAGATACAGGCGCGAATCAATCTTTTATTAGTCCAGAGGCCGTGGAAAATTATTTCCCAGACGTACCTTTGAACAACGATCCGTTCGAGGTAACAAACGTTCACGCCACAAGTAGGAATAAATATTCTATAACTCTTCCATGCTTTTCAGAGTTCAGAGATTCGGAGGAAATTAAATTATTCGTGTATAGGTTTCATGATCATTTCGACGGTTTAATAGGTATGGATTTACTTACCAAGTGGGAAGCTAAACTCGACCTTAAAGAGCTCGCGCTTATTACTAAAGCCGCAGTGAACCCTATTCGCATGTATAACTCGCGAAACTTAAATCTTTACGAAGATATAATACCGGCCGAAACATCTAAATTGGTTCGGTTACCTATTAACGCCCCGGATGGCGAAGTTTTTGTACCCGAACAGGTAATTTGTAACTGTGTGATAAGCGAGTGCATTACCACAGTAATAAAAAATCGTGGCATCGTAGAAGTCATGAATAACACCCATAATGACGTCATTCTATCGTTAGATCACGCGACGCATGCGACCCTATTCTCGATAGAGTGCGCGCGCACCGAGTCGGAGCCGCTTACACCGCGCGCTAAGGAAGTTACCTCGCGTTTAAGAACTGATCATTTAAACGTCGAGGAAAAAGCAAACTTAATCGCGCTTTGCTCTAAGTACGCCGACGTATTTTACATTGAAGGTGAACCGTTAACATTCACAAATAAAATTAAGCACAAAATACGTACTCACGATGAAATTCCCGTTTATACGAAGAGCTATCGTTATCCTTACATACTTCGTGAGGAAGTCCAGGATCAGGTGTCTAAAATGTTAGAGCAGGGTATTATTAGACCATCGGAGTCCGCATGGAGCTCCCCCATTTGGGTTGTCCCGAAAAAGATGGACGCTTCGGGAAAACAAAAATGGAGGCTAGTAATAGATTTTCGCAAGCTCAACGAAAAGACAATTGACGACAAGTATCCTATCCCCAACATCACTGACGTACTGGACAAGTTAGGGAAGTGTCAGTACTTTACGACACTTGACTTAGCATCCGGATTTTATCAAGTTGAGATGGACCCGAACGACATCCATAAGACCGCCTTCTCTATTGAACAGGGTAGGTTTGAATTCTTAAGGATGGGAATGGGTTTGAAAAATTCGCCCTCAACCTTCCAGCGAGTCATGGACAATGTTCTTCGAGGCCTACAAAACGTCATTTGCCTCGTATACCTAGATGACATCATAGTTTTCTCTACGTCACTACAGGAACATATGATCAACCTTGAAAAGGTATTCCAAAGGCTACGGGAGTCTAATTTCAAAATACAACTCGACAAATCAGAGTTTCTCAAACTTGAGACCGCGTACTTAGGACATGTCATCACTAGAGACGGAATAAAACCCAACCCAGATAAAGTATCTGCTATTCAAAAATACCCGATGCCAAAAACGCCGAAAGAAATAAAATCATTTTTAGGTCTTCTCGGTTATTACCGAAAATTTATCCCAGACTTTGCCAAGATTACTAAACCCTTAACGCAGTGTCTCAAGAAAGGAAGAAAAATTACTTTTAACTCAGACTACGTTAGTAGCTTTGAGAAATGCAAAACTCTTCTGACGAACGATCCTATATTGAGATACCCTGACTTTGACCGCGACTTCATACTGACGACCGATGCTTCAAATTTCGCTATAGGTGCGATTCTTTCGCAAGGTTCTTTAGGTTCAGACAAGCCCATAGCGTACGCGTCACGTACCTTGAATGAGAGCGAGATAAATTATAGCACGATAGAGAAAGAGCTACTTGCTATTGTGTGGGCCACAAAGTACTTTCGTCCTTATCTCTACGGCCGTAAGTTCAAAATCTATACGGACCACAAACCATTACAATGGGTTATGAATTTAAAGGAGCCTAACTCTAAATTGACTAGATGGAGATTAAAATTAAGTGAATATGACTTCACTACTGAACATAAGCCAGGTAAGAAAAACACCAACGCCGATGCTCTCTCTCGCATTGAGATTTGTAACGAGGAGACTAGCTCTATGGCCGGAAATATATCGGAAGTACCTCCATCTGCAACAATAGGCCGTACCTCATGTACTAAAACCGTACATACCTCCGATGAAAACCCTATCCTTGAAATTCCCATAACTGACGAGCCCTTGAATAAATTTCATCGACAGCTGATTATGACGATTGTAGGTGACGTCAAGAAACGCGCGTCAGCGACCAAGCCGTTCGACACTCACACACGTACGTCCGTTCAGTTATCGGAATCGAATTTAGAACATGATTTAATTAATGCTATTAAGGATTATGTTAACCCTAAAATTAAGACAGGTATTCTTATTAACCCTCCTTTAGGTATGTATAAGATTGTCCCTATTTTACAGGAAAAATTCAGAAGCTCATGTATGAAATTGGTACTTGCTAAAAAGGAATTAGAAAATGTCAAAGAATATCTAAGACAGCAAGAGATCATTCGTAATTACCACGAAGGCAAAACTAACCACCGTGGCATTAACGAATGTTATCTATCTTTATCAGCTCGTTACTACTGGCCGCGAATGAAAGATCACATCACCAAGTTCATAAATGACTGTACAATATGCGGACAAGCTAAGTATGATAGGAATCCCATTAGGCCTAAACTCAACATCGTGCCACCAGCGACAAGGCCCTTTGAGATAGTACATATGGACAGCTTCACTGCCCAAAATGAG
The DNA here is from genome assembly GCA_963931895.1 of Eupithecia pulchellata. Lineage (NCBI taxonomy): Eukaryota > Metazoa > Arthropoda > Insecta > Lepidoptera > Geometridae > Eupithecia > Eupithecia pulchellata. Next base: position 9,704,726 of record OZ007522.1, read on the forward strand.
AAATATGTTACTTTTATAGACGTTTTCTCAAAGTATGGTCAAGCCTACCTACTTAGAGACGGCACTGCGCTTAGTGTAATACAGGCCTTATTAATATTTAGCACTCATCACGGCTTACCACTCACTATCATTACCGATCGAGGCACCGAATTCACTAATCAGATGTTTTCAGAGTTTTGTAAGATACATAAAATCATGCATCATCAAACCTTAGCACATTCACCTAACGCTAACGGAAATATAGAACGTTTTCACTCGACTTTGCTTGAACACCTTCGTATTTTAAAATTGAAACAACGAGATCAGTCCGTTATTAATTTAATGCCTTACGCTTTGATTGCATATAATAGTTCGGTACATAGCTTCACTAAGTGTAAGCCCTATGACCTTATACTAGGACATACCGACCCACGTGATCCGACTGACATCGATATTACAGGACACTTATTACAGCAGTATTCACAGTCCCATAGAGAACAGATGAAACAAGTTTATGATCTCATAAACGAGACATCTCTTGCTAATAGGACCGCGATTATTGAAAACCGTAACCGGTCTCGCGAATCTGAGGTGGAGTACCAACCGGACCAACAGATTTTCATTAGTAATCCTTGTGCTAGTAGATCTAAGCTCGCACCTAGATATACACAGGATACTGTTTTAGCAGACCTTCCCATTCACATCTATACATCTAGGAAAAAAGGTCCCATCGCAAATAATAGGTTAAAACGTGTCCCTAAGTCCGCGAAATTATTACAGGATGCTGATCCTGCTGATGGCTCTCCTGAGTCCAACACTGACATACGGACAGGAAATAAAACTCGAAGGACTTGAAGACGGACCAGGGTTTTTACCTTTCAAATTAGGCCCCATGCGACTAACAACCCATTATCATACGTTTTTACAATTCATAGAACTTAAAGAAATAGACTCTAACATTAACTTAGTACGGTTGCAACTTACGGAAATAAAACGTAAAGTAGATAACTTCACGTATGCAGTCTACGAATCTCAGCTAGATCACTTATATAACGAATTAAATTACGCATCGCTTCAATTAAAATCTTTAGAGCCAACTCGTTTTAGAAGAGGTTTAGTAGATGGTCTAGGATCAGTTATTAAGAGCATTACAGGGAATCTTGACTATACGGATGCTGTAAAGTACAATGAAGCCCTTTCAGTTCTCAGGAAAAATCAGGATAAGATCGTCACTGAACAAAATCATCATATCAGTCTTAGCAAAGATTGGATGGATGAACAAACTAAAATAATTTCCAAAATTGTAGATAATCAAGTCGCAATAAATAAGACTTTGCTGATGTTACTCGACCCCAATTCGTATCCTCAACGCGAATTAGTTAAAGTTGCGAAATTCGCACAAATATTGGCGATAACTAGCAATAACGTAGGTAGCTTAGTAAATGAAATAAGTAGGTTAGAAAATGCGCTTGCATTCTGCGGTGCTTCGCGCACTCATCATTCAATGATAAGTATAGATGTTATGAAAGGTATGTTAGGTAAATTGAAATCTTTTTATACTAAAGATCAGTTATTAGATTTAGAAATTAGAGAGTACTACGACGTTATTAAACCAGCATCGTTTTATAATGGAGATCAATTAGTTTTTGCTTTTTAGTTTCCCGTAGTCTCGCCGCTAGTTTATACTTTATATAGATTGGTTATAGTACCGAATAAAAATAGGCAGGCTGTCATCCCACCTTTCCCGCTCCTCGCTATCACTAGAAAAATTCATGTGTACATAGCGGCTGAATGCCCGAAGTCAGGTACGAGGTACATATGCGACGACCAGCTCAACCACCAACTGAAATCTCAACCCGATTGCATCTGTAATATTATCCAAGGAGAAAAGCCCGAAACAAAGCCCTGCGAAATGACCACCATCGACCTGATGAAGCCCGCCATGGAGAAACTGGACGACCGCCACTACGCCGTCGTATTCCCGCATCCGACTCAGGTTCGCCTCACATGCGAACGAGAGGAGTACAACACTCTCAACGGCAGCTACTTAGCAACTATACCACATAACTGCAAGCTGCGCACAGATGACTTCACCATCGTCAACGTCAACGATCATATCCATGGACAACCTGTGAAGATAACCAAAATTCCGGTTCAGCCAGATGATGTACCTGCACCCTATACTCTCAAGGTCAACTCCGTCAACCTGAGAAAGCTCCACCATATTCAAGATAAAAAACACCAGCAGGAGACCGTACGGATAGAACAACCCTCAACGTTCTATCATACCACCATCCCCTTCTACGGTGCACTATCCGGTGCACTTGTACTCGCCGCCATCGTTCTATGTCGAAGATTGTACGTACGCCGAACAAAGGAAAACTCGAAAATCGAGATAGAGCTAACCCAGGCAGCCCCAACTTATGCTGTACCAGATTCATCTCAAAATGAAAGGAAGCTGCCAACGACATTTTTTCCCAATCTTCAAAAATAGTCGTTGATCTGAGGGTGGAGATGTTATACCTATCGGTTTAACCCAATTAGCCGATACCTGAAATGAACTCAATTGAACCAACGGATTTTGATGACTTCGCGAGATTGCGACACGACACCGGAGTTTCGCCCCGCGCCGCGTCGCATCGCCACTTCGGTTCACAAATCGAACCGGTCAATACTATAGATTAATTAGATTATAAAAACTGTTGTAGAACGTAATTAAATTTATATCCAAAACTCGGTGTTTTATGGGAAACCCAGGCGTCGTTCCTTTTAATTAACCGTTTCATTGTGTTCTGTTTTAACTGCAAAATAACCAAAAATAAAACGTTACAACGTTACATAAAACTTGCTTTATTGTTTTCAGAGAGAAATAAAAGCACGACATAATTTATCATGTTTAACATTTACATACGACGTTACCCAGGTGCGCTTATTTATTTAAGGGAGCGCTCTGAGAACCCGGGTAAAGTAACCCGGATTGATCTCTCGAAATAAACGTATTGTTAATACGGGCCAAAAGGTACCGGTTGTAAAACAGTCGAGTTGATACTAAATTATGCAGGAAAGGGCTCAACAGCGGCGTAAAATCAAATTCGTGTTCGCGATTTCTCACTCTCTTGCTTGATATTTCGAACAGTTCGTAAATAACCGATTTTTTATATATTTTTAAGGATTCACTTGAATAATGTATTCGACACACTGAAAGCAAACACATTCGCGAAATATATGTACACAAAGATAATAGCTGAAATATATCAGAAAACCGTAATTTTTGGATTTCAGGTACAAGTTATTTCAAATATATACGACGACCTCTGTGGCGCGGTGGGCGAAGGTCCGCCTGCGACGCAGGAGGTTACGGGTTCGATTCCCGCCTCGGGACAAATATTTGTACGATCTGCAGATATATTTTGCTCAGGGCGTTCCGGTCGTTTTCTATGTATAAAAAAAAATCTATATATATGTATTAATATTGTATTATCAGTCATCTAGTACCCATAACACAAGCTCTGCTTAGCTCTGGGCTAGATGATGCTGTTTGGATTGTCCGGCATTATTTATTTTATATTTTTATATTTAATTCGTAGAATAAGCAAGTGGTAAGTGGTTTTTGGGGTTATTTGTATACTTTGGTGTATTAGCTTTATGTATTATGTACGTATGTATCTACCTAAATTATGTATTTATTTACGCGTATGCCTTACCCCTAAGATGCGTTTTGTGTAATAACGTTACATAACATGCTAAGAAATTTGAGTTTTGTGTTGTATTCAAGAACAATTAACAAAAAGTTTGACTCTCTGTCTTTAGATTCTAGCTATCTCCCAAATGGCTGGACCGATTTTGACGGGATCTTCACTCACTAAAATAGCTGATGTTATAGTGGCTAATTGAGATTACTCTTATTATAGAATAAGAGTTAGGGTTCCTCGTCGAAAAAACTGGAAAATATTAATTTTAAGCAGGTGAAGTCTTGGGAGCTGGTTATAAAGAAATATAGTCAAACTAACAATCAAATTTTGCTACTTTATAATATTACTAGCGGTCCGCCCCGGCTTCGCACAGGTAAGTATTTAATAAAAATTTTATACTTCATGCGGATCCCTAACTTTTTTGAAAATATTCTATAGCCTATGTTCATCAGGGAAAATGTAGTATTCTTATGGTAAAAGAATTTTTCAAATCAGTCCAGTAGTTTCGGAGCTTATTAAATTCAAACAAACAGTCAAATCTTTCCTCTATAATATTAGTATAGATTTAGACTACATATTGAAGTGGGAGACAAAAGTGGCTGATGCAAATAAGGCCATGCCATCGTCAGCAAACAAACCAATGAGCATTTAAAATGTGCACAGCATGTAACTTAGAAAGGTCGCGAATTACACAATACAGAATTTCGGGGACCCTTGTCAACGTCGGGTAGGCACTATAAATTCAACAGAATGTGAATGCAAAAAGAGCGATTTTCACGAGATAAATTAGGTAACTTTGTCTTTGTCTACTAACTGATGATAACAAACTTGTAATAATGTACTCCTCTATAATTCTTCTTAGATTTTAATTAACAAAACAAGAAATTTTAGCTTACAATGGAGTTTAATCCAAACTTTAGTGAAATGTATGTGTTAATGCATCAGTTTCAAATTGATGTTATGTAGGTCCTACCTATGTTCCATCGACAAGCTGGCAGAATGAAACGCGCCTTGATTTGACTTTGAAACATATCTATCCAATGTGTGCAACCATGTATTTTAAATATGTAAATAGTGCTAGGCAATCCACACAGCATTGTCTAAACCCAAGCTAAGCAGAGCTGGAATAAAAACATCAGACGCTATAATGAGGGTACGTCCTCATTATACATCATCTTCCCAGATAGCCTTGATGTGACACATTCTAGAAATCTAATAAAAAACTGATGGTCGACCGTCGCCAGCAGAAGGCAAGCGCAGTCACGGCCGGTCAGCGCCCCACATCGCGGTCAAACTGCACTTGCTTGTACACCTTATCTCGGGGTGATTGCGTAACAAGTGACTTTTGAACTGGTTCTCAGTCGGTCGCGATTTTCCTTACGTCGATAATTGTACAACTTTCTTTTATTGCATCACCGAGGATGGTGACGAAATGAATTTGTTGAGTCTCTCGCTTTTGTCATAATAGGATTTAACACCGTTTTCTACTGGGAGAGTTCACTTAACAAGTCGGTCTATTGCTTTGCCGTTCAGAACTCAAATATTAACCTACTTACAGTTTGTAAATCATTCATAATTATGCTGATTACGCAGAGGCTTGCTTCGTATTCAAATTTAGAACGCTTATTATATTAATAATTCATTTATGATAAGTATGAGGCTTGGTTACGGCTGGCGTCCGCACTCTCCCCCTAGCTTTCGTTTTCCTTTGTATGTCTTTACACCTGGCAGATATCATCTTCGGGTGTATCATATTGTGCAACCGGGAATAATAAATGCTATGTGTAGCCCTTACCTTTAAAATTAACTCCCATAAAGGTCGTCTGTGTTTGTTGGCTACGGGCCCACACATGCCTCCCAAAGGACCGGGTCACTATTTAACTCGAGATCATGGAAATGAGATACAATAATAATAATAATAATAATAACATGGTAGAATTAGTGAAAGCGATAAAATACGAACTCCAAATTAAATATGAGTCAGGGGTTTCTTCTTCCAAGCAAACTGTTCTTGCAGTAGATTGACACGCAATAAATCGTGAATCATCTTACAGATTACCCGCAAATCGCCTCCGTTATCTAGATACCCTTTATTTTGGTCATCGCCATCAATATATTTCTTCGCGTCATGGTGGCTTCGCGTCTATTACATCAATGTGTACCTATAGCCATAGCCACTTATTTCTGTGTATCGGCTAATTGCTTTAAAACATCCATTAGGCAACTTCCTTTGTTCATTGATGTGTTCCAGTTGATTGGGCAATTTTGATTCTACAGTTATCGATAGCGTTTATGGCACATTCTCTAGTCTACCTACATTCAAGTTTTTTTTATTTATTTATCCCATTTTACATTTATCAGAAACTGGCTTATAGTAATGATTATAGTAGCCTTCTTATTATTATTTTTTTAAAGATTGTCGCACTTGAGTGTTTGTTTCCAAACAATGTTTCTTTACGTTGCAAGCAGTGCACGAAATCGATATTACCAAGTTTAGACACGATAAAAACAAATCTACTTACTTAGATACCTCTAAAGTACCTGCATATTTCGATATGCGAATAATTACATCTACGGAATTAATTTGTCTCGCTTCGGGTTGAAGAAGTTGCATCGCGCAAGCCCAAGTGAAAAGAAAAACAAATCGCTATTAAATTTCCGCTGTATCGTCGGCCCACGCGTCATCTATACTAATATTATAAAGAGGAAAGATTTGATTCTTTGTTTGTTTCAATTGAATAGGCTCCAAAACTACTGGACCGATTTGAAAAATTCTTTCACCATTAGAATCCTAAATCTTCTCTGATAAATCTATAGATTATTTTCAAAAAAGTTAGGGATCCATGAAAATTTACATTTTTGTTAAATACTTGTGCGAATCCGGGGCGGGCCGCTTGTTTGTAATAACCCAGCTTGATTTATGATATCCAAGTCAAGAAACCAAACGTGTACACTCGTGTACATATCAACCTAACGTAACCCTACCCAGGTATATTCTTATTTCCAATGTAGCTAAGTACTGGCGTATTAATCAGAGCGATGATTGGGCGCAACACCAAACCAGTAAGTGTATAGCCACAGCCACTACATCATCGAATTACCGCCTGAATGGAGCAATAACGCTGAGTAAATTAATTTTGTGATACACAAACTGGATCACTCTGAAGCTGCATTTATAGCAGAGGCCTTAGGATGAGTTTAGTCAAGAAAACTGTAAAAGTTTTCGTTCCTTTGAGTTTTAGTTCCTACATTAAGCATTTTGCAACGCCCTCAGTAGATACCGAGAGGAACCACTTTTCACAGTATGACGGCGATCGAATAGTTTGAACGAGCTCGATTATAGTTTTCGAATTATTTTAAGCGATTTGTTGGTTTTAACAGCTCATCTAAGGCTATCTGCGGGAATCTTTTTCTATTTTGGTTCTCTTAGCTTGGAGCTAGATGATGCTGTGTGGATTATCCAGCAATATAATAAATATTGCTGGATTATATTATTGATTAGGATATTGTGCATACTCTGTTATCATTTTAAACTAAGCTTTCCACTGCTCGCCGCCGGTTCTCTCACGTGTACTACCTTAGACTTAAGGATTGTATATTAGATTAAATTGATAATTATCGATATACCTATCTAGTTTCCGTGTTTACTCCAAGCAAACAGATTTTACCTTTTTTTATTATGGTCTACCTTTTATCTTAGGCGCGGAAGAGGATAATTTATGAAAAAGTGCGCGTAAATTGCAGGAGCGAATCATAAACAAATAGATATCATTTGACCTAATCGCAAAAACACGATCCAACACCGTAGGAACAAGATCTGCTGAGATTATGTCACGGGGTGTGCGCAAGCGCCTAAGCTTGTTTGACAAGAAAGCGTCGGTCAACAGCCCTAGACAAACGTCCAAACGAAAATCATATTAGTAATTGGGAAAACGGTTGACGGACGACGTCGTAACTGAACATTTTTTAGCAAAATAAAAAGTACTTAGGTATACCTTTTGGCAACAGATATCCCCCGTTCGTGATCAAGGCGATTACCTACGTATTAAAGCCAACAGATTTATAACTAATTATATTATGGAGTCTAAAGAACTAGATAACTCCGAAATATAAGATGGAAATTGATGTAACTTTTAAATAGCTTTGTTTTGGATTATTATTAAAATGTATTAACAACTAAAATAAAAATAAAACTTATAAAACAATAGAGACGAATATTTTAATTTAAATCTATATCCTAAAAATCTATGCCGTCACCAGAAGGCACAGGATTAAATTTTTTTTTTGGGTTAAGTTGTCTTTGAGCTATTAATTTGGGAAAGGAAAATCTTAAAAATAAGTAACAATACAATACATCTTAAAGGTTGCCTGGAAAAAATCGCTCGTAGCGACAAGGCCGCCAATGGCAATTATTTATGTTATTCTATTCTGCTTTTGTCCATCTAAAAGTCATTCAAATAATAGTCAAGATAAATGTTTTAGATACAAATAATAATAGATTCTAAGTATTACCTGTGCAACGTACATACTAGATAAACCTCTCAGGCAACATTCTATATCTACATTATGTTAACATAAGTCCGTCGCTCACGCTCAGTGGGATGTTGTCTAGAGGCGGGTCCATCGCAGATCTGTGCGTGTGAGTGAAATGAATCGCCTGCTTTCACGGGTTACTTATGAAATTCGCGATTTGCTCGTTATGCGCGCTTGCGCAACTGCGCTTGCGGCTTGCGCTGTGTTATGGCACAGATGCGTGAATTACTTGAGACTAGATAGATGTTTCTTAACTTGGAACTATGTAAGTTAATAAGAAATAACTTGTTAAGACCTTTTGTATTGATAGCTATGGAACTACAGTTATCGAGTTTAAACAAAGTTAATTTAAAGTTTACGTAAAACGTTAGGGAAAGGGCCCTATTAAGGTAAATCATCATCATCATCATAATCATCAGCCTATAATAGTCCACTGCTGGACCTCTAGGCCTCCCCTAATAAGCGTCATAGATGCCATTATTGACCATTCGGGGGTTATTGTACATAATCCCCAGGCTGTAAGGTAAGTAATAATAATTTAATTAAGGTGCATCAACCCATCCTAAAATATATATCGTCTATATGTGTTCAATCTTATTACAGTCGTATATATGGAAAGCGAGAAATTAAACTTATAAACGTAGGTACAATATCATAAAGTATCTAAATAATCATCTACACCAAGAACAATTAAAAACGTAAAATAATTGTAATTTTATTTGTTAATAAAGGTTTTACCCAGTTGAAAAAGAACTATTATAGTTACTTAATTCTTCTACACTTTCAACAGAAAATTCCCGGCGCATTAAAAACTACTTAATCCCACAAAGGCACGGAATGCTGAAGAAAACAGCGCGGTGCTGACAGCGCGTCTCTTGATGGAATAACAGTTTGCATTATTCAGGCATTAGCGGGGAGGATGCAGCGGCACGTCACCCTGATGAGAAGTAGCACCGAGGTGAGGTAATGTATAGTTGTAGAAACGAAACTCCTTGAAAAAATGCTATCAACGGAAGCAGCTGTAGAAACAAAGAAAACATAGCGCGGTGCTGACAGCGCATCTCTTGATGGAATAACAGTTTGCATTATTCAGGCATTAGCGGGGAGGATGCAGCGGCACGTCACCCTGATGAGAAGTAGCACCGAGGTAAGTGTAGTAGTAGAAACGAAACTCCTTGAAAAATGCTATCAACGGAAGCAGCTGTAGAAACAATAAAGAAAACACAGCGCGATGCTGACAGCGCGTCTCTTGATGGAATAACAGTTTGCATTATTCAGTCAGGCATTAGCGGGGAGGATGCAGCGGCACGACACCCTGATGAGAAGTAGCACCGAGGAAACAATAAAGAAAACGAGGTGCGTAGCTTGACAGTGCGTTTCTTGATGAAATAAGTGAAGTATCTACTTGATTGAGGACCTATAAGCTATATAAAATGCTAACATAATATTATTTGTTACCATTTTTTGTTATTATGATCTTTTTTTTTATTCTGATTATCTGTAATTAAACATGTCATTTAACTCCACACAAAAATCAAAACTGTATTTAAAATTATTTTTATTTTGATTCAATTCAGATTTGTTGTAAAGTTTCCGTATAAAATGTACTTTGTCTATATGGAATTCAAAAATAACAAAACAATCCATCGCCTCTCTTGATGGAATTAACAGTTTGCATTATTCAGGCAGTATCGGGGAGGATGCAGCGGCACGTCACCCTGATGAGAAGTAGCATCGAGGTAATGTATAGCTGAAGAAACGAAACTACTTGAAATTTCTTGATTTCTAATTTTAAATTTTAAATTGATATTTTTAGTATATTATTCTTTGTAAGCTAATTTTGATTTGTTTTTTTTTTTAAATTTTGATTATCTGTACTTAAAATTACATTTAGTTTATTTAAATTCAAGTTTTCGCATACAATGTATTTTGTCTATATGGAATAAATAAATAACAAATAAATGTCAAGCACGTCTCTTGATGGAATAACAGTTTGCATTATTCAGGCATTAGCGGGGACGATGCAGCGTCACGTCACCCTGATGAGAAGTAGCACCGAGGTGGGGTATAGTTGTAGAAACGAAACTCCTCCAAAAATTATAACAAGCACGGAAGCAGAAAGATTAAATTTAACAAGGTGCGGAGCACGACAGTCTTTTGATGGAATATCTACTCGATTGAGAAGCTTTAAGCTCTATAAAATGCATTTAAAATTTTATATTGAAATTATATATTATATTCTACTTGACCTCTTTTTGTTATTATGTTCTGTTTTTTGTTCTGATTATCTGTTATTTATTAGACACAATAATCAAACTGCTAAGACTGAATAAATAAATAACAAAAAATATCCGTGCAAAGCCGTTGCCTTGTTTTTTCTTGTTGGACCCTTTTTAAATTAAATTCTAAAGGAACGCGCTTTTTCAATCGTTTAATTTTTTTAGGTACTGTTTGTAAGCGAGTTTCCGTTCTAGCAAGTAACATTATATTCCGTATTAAACAATCCATCTTACGGTACCATGGAAGCCAGGATTTAAACTTCGGATGCTATTTAATCCGTAACTTGGATGAACTGCTGCAAATTACACAAGAAAATTAAAAAACAATATAACCAAATTTCTATACAGTAAGAACAAATCCTCTTTCAGAAAATTCTGAAAAACTTCGATACTGAACTGGATGTTAGTGCCCTAATTATTTATCGCACGATAAAATATAAAAAAACACATTTAGATGTAAAATAATGGCAAAGGCGAGCTTAAACCGTAAAAGAGTTATCTTCGACGAGTGAGGGGCTAGTACCTACGAATATCCTGCCGGAGTCAATTTCTTAACCTGCTTTTAACTTTTGGAATAAACTTCTTTGAATCGAACTTTTTTTTGGTAGTAAATGTTTGTTTTGATCGAACGAACAATCTAAAGACGCGCAGCGCACGTATGCTAAACGTCAGTTTCTGAGTAGGCTCCTTCGTCTTGCATTTTTGGTTTGAGCATATTTGACGACCTCTGTGGCGCGGTGGGCGAAGGTTCGCCTGCGACGCAAGAGGTTGCGGGTTCGATTCCCGCCTCAAAAACACAAATATTTGTACGATCTGCAGATATTTGTTCAGGGTGTTCTGGTCGTTTTCTATGTACTTATAATAAAAAATATCAATGTATATATGTAATAATATTGTATTATGTGTATATCAGTCATCTAGTACCCATAACACAAGCTCTGCTTAGCTTGGGGCTAGATAATGAATGCTGTGTGGATTGTCTGGGATTATTTATTTTATTTATGTATTTAACGATCAATCTCAGTCACGTCAGTTTCTGAATAGGCTCTAGTATTTTTGGTTTGTGCATACAGTAACTCTGATAAACAAAAGTTTAGAGAGTTCACTTGATTATCTTAACACACCGTTAAACTATAGCACAGATTATCTCTGCTACAGCAAATGTTACGTAAGGTATGCATTCGCGGTTGCAAAGATGATCTCGTTATTTAAGATTAATAAGCAGATAATTCGACTAGACATAATAGTCATTGTTGATAAAAAAAAAACAATTTACTGATTATTTTGTTAACATTAGCTATCCTCCTCACTCATGCACACACGTAGTAATCTTTAATTATTATTACGTATTCTATTACGATCTTAAAATTTCACTTGGAATAAGTTCGAGAAAATATGTTATACCTTAAAGGTTATAACTTTTTCAGCCTTATCGTTCATTCATTCGTGCCTTATTTATTAGGTTATTACGAAAAAAAATACAAAGGATCTTATTTAAAAATAGTATCTTATTTTTTTTTATTTATCTCATCATTATTAACGATTAACCATCCATGTCGTTTCATAACCACGACCGCTGCAACGCGATAGAAATTTAGAGGAAGTAGAGACACAGGTACTTTAAACATCAATTATCCATAAAACGTTAAACAAGTCGCTAAAGCTTAACTAAATAACGTAATAATACGCAACCCAAGCATTACTTATCACGGATTGCAAAAACTAGGTCAACTAGAACTTCATTCATAAATGATAAAATGTAACTTGTTTAGCTCCGTAACTCGTGATGCAATGATTGTAGGTTCATAAACCTATTTCCACTGTCTAAGGTACACTGCGGTGGAAAGTTACGATAGAACGAGTTTTGTGAAGCCTTGAATTTTTCGTAAGGTGAGGCAAGTCAGGAAAATAACGAAAGCCCATCCTGTACCTCTTTACAAACAGTAAAATGAAAGTGAGAAAGTGACCATTACTGTTTTTTGTCGAAGACCTTGACTTAAATATTGTAGTAACTTTCACTCCCGAGGTCAATACTCTACTATTACTATCTACATACTTTGTTTATTAGATTTTCAAAGAAAATTTTAAAGGGAAATAAAATACATACGAGTATGTAATAAACTTAAAAGTTTTACAATGCATCCTCCGATAACTCGCATCGAAATGCACGATTTCCAATTTCAAATATTTTCGAAAGTGGAATGGAATAGAAGTGCGCTGCTAGCTAAATAAACAAACCATAGAGTTTGCATGCAAAGTTTACAATGTTTGTCAGTGTGGCCTCCGACCCATGTCCCAACAAAGTAACTTTCAAAAGCCTTCCGGGAGCCAGGTGCTACGAACAATAAACATTGCTTTTTCCTATGTTTCATAGCTGAATCGCTTTAGGGACTTATTTCTAGTAAAAACATATCCAGTAAGCTATTTTAACAGCTGAAATAGCCAGCACCTAATTTAGCGGATCTCATTTAGCTTCATTAACTTTTCTACACTTGGTATAAAAACTTTTCCGTTCCAACTACTATACTTAGCAGGTTTTTATTGAAACTTTGGTAACGAGAATCTATGAATTTGTTTACTAGTTAAACTTTCATAGAATTTTCAAGGAAAAATATAAACTAAACAATTTCGTCGTCGTTTATTAGGGTTTTGCCATCGGTTGCAAAACCCTTATGAAATCGCTTTGGGTCTGTTTTGTGTTTGGAATCCTTAATATCTCAGAAACTACTGCAGCTATTTACTTGAAATTTGAAATAATAATACATTTTGTGCGCCCGCACATATTTATAGAAAAATAAATGAAAAATCAATATGAAGATTTTCCATACAAATTTTGAAATCGAAATTTTAAATGGAACGTACAAAGTCAAAAGTGGTATCAAATGAAAGGTACACGTTTGTAGATTTCAAAATAGTTTTTGAAATTTTGGTAGATTTTATACTTTTTAAAATATTTTGAAAAAGGTCAAAAAATTACCGTTCCCTGCCCTCTATCTCCGAAGATTGCAGAGCGATCGACGTGATATGTACCAAGTGTTTGTAGATATGGATCTATATTTTACAGGAAAAATATAGAGAAGTCTGTAAAAATAATGGTTTGTGAAATATGGCCAAAAAAGGGCGGGAAATATTTCTGAAGGGCTGACTACCCCACCGAGTTGGGTATCAAATGAAAGGTATTGGGTTGTACATTCCAATACAGTTTTTGAAATTTCGATAAGTTTTATACTTTTCGAAATATTTTGAAAAAGGTCGAAAAATTGACCGGTACCCCCCCCCCCCCCCTATCTCCGAAGATTGCAGAGCGATCGATGTGATATGTACCAAGTGTTTGTAGATATGGATCTATATTTTACAGGAAAAATATAGAGAAGTCTGTAAATATAATACTTTTTGAAATATGGTCAAAAAACTAATTTTCATACAATGGGGGCTATTTCATTGAGAGTAATATCAAATCAAAGGTATGGATTTCGACAATTCAAAACAGGTTTTGAAAATCGTCTAAGTTTCATAATTAGTGAAATAGGTTGAAAAAAGCCGAAAAAAAATTGAAGGTACCAACCCACTTACCTACCCACTAATCTCTGTAGTAACTGTAATAGGAGTTCCACAGCGCACCAAAACTGTGGTTCTCAAAATTTTTGAGAAGAGATAGGTATGTACCTATCCTAGATAATCCACATAGTAGCATTTACCCATGTTATTGGTATTACTACGATAGCTGTTATAGTTAATAAAGTATAAGTATCACTTTAGATGATTTATTTTTGTGTACTGAAAAGGACTAGAACACCCGAACAAATAATCTGAAGATCCTACAAATATTAGTCCCGAGGCAGGAATCAAACCTCAACCTCCTGCGTTGTAAGCCCACCGCGCCAAGAGGTTGTCATATACGTACCTACCTAAACGACAAAGTTCAAAATCCTCGGCGCGCGAGTTACACTCGCACTTGTCGTACTTGTTTTTGTTTGTCATCGTCTTTTTTGGCAGACCTCGCACGCTATTTTGAACCTTCTGGCGGGTTTTTTGAAAAGACAATCGCACGATATCAATAACGTGATGTTTCGACAGAATTTTTCATACATTTTAATTATATTTAACCGACGAAGATGCTATCTGTCCGACTATTTTTCGAAGATGTATTTATTATATGCAAAATAATTATACATGTCAACGGCTACTACCAACTTATAAGTAAGTATTCAAGTTTTTTTAATAAACTACTAAGGAGGTACCTAGGTATACCTACCCTGCCCATCGTAGATCAATGGGTTCAATATACAAATCTATAATTAACTATAAACTCATTACAACTGTAATATGTACTAATTCTAATTTAGTTATTTAATTATGTTAATAAAGGTTTTACCCCACACAATAAAAAAGACTACCACATTATTACAACTTTCCTGTAAACATCGTAAAAACAATTGATGATATCAAAACGCGCAGCTAGTAAACACCGTAAAAAGAAAGAACATTTCAACAAGCCCAAGCCCCGATCCAACAAATATAAATGAGTGGAATTAAACTCCGGCCTCATTTGAAACAAACTGCTAACCGAGGTGAGTATTACAAAGCGGCTCGGATTAACGTAGATACCTACAGTTGCCTAAGTAGAGTTGGGAAATGACCGGTGGGCTCATAGGGAAAGGTTCGGATTATCGCAGTACCTACAGTTGGCTAGGTGAAGTTGGGAAATTATCGGTAGGCTCAGGGGGAGAATGGTAGGGCGCGGTTTAGAAATGGAGGCCCGTGTCGATTAAGTCGACCAACAAAAAGTTAGTTAAATTGGTCAAATAAAAATATTTGTGATAGATACAAAATCTACACATATTTAGAGATATAACGACGGCAAAAAAGATCATCATACTGCTGATAGAGATGATTTATACCGACTTTAAAAAGGGCTCTATGTTTGGCAGCCTGCGTATCATTAGGATGATTCCGATATGATCACGTAAATTTGATTCCTGAGGAACACCTAAATGGTTTATCCCGCAATACAGTGTAAATATAAAGGAATTTAGAGTCGGTTATTATTCACAAATAATCAAATACTAAAATAATCAAATTACTTCCGAAAAAGCTGTGTATGGTTTTACCACCCATAGCGATTACAGGTTTATCGGACTATAGCGAGCGAGCCTTTCGCCGGTAAAAGTAAGGTTGAGGCAACACGCACAAGGGCCTCTTACATGGGTGCCTCGGCTTGGGCTGTTGCCAATGCTATCAGAGGAATGCAATGGAACGCTATGTGTAAAACTGCACTTATGGCCCGAAGCGGGGAATTATTCAACCTTATGCATACTTCGGGATCGTTTTACAGTCGTAGTCGAGTGATCAAAACCAAAGCTGAAAACCAAAGCTGGCACTTGTTCCATAGCAGCATTAAGCTGCGCCGGTGACCTTTTTGTGTTACTTTGATTTTCATACTACATAGTATAAAACAAAGTCGCTTCCCACTGTCTGTCCCTTCTATGCTGAGGTCTTTAAAACCACGCAACGGTTTTTTTTTATTGATAGATTAATTCAGAGAGGAAGGTTTATATGCAAAACATACTCGTACTTTAGGATCAGCATCGCACCCATGCGAAGTCGGGACGGGTCGCTAGTTTATTTATAAACGAAATATTTCATGTTAAATTTTGTGACACAAATAAAGATTTTCTATTTCAATGTAAAACTGTGCCCAACTCTATCAAAACTGAGTTCAAGTGGTGATTGCTCCCTATAAATCTTCTCAAAGAACTTTTGCCCTCGAAGAAATGTTCATCGACCGATAAAAAACGCAAGGTAGGTTAAGATGTAAGTATTTAATGTAGGTGTGCAGAAAACTTTCAGTAGGTACCCATTATTTCAATTTGCGCTTTCTTGGCAATGGAATGACACTTCGAGTCGGGCGTGAGAAATCTTAATGGCTATTAGATGCTTTGGTCGCTTAATGAGTTTTTTGAACTTGTGAGAATAATGCGATTTAATTAGAAGTCTACAGTGCAGTTTATAAAGGAGCTTTATACGAGTTTTTATCCTTATAGGTACCTATTGGATTTTTAATGCCTCGGTTAGACGTATTAGGTAGGTAGACAAGTAGTAATTACAAATATTTGTACGATCTGCAGATGTTTGTTTAGAGTTTTATAGTCGTTTTCTGTGTATAGTAAAATTATTGTATTGTAGTATGGGGCTAGATGATGCTGTTTGGATTGTCCAGAACTATTATATTTTAACTTAATTTAAAGCGACTTATTTTTGGTGCACGTCGAATACATGTCGATATGCTCTTTAGTGGACCAAACTGGACGATCAACATCGTGCAGAAATGGTTCTATCAATTTTGAATTAGATTGTTGATAAAGTTTAATAAGTTTTACGAGAAATAGCAATATTTAATGACTTTAGGTCTGAAATTGGACACGATGAACGGTACTTGTCCAATTTACTTAAAATCAACTAAACTTTAAGTTAATTGTAACTGTCCAAACGCATCAAGTAACAAGCTATGTCAAGCTACTTTAAGTTGAAAGCAAAGTCGCTTAAAATTAAGTTAGAATTTAGTAAATTATTTACGGGGATAAAAGTAAGGGATAGTGATGTTTTCATAATAATAAGTATTATAATAATAAATATTTGATTTATCGGTGATAAGACTATTTTAGTCATCGTTTAAATTTGAGACTTATGTGTCTCAACACACATCAAAACAGTTCCGAAAAGAGTGATATAAATAATAAATAATCCAACTAATATTATAAACGCGAAAGTTTGTAAGTATGGATGGATGTTTGTTATTATTTCACGCAAAAACTTCTAAACGGATTTTGATGATACTGCACAGATAGTTTTTGACCCGGAAGAACATATGGGCCACTTTTTATCCCGAAAATCCGGGATCGGGAGTTACGTGGGTGATACCGCGGGCACCCAGCTAGTTGCACATATATCTGGTAGGTACCAAGAAAGACTTTTCAAAAGTCTTCTAAAACTGTTAGACGCTCGGTTTAGAAAATGATAAATATGGATCAGCCCAAGGGGCAACCAATCGCAAGGATGATCGCGTACAGTGGAGCAGAAAATAAAGAAAACGCTTATGAAGTGTGTGCGATTGTATCTCAAGAGGAAAATATTGTAGACCAGCGGCCCGCCCTGCCTTCGTACGGGTATTGGAGAAAAAATATTATTTTTCCATACGTTGGGTTACATTAGGTATTGAAATTTTCATACGAGTCCCTAATTTTTTTGAAAATATCCTATACCTCATGTTGAGCACTACAAAGTATAAAACAAAGATTCGCTTCCTGATATCTGTCTGTCCCTATGTATGCATAGATTCAAGAAGGAGGTTTATTATAAAATGCATTGGTCAGCATTACACCCGTGCGAAGCCGGGGCGGTTTGCTAGGTATAATATATAGGATTCTAATGGTGAAATAAATTTTCAACGGTGTCTAGTAGTTTCGGGGTCTATTCAATTCAAACAAACAAACAATGAAATCTTTCCTCTTTATAGTGTATCTTTTTATTAGTATAGATTAACTGATTTATGGATTTAACGGAGGGGACCGTTTGTAGAAAGGTCTAGTGTTACCCGTAAAGCTTTCATCGCGTAAATAAACGGCTATCGTTATCAAATAAATTTGGAAAACAATATTCTACGCCTCGAAAACCTCTAACAAGTTTTGTGAAACACTTTAACTATTAACATCTAAGAATATTGTAGGCAGTAACCGCATCGAATAATTTGCACTATATTTGCACTAAGTACTTGTTCTTAGTTCAACCACAGAACTAAAGTAAGACCGCATGTACCGATGCGCATTATTCAAGAGTTTAACGACGCTTTTTGGTTGCAACAGTACCTACTTACGGAGCCTCTTACCGGTGGTTTTCCCATACAAACGTAATACCAAAATGATTTGTAATTAGAGCATATTTTCACCATGTTCTGCTATTATTTGTATTAGAATAGTATTTATCTAGGTTACATAGTATTACATAGTATTAGTATTACATAGTATTTATATTAGGTTACCTACAATATATTTTTAAAACAACTCTCTGAAATGAAATTAAACGTCTCTTCAAATGAAATTAAACCAAATCTGATTTTTCAAAAGAAAACACTTTTTTTTATTATTTGTGTAGATAAACAATTATTTTCAAAAAAGCTTGTGGTAGGAACCTAGATAAATACTATTCTAATACAAATAATAGCAGTAGGTACATGGTGAAAATATGCTCAAATTACAAATAATTTTGGTATTACGTTTGTATGGGAAATTCACGAAGACGACAAGAGGCCCCTTAAGAGTTTCCAAGTACGAGAGAACTTCACATATTCCTTACTCGACGTGCTCGTTGAACTGTGAGCCACTTGACCACACGACTGCGGTTTCACTGGATTCTTAGCTATTACTGTCTCTGTGCCATGCTACCTTTGTATCTGACTACAATCAGGGCGCTCAAAAAGAAAATGGCCGGCGGAAATGCTGACACAAATAAAGATCTGAAAGTTCATCGATGACTGTTTTTTTTTGAACGCGCTGAAGGTATCTAACGGATGACGCAGATCAGGGCCGCACCGCTACCGCACAGCACAAAAATATGTTAATTCTTACATGGGCGAGTTAACACTCATAAACTTTTTTTATATTGATAGTATCAGATGACAGACAACTCGTTTGAAGCTTTCCCACAAGCTTCAAACGAGTTGTCTGTCATTTTGTCACTGTAAAAGTAAAATGTACTTATCCAAAGGTACATAACGACGTGCTGCCTATATTTGATTACAAATTTTTGTGCTGTGTGTAAAAATGTGCGCAGAACTTTAAAAATCGAAAGGAAACCATCGCTTTATCGATATCGATAGAGGTATTCGCCGTCCCATTCAAACAAATGAGTTTTGAATCCGCGAGGTTTCATTCGATTTCAAATATCGAACTACAATGAAAACAATTTGGATGTGTGAATACTGTAGGTGCAGTCAGTAAAGTTTGCATATTGCAAGATAAAATCTGGAATAAACCGATGGATATCACAACATCTTTTTTGTTTGTAATTTCTCGTGTTTCCAGTCGTCCGTATGACTCAACGCTATGGTGTGAATACGGCGTGGTTTTGAAGTGAGTGGTCAAATCTTGTTACTCTGGGGTGACCCGCTTAAGCCAGACTTGGTGGCTACACTTGTTTTAATGTCTTATACAACGTCACGTAACGCAAGACGTAGGTAAAATCAAAGTTTAAATCTTTGAGTAAAATAGATAACTTCAACGAGTTAAAAGTATCTTATCTTACGTATTTTAGTTCCATTGTTTTTTACTATAGATTTGTACAATAAACTTTTTGATAGATTTGCCAAGAAGTTAATTATGGCATGTTATGTTGTAAGAACATAATTTCTTCGCCTTAAAAATTGGATTAAAGATATGTCCAATAAAATAATAGCGATGTTTTCGAGCCCATCAAATTCCATTATCACGGTAGGAAATGAGGTACTGAAGAGAGCGGATCAATACGTCTCTGGGACAAACCCTCTCCTTCAGAAGGAACGTCCTAAAGAGATCTCAAAAAGAATCCAGCTAGGATGGGCTAGATCCTTGGTTCCTAGGATCCTAGGTGACATCCCTAAATCGAACAAGGTCCCACAATATCTGAAGGTCCGCTTTTTTACTGTAAGGCTTGGTTCATAAGGAACTTTCTCACGCGAACAGTTGATAAGAAATGATCTCACTGCCGAGGTTTTTCCTGATGACTACAAAAAGGAGTTTTTCATAAATTCTTCGAAGACACTTAAACTGTTGGAAACGCGCGTAGAGTCTCCGTGATGTTGCAGGCGTACATAGCCTGCGGTAACAGCTTTCCATCAGGCGGGCCGTAAACTTGTTTGCTACATTGGTGGCATAAAAAAAATGTGTACTGCCTACCATATCTTACGATGGCGAGGCTTGGAAGCTCACATATCTGTACCGACCGGCTGTGAGTTTAAAGAGAGTCATAGCGCTTGCCATTCTCAGCATCCTTACAGACCGAGTTCCGAACACCGAGATCCGATGAAGGACGGAAGCCAGGATGTTGGTACTCGATTCTTTGAGCTCAAATACAGTTAGGCTCGACTCATTACAAGATGAAAGGATGATAGGTGGAGCAAAACAGCTATTGATTGCTGGCCAATAATGGACAAAATATAAATGGATGCTCTAATGAGGTGGGTCGACGTAATAGTTCGCGTCGGGGGCGTCAATGGAGGTGCACAGAACCGTGGGGGATGGTACAAAGTCGCGAGGCATTACCCTGCAGCGGGTTAAATCCTTCTTTAATATAATGATGTTGATGATGATATAATAATGATAACATTCAAATTTATCTTGATCAGATCATAGTGCCATGTGAATAATAGAATAAGGTTCCTAATTATTAATGAAGTATTTTATTCAAAAATTGAAATTTTTATTTCTCTTGTATGATTTGTTTATAGATAGACAGGAAGTAATTGTTAAAAAAGATGTGTAAGTAGCGTCTGAAATTCTAAATTAGGTTTATCTGGAGACTTTTTTACCAGTACTCTAAAATAAAATTTTGTAAAATACGTGTATGACTTTGTGGGCTCTTTTAAAAGATACTGGTATGTTAATTCTTTTATAGCCACATACATGACTCCGTGAAAGCTCTAAAAAACATGCTACTTACTTTTCGAAGCCCACAATTTTCCATCATGCAGCGCCTCCAAGTATTTTTTCATGTGATCGCTACACTGCTCCTGTAGCGTCACATTGCCATCGTTAATAGCATCCAACCATCCGTGGTGGTCAAAGAGTGCCTTCATCCACGCCATTCTCGAGCTTCCCTCACTGTTCGTAAAGTTCACATTCCCACTCACCACATTCACTAACACGAGTAAAACTACAAACATTGTACTTGTCACGTTTGAACGCATCTTGAGTCTTGCACTGTCAGCTAATAGTTCATTTCAGGCACCCTGAAACAAATGAATGGAAGACAGCATGTAGACAGCGTGGTAATGGGTTATGCAAATTACGACGGCTAGGGGATCCGGCAACCCGAACGGTTTACAGCTCTGATAGTTCAGAAAAATAAGATTCGGGGTCGCTTAAAATGATCTTGAGAAAATCTTTGCAATGTTAAATATTGTCAAATTGTCACTAGCACCTCTTTCTATCTTGCTTAATCTAAGGGTAACGGGGCTGGTGACACATTTAGAAATAATATTATTTAAATACATTAAATAGTGTGATTGTTAGTTATCCTTAAAAAAGAAAAATAAAAACGTATGGAAAAGTTTAATCGCTATGACCCAGGCACTTTTCATCCGAAATCAGAGATTTATTATATATGGTAAACACGTATATCTATCATATTTCACTGAAATCTCCGTAATCAAAATATTCTCCATACAAAAATTTCTATATGACTGGACTATGAATAAAATACAATTTTCTATATTATATTCCTATGTGTTGAGTATATTATATTCCTTTGTGTTCCTATGAGCTCTAAATCGTGGGTTAAATTCGCGTGTTATATATTTAAGATCGGAGAAATAAATAGATTTTCCGTTCAATCCAATAAAATAGACATAATAAACTAAGCTTCTTATTATACAATATTATATACGTTGTTATCCTTATTATACGTTGTATGTTCTTTCTTGAGTTTCAGCTTCTTACAACCAGTCCAAAAGTATGCAATACAAAGAACACTGAGCACAAAGGAGTGAGAAAGCAAAATTGTAACAAGTTTTCTAGAAAGCGGTAATCGTAACATACCGGCCGTTGTAAAATGATAACTAGGTCAATCTATAAAACTTTTTAACTAACCTTACGAGTTGTTAACATATTATAAACGTATATGAAACTTAGGGAAAAATAAAACAAAAGGTACGCGATAAATATCTGATAAATAGAATACTTAATCTATAGGCATTCGACGTAACTTTGTTATTAATGGTCTAAACTGAAGTATCTATGTATATTGATATTGAGTGGAAGTAAAAGTGGGTCCTTGAAAGAAAATTTAAAAAGTAGAGTGATTTAAAACGTAGAGGTTTTTATTAGATAATGGTTTTATTAAATTGTTTTAAGACGAACTCAGTAACTTAAAAAGCTCAGTTTGTACCTACGTACCTTTATACGCGGATGCGCTACCCTGACTATAGCTATCTGTCATATTTACTTCCCGCCCCTGCTCCAACAAACACGAAAAAACCTTTTATAACCGGGATTCAGCGCATTAATACAATTTTTCCAAGTTTATACACATTCACGCTGACATTTTTTTCCTGGGAAACCAATTAACGTAATCCGACCAGCGCGCTTCATATTTTAAAATATCATTTCGACTGACAGTGAATTTTCACTGCACGAAAATGCTTGGGGCTTAGTTATTAAATTGATCGGCAAAATCGCACCGCGTTATTAACGTTGGTAGTAACATAAAATGCCATTTTCGCTCTGGGTAGGCTTTCCGGGCAATTCAATTCGCTGCGAGAACCTCAGTTCCTTCATTATGTGAAAATTTGATTGTTTGGCCTTTCTATAAGGATTGGTCTTCGGTGCCGTTTTCATATATCTCCCAAAATCTATCCACGAAAATTGCAATTGACTAATGCGGGTAGGTCTATATAACTAGAATAAATAGTTTTTAACCAGTGCTGAGATAATTTATGGCGTTCCGATTTATTTCCTACGCATGTCCTAAAACCACAATTCATGAACAAAACAAGGCGAATCAAAAGCGAAACAAAGTTACGTCACGTTATAAAGCCTGTGAAT
The DNA here is from genome assembly GCA_963931895.1 of Eupithecia pulchellata. Lineage (NCBI taxonomy): Eukaryota > Metazoa > Arthropoda > Insecta > Lepidoptera > Geometridae > Eupithecia > Eupithecia pulchellata. The sequence goes on from OZ007522.1 coordinate 9,728,003, forward strand.
CCTGGCGAATCCAATTGCTTTTCGTTCGCTTTGTGTTGTTAATCAGCGCCCGGCATTTGTTTTCATTCTACTGTGCCTTCTAGTCTGTGACTTATTGAGACCTTCTTTCTTGTTAATGAAGCCGTTTCCATTCATCGTCCTCGAAGCCTTTTTCATAATGAGTCCTTGAGTGTATTTTATCTTACGACACGACATGTGACACGTGTCATCAAGAGCGGAACCGGTTAAGCTAATAGATAGTAAATTGAGAGAGAATTTTATGAATCGAGTTCAAGTGTGGTGCTTACTTTACGGCTGAAATATTGGTTGTCGTATCGGATAAAGTAAATACACGACGAGGACATTGATCAAATTGAAAAGAAAGGTCCGCTTCGGGGCTGTCGAAGTCCTCTGGAGTTTTTGTTTTATAAATTGGGTTTGTTTTTATAGCGGCAAAAGATTGAGCGAGATAAACTTGCTTACGTAAGCCCTCTTTCATCCTCTTATAATCGATCTGTTCCCCAAGGAAATTAACTCAACAATGATTGGGATTTTATACACTGTTTAATGATATTTCAATCTATACCGGAAAGATCCAATACCTTGTGCAGATCACAAAGATTTATATGAAAATGCAAAAGTAAAATTGGGTAAGAGTAGTTTCGCTCGTATAGTCTAAGTAGAGAGTAGGTAGTGTCTTAGAACTTTAGGACTCTGTAAAACTACAATGAACATAAACTCCGACACGGTACGAGGCCATTATCTGAGGCGGTATACCAGTTTTGTTCGGCACTAAAACATCGAAAACCCTGTTCGACCACCTAAATTCGATCTAAGAGAATCGTGTCTTCCATACAAAGATTTTGATATACGGTACGTACAGTAAAAGAGACAAAGGTCCAAAGGCATTGGCCTGGGCTTTGTGTGTTAAGCTGACGATATACGTTTTCGAGAACCAGAAAACGGCATGACAGTAGACACTAACGAGATGAAACCTAACAATTGCGACAAACACGTCTCAATTTCCTATCCGCATATTTCGCCCACACTACTTTTGTCTTTACGTTTACTTTGTTTTATTACTAGCTGACCCGCTCACAATTTCATTTGCGTGGTCTTTAGGGTAAAAAAATCTTCACGACATCAGCTAATACCCTATTTTTAAGAGTCAGAAATTCCTGAAACCCGCTTATAATATCCTGTATAAGCCCGTTATATCGGTTTTCTTTAAAAAAAATACCATCTACCGTATTTTTTTTCGTGTGGTACGGTTGATTTTAAATATAGGCATTTTTTTCTTTTCATCTTCAGCACATTTTATGTAGTTTTAAAAAATGTTATATACATGTTATTTTAGTGAACTTTAATCAATCGGAGTCATACTAAACATTGGGAATTTTAACCTTTCCTACCCTGATGGTTAAAAATATTCTGAGTTTATAATTATCATTTGTTATAATAAAATTTCGTATTTTTTACCTTACATAGTTAGCTAGCTGATCGCAATTTCATTTGCGTGGACTTTAGGGTAAAAAAATCTTGACGAAATCAGCTAATACCCTATTTTAAGAGTCGGAAATTGAAACCAGCTTTTAATATCATGTTTAAGCCCATTATATGAGTTTTTTTCATTAACTGTATTTTTTTATAGTGAATCTAATGACACGGTGGACTTCAAACATTCTACTTTAGCCCATTTTGAAAAATTTCCTAATCCTATTTTATTTAAATATCTCTACAGATTGAATATTCTCTACAGATATCGAGGAAAAAACACCATTGAATTAAAGCGCTAGCGGCAAGCACAGTTGATCATAAAGATTGTAAAAATTACTCTGTACTATAATAAATTACCTGAATCTAAGTAGAGTGAGTATTCGAACAAAATTTTAAATAATTACCTTTTCTTTTGATTATCGATCATGCATTTCTTTTCAAAGAATTATCCCTATTAGCAACCAAATCTGTTGCTATAAAAATATAGGGTGTATTTTTTAGTTTTCCATCCAACAAAATTAAAAAATCTGGCTGGTATGGTTTTCTCATAAATCGAGGTCATGTATCCTATCAAGACGTATTTTTAACTCATGGTTTCGGATTTGATCCATTGCCTTCTCAGAAACCAACCTGTATACCTACAGATCATTTAAGGTCAATAAAACAGAATTATTTAGTTACAGCCGATAGGTACGGGCCAAACTATTTTATTTTCTGCGGTAAACTTGAAGCATTTTTGTATCATACAACATTTTCAGACACGTAATAATCATCCAGAAACATGTGTTTAGGTACTAAGCATTTTAGTTTTTAGTCTACGTCTCAAGTAAATATTGATTAAAACCTACAAAAAACCTAAATAACTTTAAAACCTATTTTATGTTGAAAAATCATTAAAAACATGTCATGATCAATAAATTTATATTTTAAGTATTATCAGCAAGTTTCAAGGTAATTTGGACACTGGATAAAAAGTCACATAAGTTAAAAAGTCCTTAAAAACTTCGTCTGTATTATTGTCCTTATTAAAAGAATAAAAAAATTTAAAAAATAGAAAACTTTGGAACTCTTGTTTTTATTCATTGTTTTTTCAGAATATTTTTAAAACGTTAAGTCGGTACCATCCTTAATAATAAAGTCATACGGAGCCTAACTACGAATCACTCAAACTTTAATAACACAGGCCAATCCAGTTTTAGGAATATTTTTTAAAATACTGTCACAGGTGTTTTAATTGAATGTTTTTTCAGAACACACTGAAATTCTTAAAGTCATTAATACCCTATATTTAAAATTTATGGACATTTCAATACGGAGCCAAACTACGAATCTCAAACTTGAATAACCCATTACACCCTATTTTCAGGAATATTTTGAAAAATCCTGAAACACGTGTTGAATATTTGCTTTTTTTATGCTTAGTATTTCCTGTAAATTTCCCAAAAATCCTTCTTAGCGGGTGGTTGTGTTTTAAAAGGAACCTACTTTCCAAATTTCAGCTTTCTAGCTTCAGCGGTTTAGGCTGGGCGTTGTCGCCAGAAAATCGCTTTATATATTAGGATTTTAAAGGTTTCCAACGCAAATGAACTGTTAGTTATAGAGTGTTTTTGTCAAATCTCTTAACATCAACGCTAGTTTGGGTATTCAATCATTCGCATGCTCTTCTGTGTCCTCCACTGTAATATATCTATATCTAGTTTTATTATCATTACGATTTATCTTGCGCACATGAACAGTCTCTTTTAAGTTTTTGACGCATTAGGTGAAATTTGGCTGAGAGATCGTCTGATCATCTCTAGGAAAAGTCTTAAGTATCTAACCGTGTGTCAGACTTTTGACCTACTTTCAGGACTTGCTGAGTCATCGTAAATGAATACGTTTTACGATTGCATTTATTACGAACTACGAAACGGCTCGATCCATTAGATTTATAGGTGATGGTGTTTTTCCAAGTGCTATGTGTAAAACCCACTCGGAAGGTATTACCAGGGTTATGACACCTCAATTTGATTACGCATTTAGCAGCATTTATTTTTATTATACGTATTATGTATAATAAAAATAAATACTAGACAACCCATACAGCAAGCTCCAAGTTAGGCAGAGCTTGTGTTATAGGTACAAGACGACATAAATACCTACTTAATATAGGTACCTACTTAATACTACTTATACTATTATGATAATTATATTATTATATTCCTAAATATTATGAGGTATTTTATTGGTATTAGTGGCACAATTCAATCAACTTTTACCGAGGTACACTCTTCAATTTCTTCCTTGTTTTCATAGTCGGTATTTTTTGTGGTGCACCTTGCCGTTTGTTTTTATTACATTCTATTTCGAAAGGCCGAAAAGTCTCAAACCTCTTCGCTCGCTTGCTCCTTTGTAGTCATTGTTGTAGTTCTTTTAATTTGCTTCCATTATTTAAAAAAATTGAAGATAAATTCTACTTTTAAAATAACGAGATTCACTATTTTAAAATTGGAATAGCCTACTGCCAAATGTGTAAATCCGTCACTGGTAGTTAGTTGGCAGTTGTGGTTCTTATATTATTACGTGGCATAAAGCGTGGCATATTATGTGGTAAAACACGCAATTTCGTGGTGATTATGCATGATTGCGGTGAAATGATCTGCTGTCTCTAATATGTTCTGAATGTGTGTTGCTGAAATAATTTGAACGTTCGTTAGCATTGAATGCATGGTTAAGTGAATTTAATTGGACTGTGGGATGGTAAAGTGAATTTTATTGCTTACTAGCGGGCTTCACACGGGTAGCAAATAGTTCTAAAATTATACATTTTCACAGGTTGGCTTACATTATTGAAGATTTCATACGGATGCCTAACGTTTTTAAAAATATTCTGTAGCCTATTTTCATCAGGGATAAATGGGATACTTAATGGACAATATTCTAATGGTTTTCACCATTTTTTAAAACGGTCCAGTAGTTTCAGAGCCTATTCAATGCAAGCAAACAAACAAACATTCTTTCCTCTGTATAATATTGGTATAGAAAGTACCTTTGGATGAAAGTTAGGTTAACTACGAGTATGTCAGTGTTCCTCATACACAATTAATCTAACATTCACAATGAATTCATAAAATTTCAAAATTTTTATAGCTTTTAATTCTGTACCTATAAGTAAAAAAGTTATTTGCTTAATTGAAAAGGCCCCTTAAATAAGTAGCAAGGTCAAGGTCTATTCAAAAATTTGTACCTTAGAAGAAAAGTTTTTTGATTTTCTTGAACCCATTAAAGAAAGCTTTTCTCAATGGAAAGGACTATCATACTGATTCTATCAGATCTAAATCCCTCCGGATCTCTGTTAGTACCAGATTAGTTCGAACGATCAGCTAAGAGGTCTTGACTCGCTAAACCAGGCTAAGATCGGTGCTCTACTTGTATAATCACGTCGAATAGGCAGCTTTTTGGCATGGCGCCCGATTCAACCAGCTATTTGCTCTAAAGCCTCCAAATAGCTGTTTGCATGTTGACTTAATCACCTCGATTATAATATTTGAATAGATATTTGTATGTTGCAAACGTGGACCATTAAAATTGGTCCACATTGGCAACACTGAATTTGTAAAATGTTTGTACATTTGTACAATGTTTGTACATCCTAAAACAAAAGTTGTTCACAAAACATACATAATCTTAAACTAAATAAACCTCGTCACTTATAGACTTTTTCATTAATTATTAGACATTAATGACATCATAGAACATAATAACTACATATATTATACAAACTGCGCCCCCGGTTATTCTGTTTTTTTTTCGTAAAAACCTTCTACAATAACAAATACGACAAAAAGAATAAGCAAATTTTGTCCAGCCGTTCACGCGTGATGCAGTGACTAAGGGAAATAGGGAATCACTTTCTTATACATATTAAAGCTTTCGCAAAACCATAAAAGTAGATCAAATTTTCGTGGCCATTTTCTATTAAAGGACTGAAGCAAAGTAATTTAATTCTGACTTCTAACTTGAGAACTTTGCCATCGCATTAAACTAATAGAAATCTTCTAATAGATTAATAACTTCGTATTCATAGATAAACTTTCCATCAATTTAGCTAGCACACTGCTAGCACACTGCTATATATATATACTATATATATATATATACTATAATAGATATCATCTGGTCGGCACCTAATTATTAATTTATCTCACCCATTGTTAGCCAAATTGGAACTTTATGATTAGAGGTTACGTTATATAACTGATCAAAGCCTAGTTTGATAGCTATGACGACCTCTGTGGCGCGGTGGGATTCAAATATAAGACAAATATTTGTACCATTTGCAGATATCTGTTCCAGGGGTTCTGGTCGTTTTCTATGTATAATTAAAAATATATATCTGTGAACTAATGATGTGTGGATTTTCCGGCATTATTTATTAATTATCATATTTATTTCATTCGGTGTCATCAAATGCATAAAGGTTGTATGTAACATACGGAAAAGCCAGGGTGAAATAAAACCTCCTTATTATAATAAATGAATGTTTTATGAGACATGAGGGCAAGGCTGTCCCCCAAATGAGCCCTTTGTTGGAGTGATTCCTTTCATTTATAGAAAACCCTTACAGAGAATGCCGATTAATTTTTGTACAAACACAATATTTCATGCGTCCGTAATTTCTGCGAGTATATTTTTGTAGGCTTCTTACCTAAAATTTAGCAAGCAGGTATTATTTCGAATATTCTGTGTAAGAAGTTTAATTTATCAGCAGATATGTATTACGAATTACCTAATGAAGGTGTCGTTAAAATTCACTTTTCTTTCGATATCAAGTTCATAATACCATTGAATATTCGTACTTACACAACAATCTATAAATAAAAATACCGAAAATAAACTCACGAAGTTACGATGTTCTCATTAAATTATAATATGACAAGAAACTTTTCTAAGTTGTTTGAAAGTCTGAAAGTCAAAAATCTCGTTGTTATATTAGGTTTTTAAATTTCCTAAAAATATATTAGAAAAAGATTGAAGTAAGAAAATATCCGAATGAATTGTCGATATCATTATTACAATATTAAAATTATATTTTTTTTTATTTATAAGTAAATTATTATTTTTGAATTCTAATTTAACTTATCATAAATATATTGACTTGTAGTAATTTAACATTTATTAAAATATCTATCTGTCTGTCAATCATTATGATAAACTAGTGTAAATAATGCAAGAGCAATCAAATCAGACCTCCGCAGAGGTTTAGCTACAGAAATTCTACGGCGATAAACTCTGAGGTGTCTTGGGACTGCTTATCTGGCAACATTCCATCATCCGACATCTTGTATGTACATACTTCAGTACGTGTGCCTGCTTTAATTAAATCCCGTCCCAGAGACGGATGCAGGATGCTGGGGAATTTTAATTACATTGAAATTGAAAAAACGGGAATGTAACGTGTGGAGTTTGGATGCGCGAGTTGAATAAATAAAGAGTGAATTTTCTAAATGTTGAGCATGTAAGCTCAACATTTAGAAAATTCACTCTTTATGAAGAGACAGCAGAGCAGAGTTTATTATGACTCTTTTAAAAGTCGTGTTATAGTTGTAACTGTATTTGTAAATTGAATAGCTGGTTTAGTTACTATTACAGACATCCAAATAATTAATATTAAGATTTATGTGGTTACTATCCTGCTACGAAAGTTCGTAGCACATTCGTAGCACCATAGCATACACGTAGCAAGGATTTTTTACTACTGTGTGGTTGTAAAATAATGTAATTAAATAATAAATAATTCCGGAAAATCCACACAGCATCATCTAGCCCCAAGCTAAGCAGAGCTTGTGTTATGGGTACTAGATGACTGATATACATAATACAATATTATTACATATAGTTTTTTTTATTATCCATTGAAAACGACCAGAACGCCCTGAACAAATATCTGCAGATCGTACAAATATTTGTCCCGAGGTGGAAATCGAACCCCTCCTGCGTCGTACAGAGGTCGTCAAATGTAGATTGTTTGCAACAGTGCTCAATTGTGACATTTAAAAATACTAGTTCTAATTTATAAATGGTTATTCGGATACGGAACTTACTATAACTATAAAATAACTTAAACTACTAGCTAACTACCTACATGAATATGTATAAAACCACACATAAAATATTAATTCATCATCATCATCAGCCTACGTTAGTCCACTGTTGGACATAGGCCTCCCCTAACGAGCGCCATAGCGCCCTGTCTTCGGCTTGTCGCATCCAGCATCTGCCAGCAGTCTTTCGCAGATCGTCATCCCACCTGGCCGGAGGGCGTCCTACACTACGTTTACCGAGTCGCGGTCTCCACTCAAGAACACGTTTACCCCAGCGGTTATCGGTTCTTCGCGAAATATGGCCGGCCCACTGCCACTTCAGTTGGCTAATTCTCTGAGCTATGTCGATAACTTTGGTTCTCTGTCGGATGTATTCGTTACGAATCCTATCCTTCAGAGAAACTCCGAGTATAGCTCTTTCCATAAAATATTAATTAGTTAAGATTAAAGTAAGTTTAGGATTATTATATAAGCATTCTCATGTAAGTGAACCCTGTTCTTTTGAGAAATAAATTTCTTTAAACTGAAACTGAACTGATTTAATTGTGATTTTCTTATGTATTACAAACATACTCGTAGATATTTTTTTACTAAATATAATAAATATCTTATTCTCTTCATATCTTTTTCTATTGCAGCCAGCATCTTGGGTACACTTCAAACTGGTATTGTTATGGATCAGTTGAGCTACCTGTAGTTTGTTTGCAACAGTCTGCAGTTAGCTCAATTGTTTCAATTGTAAAAACTAGTTTTAATTTAGTTAAATAATTGTTATTTTCTTTGTTAATTAAGGCTTTTTGCCCTGTTAAAAAAAAAATCATGTGTATGGTATATCAGCGCTTATTCTATTAACCCTAAGTACAGCTCTGTAAGGTCACCGTATAGCCCAGGGCATCATAACTGGCCCTTTCACAAAGTGAATTTTCACTTGATTGACCTTGTCCGTGCTGGATTATGATAAGCCAACGAAGCTTCATGACTTTATAGGTCACATAAAGGCGTTAACTATCTCATGTCCACAATAGTAAAACAGAAAATTCACAGATTTAATACTTTGTGATACAGTGAATTTTCATTATTATTAATATATATTTTTAATTTCCATAATGCCTAACGTTAACGATGATTTGGATTTATTATACCTAGATGTGATAGATTAGTAAACTTTACATTTAGATGAGTCTGTAATGATATAATATGTAGAATATACTCGTATGTATTATTAAAAATACGAATAAAAATTGTTACAGCTGCGACAGTCTGGTTCGTTCTGTAATGCTTGCAAAGCAATGCTTTAAGTTAGCAGACTAATATGAATAAAGAGATTAGAGTTTGCACGGACATATTGGGCGCACCAGCCGAACGTCCCATATAATTTCCCCTCCCGCTGCAATTTAAACATAGGTACCTACAACTTACTACGTTCGTAACAACTACCTGTTTTATAAGATTTAACTCATTTGAAGAAACCTGTCTTGGCATCTGAACAATAGCCGAGGTACAGGTTGAGCCAAAACTACCATTTAAAGTTCATGTTGTAAAAACATAGGTATATTTAAAAACCTAGGTAGTATAATACCTACACCACAAATAAAGAAAGTAAAAAGTAAAAAATTGTTTATTTCGTTGCACAATTCAAACAAAATAAATAATATCAAATCAATCAGTTACAGTAAAAATGGCCAACACTCAAATCCTGCCGTAGCGTTGGTCTTCCGTGTAAGCTCAAAGTACAGAAATAAATGCTGGACAAATTACACAGCATTATCTAGCCCCAAGCTAAGCAGAGCTTGTGTTATGGTTACTAGATAACTGATATAGATAATAATATACGAGTACATACATAGACATTTTTTACTAATTAAAAAATATTTTATTAAACAAATAAAATAAAATATTTGTAGATCGTACAAATATTTGTTGGTTGGTTCCATTCCCGAGACGGGAATCGCCCTCCGCGTCACAGAGGTCGTCAAGAAATGAAAACAAATTAGCCTTGTTCTCATAGGAACAATAAAATACAAAGGCCAATAACTCACAAGCACGAAACCGAATCTGAACGAAAGTACTCAGAACATAAAATTATCAGATTCATCAATGTTGCAAGGCTCTAGCGACACGGATGAATTTCCCAAGTATATACAAACGTATTTGTATTTCTACCAAAGTTTTTTATATTTTGAACTTATTTTCACCATGACTTGCTATTTTATTTGTATAAAAAAATTGATCTGAAATTAAACCAATTTGGTTTTTTAAAGAAACCCATTTTCTTACTATTTGTGTAGATAAGTAAGTATTTTCAAAAAAGCTTCTGGCAGGAACCTTGGTTATTATTATTCTTTTATAAATAATAGCATATCATGGTGAAAATATGCTCAAATTACAAATCATTTTGGTATTACGTTGGTGTGGGAATTTCATCCGTCGCCGGAGCCTTAAAGTAACACACTTTGGTTCAAGCTAAAAAGCAAAAGCTTGAGGTTTTGGGACACCCTGCATCGCTAATGTTATTTTGGGCATCTGCCAAAACAGTATCTACTGTCTCCCACCCGAGTCGAACAGACACAAAAATTGGATTTCCTTTGGGACCCACTACGTTACCGAAACATGTGTGGCAATTTACCTTTTTAAACTTCATTTTGTAGATAAAATGGTAAATATTTTTTGCACAGTTTTGGGAATAATATTCGAGACGGGACTCACACAATAGGCAATGTTTTTTTCTTTTGATAATCTAAACCATAAAAATATCATAACAAAGGTAAAAGTTTCTAGTACATTTTAGCTAGTTTTCAGAGAATCAAGCTCCAAAGAATGTAACATTTCTCAAACTTTATCGGCAGAGGGCAGGGCAAGTTTCAGAGCTATCCTTCAGTGTTTCTCGGATACGATCTCATTACTCTTCGATCCTCGATGTATCACCCTTTTAATAGGATGGGTTATCGCAGCTTAGCACTCTATTCAGTAGGTAGTGTTCAATTTTACTTGGAAGAGTAACTTTCACGCTCGGAAAGAACTCTTGCTCATATTCTGTAATGGAATAATAAATCAAACAGCTCCTGTTTGATTATTATTCCTCTATAGAATATTAATTCCATTACATAAATAATACCTAATAATGAAATTAGACCGTACAAATAACTTAATTATTGTAATAAAAACATGTTACAGCGAGTCTCGAGAGTCGCCAGCGTGCCTGGAAAGCTTATGACTGTCGCAAAAATGGAATAGGCGTACCCAACTTACTAAAAGCAAATGAAACATTCGAAAAACTACTCCCAGAGGCGCCCACGAATGATATATTCATGGTCGCTCGGGGAAATCTGTTGGTTTGTACGTCGCATTTTGTATTCAGTGGTAGGAACAGGCTGTGGTTAGGTAGGTACCTTTTTCAATTCTGACCTTTGAATCTTTGAGTATTGTGCTGATTTTTGTTTGTGTGTGACACAGAATTAATAGGGTCACTGGAATAAAGAAAAGTAGCCGATCTACATATACCTAAGTGTGGGTTAAGGTCATCACTCACTGGACCCACTCGCACCCGACCCGGACCACCACCACCTCGACGCTAACCGCGGTCCGCAGGCGAACACCGCGGGGTCTTCGAGTTGACGGCGGGGAGCGCCCCGCCGTATTATTTTCATTCGTATTATTATGCGTAAATCGTCGTTCATGTTAGAATATGTACAATTCGTACCTTTGTCATTTAATTATTTAATACCCTTTAGCGATCAACCCTAAAGTCAAACTTAACTTTGGGTAGTTCGGTCGAATATAATTTTTCAAATCAAACAACGGCCAAGAAAAATGCTGAAGGTTTAAGTATTCCAATTACAAAAAGGAATAAGTATTTCAATTACAAAAAGGGCAAATAATTCTCCGGAAAGATCCTTCCCTTCCGGTTTTTAAATGGGGCCATTTTCATAATTAATTTTCGCTGGTAAATTATCAATGAAGCTCTCAAAGTTTTCTATTGGGTATTATTTTTCATTGCTCTTTGATATAATTTTATTTACATCATGATTTTATTTTATCTTCACGACTGGTCCCAATGGTGTCGTATTTCGTTTCCCCCGAAATGAAATGACATTGGGCTATAGTTTAGTTTAGGTACCAGTATTATTTGTGGACCATAACGATAAGCAAACGAAACCTAAGTGGGGTAGATTTTGCGGTCAGACGAACAGGACATGTTGTAAGTGTTGTAACGTACAGATGTTTGCAAGATTTTACTTTCCCCGCTTTGTGTGGACTGGCGATGATGAATCAAGTTGTTACTTAATAATTCTAAGTAGTTTTGTACATAAGGTCGAGTAAAGGCTAAGTAGTATTGTATTTCTGAGTAGGCAGCAAATATGTACTTAGTATTTATTTTTTCTAAGTTTGCATTATACATGGTGTAACAGAAATGAAGGACCAAACTTTAAGGGGTGCTGTAGCTTCGATTGAAAAATATGAAAAGAATCCTTTTCCTTTCCCATTTAGTTGTTTTTTAAATAAATATTTATTTTTTGATCGATTCGCCTACAAATTATTGAATAATATTTAGTATGCATTAACATTTTTGTTACACCCTGTATACTATGTTGAAAGAAACAACAGTCCCAGACACAAACAGTTGTCTCATTTGTAGACATAAAAAACTTCCCTGCGGAAGTTAGTTCTACGCGACATCATTGAACTGAAAATGTTGTCTCTTTTTTGTCACTATCGTTTCTTAAAACTTATTATATTTTCGCGATTTGTTAACATGAAAGAATATTTTATTGTATATTTATCGCGAACCATTTGTTTTATTTTCCCTTACATTTCCATCGTGTTTCAGCTATCGTAATCGCGGGGCGACAGGACGTTCTTTGAGTTACAGCCAAAAATTTACGGCAGTATCCACGGGTAGTCGTGGATACTGCCGTAAATTTTTGGCTGTCAATTCGAATTCAGAATCAGGAAGAATAAAACATAAGGTACGTGATAAATATTCTTCAATATCCTTTCTGAGCAGATCTCAAGTAGGCCATTTCAAACAAGCAGGAGAGTCTATGTTCTGCTATATCTATTATTCATCTTCATCGATTACTCCGTCGACCGATTTGGATTATTCTTTCAGATTTCAATAACTTTATTTCTTAAGGCTTACAAAATAAATATATAGACAAGTCAAATTTCATACAGTTAATTATTATAAAAAAGAAATAAGGTATTATTGACTTCTCATTACTTAAATTTTTTGTAGACTTTTGCATGATGATCCTAAATTGGTTCCATAAAAAATATTCCCGGGGATTTATCTATGTATATATTTATATATATTTATTTTTCTATATATATTTAAAATAAGGAACTAAGGAATTCTTAACTAAGGAAATAAAAGTCGGTTTTTAATTAAAAAAAAAATCTAATTTCTGTTACGTAAAACCTACAGCAGACGATGTTTACCGACGCATCAAGTATGAAAGCTGACTAAGTGGATGCAGTGCTTGTGGGGCGAGATAACAAGGTCTATAATAAAGCGATTACGAGACCGCCCTGTCGCGTCGCCTTCTCGCGATGCCCATCCGACACGGGTTATTAATCTAGCCTGGCGACACCAGATAGCATCAGAAGATTGCCTTTTCTCCAATAAGTGGCTAAATAAAACGATTTCTAGCTAATCGATTTAGGGGTTACCTTAATGTAAAACTGATTCGCTTTATGCTGCTTGATCATCGTGGGTAAAAGTTTTATACAATTTGATATATTCAAAACGAGCGGATAGCCCCGGCGCCATACTTTAACAAAAAATTAAAAACATTAATTTTTTACACATACACTTTAGGCACTTTATTAACTTTTCATACGGATCCCTTACTTTTATGAGAATTTACTATAGTATGTCGAATTATCAGGAATAATGTACAATTCTAATGGTGAAAGGTATTTCAAAATGTTCGAGAAGTTTTGGGACCTATTCAACCCAAACAATCAAATCTTTCCTCTGTTTAATATGCTAGCGACCCGCCCCTGCTTTGCACGGGTGCCCACCATACTACATTAAACCTTCCTCTTTTTTTTATTTTGTTTATTTTTCAGGACTTTCATTTACATTAACATGTCAGTCCTATTGTTTACACAACAAAATATCTTTTACGAATCTTAAAAAAAACGCATCAAAATCCGTTGCGTAGTTTTAAAGACTAAGCATGTAAGCATACATAGGGACAGACAGACAGCAGGAAGCGACTGTTTGATTGTTTTACCCTATATATATATTAAAAATGACCATGCATTTTTTTCTGATACGGTGTGTTGAAAACACGATGGTAGCAAAATTATCCTCCTTGTGCAAGCTCAGCCTATCTATCGTATTCGTGTATTGCAGTAAAAATGTTTTCGCAACATTGCGCATTTGCCGCACGCATGGCTTAATATTGAAGTCACTTGGGTTGATTGAGCTTTTAGGTTTAATTTTAAATTTTTGGTGAAGGGAATATTATATGTAACTTTCTACGCTTGATAATGGCTTAACCTGTTGTGTTTTATAAGTTATGGTTTTAGCTTTACTGTAGAGTTTTTAGTGTAAGGTTTTTTGTTCTTATTTTAAATACTTCTTTTCTCTATATTTTCTTGTTTTTGTGTGTGCTAATAAAGTTAAATTCTATTCTATTCGAACCCTCGTTTTACCCATGATTATAGTGGTCATTTTAAATTGGTAAAAGTTATGTTTCTTACGTATTTTCCAGATTGGCCAATGTTATTTTGGGATTCAGTGTAATGGAGATGAAACCTTGAGGAAATATTTGTATAAAATAATAATGCTGGATTATCCACTCATCATCATCTAGGCCCAAGCTAGGCAGAGCAGACGCTTTCCATACTAATATTATAAAGAGGAAAGATTTTACTGTTTTTTCGAATTGGATAGGCTCCGAAACTACTGGATCAATTTAAAAAACTTCTTCACCATAGAATCCTTCATTAGCATTAGAATATTTTAAAAAAGGATTTTTACAAAAACTTTAATTAAATAAATAAAATAAATAAATACAGCCGGACAATCCACACAGCAGTAATTTTTATGAGATTACCGTAGGAAACCCGTGTGGCTAGTCATTTTATAATTTTATATATCTGAGATGACAATCCAATGTTAATATAGCTAGGTATCAAGGCGGTGAGAGTTTCTCGAATAGGATTTAAAACGATCGCAAAAAAATTGCCTCATTATGGATCCGTTTCTATAGCCATTTGCGGTTATTAACTTATAAAATTTTATTGAAACCGGATAAGAATGGAATACCTTAAAAAATTCAGTGCAAATATCCGCTATAATGCAAATACTTAACGCAACCTAGTTAAGGTTGGTCGTTTCGTGTTACCGCGTGTTTTTTGTCTGCTTTCTACAAAAATGTTATATGCCGCCAAAAGTAACCTTTTTACCATTTAACTTGTGAAAAAACAAACTTCCATGCAATCGAAATTTGATTTGTCATGGGTTTATTTATATTTGTTAAAGTAATCAAGCGTTAAAATTTTCATGAAAATGTCTAAAATATACGTAGAAATAAGGGCAAAAAAGATTACACATAATACAGAACAAAGACAACGCGAATCAGTTTCCGTTACTTTTGATTCTTGAAAAAATTTAAAATCACATAGGTACTACATTCCCGAGTCTCGCGCCAACACGAAACAGCCAACCTGAAGTACTTACCAACAAAGCAGCTGAAATGATATGGTCTGAAATGGACCGGCGCAAGACCGGTCTTTCTTTACGCAACCTATTGCATTCGTTGTTGGTTGAATTACTTCAAATAACGCGGTTATAAACACATGCGAATCAACTTCGCCGAAACCGTAGGCCAACGATTATGAAACGACATTTCACAATGTTTGTTAAAATTATTTACTTAGTCAAGACCACAGATAATATAATACTAGTAATCAAGACCCTAGTCGACTTTAGATCCGTGGGATACAGAGGCTCTCAATAAACTATCTAAACGTCTGGTCGAAGGGATGTGTGACCCGAGAGCTGGTCAGTATCTGGCACAGAGCATCAGCATTGCCATACAGCGAGACAATGCAGCCAGCGTCTTGGGGACGCTTTCGATTGGTATTGATATAGATCAGTTGAACTAACTGTATGTTTGCAGCAGTCTGTAACTGAATTGTTTCAATTGTAAATACTAGTTCTGATTTGTTTATTGAATTTACTTTACTTTGGTTAGTTTTCTATTACGACGATCGCACGGGTCTTAGGTACGGTTTTTTGTTTGTTTTTAAAAGTAGTATAGGTTTAGTAAGTAGATTTGCAACGATTCTTCATTTACTACGAAACCATACATAATAAAACTTAGTATCTTCATTATCGTTTTGGAGTCCATTGACATGTAAAAAATTTGTTCCTACACTACGAAACAGCGATTGATCCGAAGTTAGTTTTAGCATGGGTTTATATATTGGATTACATTATTGAAGATTTATACGGATGCCTAACTTTTTTGTAAATATTCTATAGCCGAGACATTTATTAACAAAGAGAATTGCAGTATTACTTAACAGAATAAGCCTGGTGCCTAATGATAATCGGACAATAAGGCAGCTTTGTTTGGTTAAATTTGACGTTTTATGTATGCAAAGATGTGTCGAACGTCAAAAAGCTGTTTAAAATGTAACTATCTGTTGGTGAACTTGGGAACCTATAAAAACAATTACCTCTATATTACGTTGAAAATTTGCTTACAACGGTCGCGAAAACTTTTCTGCAAGCTACATAAATATTTATATTACTTGTAGAATGCAGTAAATCTAGAACAGTAGAAAGAAGTCTCGCACGACCGTCTGAGTTAGGCTAAAATCTGTGTTGAAATACGACACTTTTTCGTTTACGGTTTTAGCTGCATAGAATATAATGAGAATAATGACGAGATAAATAAATAATGCTGGACAATCCATCATCTATCCCCAAGCTAAGCAGAGCTTGTGTTATGGGTATAAGATGACTGATATACATAATATTTACAGAAATAGATATTTTATTATTCATAGAAAACGACCAGAACACCCTGAACAAATATCTGCAGGTCCTATAAATATTTTCCCGAGGCGGGAATCGAACCTTCTGCGTCTCAGGCGAACGTTCGCCCACTGCGCCGCAGAGGTCCTTGATATTAGCCTTAGTTTGGATGGTCAACAACTAACAGTAGTTACCGCCCTTCCATGTCGTTATGAAAATGTGAGCAGCTTGTGTAACATTAAGTCAAAATATAGCTTCGACTGTATACTTTGCAATGCGCAGGTAGTTTCGCAAACTTTTCTCTCAGTTTAGTAAGTGGAAACCTGAGTATTGTGTAGTAATATTAATGGCTATAAGTGCCCCTTGAGCTCAACATAACTTGTTACTCAGACTTTGGTTGTCAGCTCAAGTTCGGTTTAAGCTGGAAAGAAGCCATTAGTCTAAGTTTAAGGTGGAACGCACGCGAACGATATGCTGTAAGTAGAAGTAGTTGGATGTGAATGTCACCTTAAAGGTCCCAGAAAAGAAGTCCTTCAGTTATTTTTTCTTTGCAATGTTCTTTTGCGTTAATATTGCCAAAGTTGTTATCTTCGTTTTTATTAACGTTCGCGTTTAAAATAGTAATCGGCTTAAAGAAATTTATTTTCAAAAAAGTTACACCAGTAATAGTTATTTTAAAGTTGGTAGAAACTACGTTGGTAGGTCGTTTTCATTATTATTACTTAAAAACCTATCCATAAATCTCAAAAATAATGATCTGACACATAATCAGTTAGTTTTGTATTATGACTAAACATTTTTAATATTTAGGTTATTTTATTGTAGTATTGTACAACTTCGTAAATAAACATAAAATTAAAGGGCCTAACCATAGTTTTCTTAAGCTTATTGCTTAAGACTGTGGTCTTTAGCAATCTTCAACTCTCGAGCAACCTGTCGGTTGTTCTAAATGCTCTAAGTGTGGGTTGCTCGCCCGGTGGTCTTCACCTCAATGGTGTTTCTGAATGGCAGTTGGTCAATGATTGGTCGGCTTTATGTCGTTCGGTCTGTTAACTCACGCATCTAGATTACAAATGGTGTGTAAGATGTAATTATGTTGTTACGCATTGATTATTAGGAAATATTGGTACCTATTTTGTTATAGCGAGTTATTTTGCTTGTGGTTGCTCCTTGGATGGATAGAGATTAGTGTAAGACACTGTCGATGTTGTCAAATAAGAAAAAAAACCTCAATCTACATCTCTATTTCATCATGCATATTTTAATTTTTGTGGTGCCGGTAATTCTTTGATTACTTCATTAAATTTTCTACCTATCGTTTATATTTTAATAAAAAACGTTGTATTATAGGACACAACACTGTCCGCCTGTTATTATATTAGGGAACTCAACTCTTGACTATTCGTAAGTGATGCCGTTTTAATTTAGTAAATAAATATATGAGAACCTATTTGAATAAGTATTGTACAATTATGTATCTATAAGAATGCTTTATGTATAGGTAAGCTGTTGGTATTCGTTTCTGAACAAATAAAAAATAAAACCATGATTTTTAAGAATCCAAAATTCGGAACAGTTTATAATGGTTACTTTAATAAATGTTCCTAGTAATTAATTTGATCAAAGCTAGAGATCCGTTCAATAAAAAAATATATTTTACGGCGAGAAGTTCAAACAACTCTACTTATATATAGTCTCGTATAAAAAATAATTATAATCTCAATAAAAATCACAAACCTTGCTATCGTTAATTTTCCAATTTCCAATTTCTCTTATCCACTCAAAATAACTTCACAAAAAAATCCTTAAATCCACACACCGCGGCAGAAGTCGAGCTGCGCCGGAGTCGACGGATACACGGACACTGCTGCGGCGAACCGCGCCGGCTGCGGCGAAAGTGAAACATCACATTAATATCACTTACATCAGATCAGCTGCGAACTTTGGTATGTACCTACGAGCAGTTAACGCTGCCTTTTTACGCTGGGGCGTTGTTTTCACTTTTTACGCATTCTTTTTTAAATTAAATTCGATAGGTAGGTACGATTATGGACGCAATGCTAAAAATTAAGGACAGGTACAGCCAAAAACGAAAGTCTCTGAACAAATTGGCTTCTTGTTTTGGAAACCGCCACTCAACTAAGTATAGTCAAAGGCTACTGTCGTTGCTGATTTAAAAACAAGTACGACAAGTGCGAGTGTAACTCGCGCGCCGAGGGTTTTGAACTTTTGTCGTTTAGGTAGGTACGTATATTGACGACCTGTTAGCGCGGTGGGCTTACAACGCAGGAGGTTGCGGTTTGATTCCCGCCTCGGGACTAATATTTGTAAGATCTGCAGATTATTTGTTCGAGTGTTCTAGTCCTTTTCTACGTATACAAAAATAAATCATCTAATGTGATACTTATATATACTTTATTAAGTATAACAGATATCGTAGTAGTACGAATTACACAAGCTTGCTTAGTTTGTCGCTAAATGATGTTGTGTGGATTATCCAGGATACATTACTCTTCTCATATTTTTTTGGAGCACGGCTGAATTCATGAATTCAATAATCTTATTATCTAAATATTCTTCGAGCGCAGTGGAATACATTGGGTATGGACTTTAAAATTTTGAGAACAACGGTTTTGTGGCGCTGTGGAACCCTACTATTACAGTTACTACAGAGATTAGTGGGTAGGTAAGTGGGTTGGTACCTACAATTATTTTTTCGACTTTTTTCTACGTATTTCACTAAGTATGAAACTTAGACGATTTTTAAAACCTGTTTTGAATTGTCGAAATCCATACCTTTGATTTGATATTGCTCTCAATGAAATAGCCCCCATTGTATGAAAATTCGTTTTTTGACCATATTTCGAAAAGTATTGTTTTTACAGACTTCTCTATATTTTTCCTGTAAAATATAGACCTATATCTACAAACGCTTAGCACATTTTATATAGATCACTCTGCTATCTTCGGAGATAGAGGGGGGGGAACGGTCAAATTTTCGATCTTTTTCAAAATATTTCGAAAAGTATAAAACCTATCGAAATTTCAAAAACTGCATTAAAATGTACAAACTGATACCTTTCATTTGATACCCAACTCGGTGGGGTAGTCACCCCTTTAGAAATTTTTCCCGCCCTTTTTTGACCATATTTCCAAAAGTATTATTTTTACAGATTTCTCTATATTTTTCCTGTAAAATATAGATCAATACCTACAAAAACTTGGTACATATCAAATCGATCGTTCTGCAATCTTCGGAGATAGAGGGGGGGTACCGGTCAATTTTTCGACCTTTTTCAAAATATATCAAAAAGTATAAAACCTATCGAAATTTCAAAAACTGCATTTGAATGTACAAACCAATACCTTTCATTTGATACCCAACTTGGGGGGGGGTAGCTACCCCTTTAGAAATTTTTCCCGCCCTTTTTTGACCATATTTCAAAAAGTATTATTTTTACAGACTTCTCTATATTTTTCCTATAAAATATAGATCAATACCTACAAACACTTGGTACATATCACGTCGATCGCTCTGCAATCTTCGGAGATAGGGGGGGGGGAACGGTCATTTTTTTGACCATTTTCAAAATATTTTAAAAAGTATGAAATCTACCGAAATTTCAAAAACTATTTTGAAATCTACAAACGAGTACCTTTCATTTGATACCACTTTCGACTTTGTACGTTCCATTTAAAATTTCGATTTCAAAATTTGTATGGAAAATCTTCATTTTGATTTTTCATTTATTTTTATTTATTTTTCTATAAATATGTGCGGGCGCACAAAATGTATTATTATTTCAAATTTCAAGTCAATAGCTGCAGTAGTTTCTGAGATATTAAGGATTCAAAACACAAAACAGACCCAAAGCGATTTCATAAGGGTTTTGCAACCGATGGCAAAACCCTAAAAAGACGATTTTAACCATACTCCAGAACAACTATAATATTTATTACTAAAACCATAGGTACAATAATAGATTTCTAACAGCAAAATTAACATAGATTAGATGGTGTAAATGTGTTAATCGTGTAATTTCCCTTACCCAGGTTACCAGGTACCCCTAGATCTCCAGGTTAATTCTTTAGATCTTACGGATTTGCCTAATGCTGTTGAATTCCATTCATACAGGCAAGGCAACGTCCATCTTCTTCACAGGACCTGCAATTCCGCTAATTTTATCAATGCGAAAGGATGCTTGTTACGCTAAAAGCTACCAACAGATCAAGCTGAATTTTTCATAGACCGGGTAAAACATAAAATGTTACTCTTTTACAAGGGCTTTTTTTGGCAGCAGAGTTGTTCCACGGACTAATTTGTAGAAGGGATTAGATCTCTCTTTTGCATCTGGCGGTTTGCTTTTATTGTTCCATCAGTTTAATTGATCGGTCAATATTTGTATAACCTGTATTAGGAGAGAAAGTAACAATAAGAAAACTAATAAGTTTTTGCAATTGAGCTAACTGCAGATATTTGCAGACAATCTACAGGTAGCTCAACAGATCCATATCGATAGCAGTCGGAATCGTCTCCAAGACGCTGACTGCATTGCCTCGCTGTATGGTAATGCTGATGCGCTGTGCATTTTGATGTTACTTTTATTTATTTAGATTAGTAAATCGTTCTTGTACAGAAATATTTTTTTTTTATTGAATACTAATATCTACCTAACTAAGAATTGGGAAGTAGGGTAATAAATCCTTAAACAAGCAGCAGAACAGTTTGTGGTTCACCGACGGACGACTCGTTAACAGTATTTCTATACCTACAGAGTTTTATTGTTTTATTTTTATTCAAAATCCAGAGCCTTATATAGGTACTCGTACTATTTAGAGGTATACTAATATAGAATACAAATATACGGCCAAAAAAAGCATTTACATTTTATAAACTACGAAATAGAATAAGATATTTGACCAACATGATAATTATCAACATCTCCTATTTGTAGTAAAATAGGCTAATAAAGAAAAAGTGAAAATAAGAAAGAAACTAACACTATTGTCAGTGTCACAGCAAAAGCAGTTTACGAATCACTTCTAATGAGCTAATTATGTGAGTGGCCGATGATTTCTCCACCAATAGGATATCTTGAATTAGGTAATTCTGTGTTGAAAGGCTCCGTCCGGCTTCGACGTGAGCTTGAGAAATCAATAGGTACGAAATCGATACGTTGTTATTGAACAGAACACTTCTTTGATTCAGTAAAATGTACGACTGTTAGCGTAGCACATACATATGCGTAGAGTAGACAAATGTCTACGATGCAGGTGTAACAGTATGACCTAGATATAGGCCTACGACTGGCGTAGGGGTAGCATTATGTCGTAGAGATAGGTCTACAAAAGAGATGTAGGTGTAGTAGGAGGGGGTAGAGATAGCTCTACGACTGATCTAGGCGTAGTAGCAGTATGTCGAAGAGATAGGAGTAGGTCTACAACTGAGAAGTAGGTGTAGCAGTAGTGGGTAGAGATAGCTCTACGGCTGATCTACGCGTAGTAGCTGTATGACGTAGACATAGGTCTATGTATGACTGATTAAGGCGTAGCAGTATGGGGTAGACATAGTTTAACTTATTAAGTCTGTTTATCAAGTATTTATTGCGTAACTTTTGTTTTAATTTCCCCAAAAGTTCCATCGGATTGCAGCGATCGTGGTCACGGGCGACTGGAGCCGTTAATCCAATCCAAATCTGTGTTACCATCTAATTACCACGTTGAACAAAAATAATTATGAAAATTACTTTGAGCAGTTTTTGATACCTAATCTAAGCTTTTTTTAATTTATAGTAGGTATACCTAAATTATTTGCCCTAAGTCGGTCACTAAACGTCAAAAAAGGTCAACGAAAAATACGCGCCGATTTTAAGATAACAGCGATGCGTAGATAGATGTATCCCGTACGCCATTAGCATTACACAACTTTTCAAACAGCGCTTACATCAAAAAGCCTTTTTACTGAAATGCGGGCACGTCACGTCAAACATGGCACTTAGAGTGAGCTCAGGTGTAAGCTTTTTCCTCAGGAAATCCAGTTAATCCTCTTGTTTCCAGCGGCTTTGCCCGCCATAACAGCGATATGGCATGAAACACGAGCAGAATACAAATTAAAATTTATTTAGGTATCCGTGTCTGAGTTTGAGATAAATAGCATAGTGGGAGCTTGAGTAAGAATCTTTATCATAGGGTTTAATTTACACCTAGCTTCTGGCCGCGGCTTCGTAGGTACTCAGTATCTGCCTAGTTGCCTGTTATTGTGCAACAAAACCATCCCGAGCAGGAAAACCATTTATATTTGCACAATCCCGACTCCCGACCTCGGGAGGGCAAACCCGCAGTTCGCAAAACTCGTTTAGCTCACTTAGGAATTGCGAGTTGTCTATACGCGACATAAAATCGCAGCGAACGTAATACATTCCCCGCTCCGTTGGAGATACCTGAGGTATCTGTGTAGAAACGGAGCAATGGGAATGCGCTAAATGCTAAAATGTGCTTCGTTGGCTTATGCAATGGTTGCGTGGCAGAACGCGGAAGACTTGCCACAGTCGGCCAATAGAGCAAACGCAATGAGTCTCATGCAAACTTAAAATTATGCGGTATAGCATGAATTTGATAATTATTTATATTTACTTAGCAATTATATTGTGAAGTAGGCACGGTTATGAATATTTCATAAATATTTTGTTTGTACTCTGCCAAGCATAATCTTTGTGCTAGATCCATTAAGTGGCTTACCTTCGCGATTGAGTACCTAAATTAACGCCTACCATCCGCATACCTTAGCGTTTGTTATTTTATAATTAATGCAGGCTACGATTATCTCGTAAACAAATTTTTAGAAACATCAATCAGGTATTTACGATTACGAGTGGCGAAACGTAATATTTTTTGTTTATTTATGACTCCTTACAAAAATCGCATAACATGCAAAATAACAGAAAGTGGTCTTCCTTCCTCTTCATTCCTTGATGCCGAAAGATCGAGCTTTTGCTCTGATAGAAAGAAATAATCAAAAAATATTTATTTATACACCGGGCCCATACGTACTTACACTTAATATAGAGCTCCCGGGAGCTCTATATTAAATGTATCGGCATCAAGGAATGACCTGGAATAGGGTGTGTAATATATTTAAAATGATATTGTATATAATGACTTTTTGTATAGGTACATTACTTGCGTTAAAGAGATAGCGGTTTTTATTCTGGCTGAAACAATTATCGCAAAATTGTTCTAAGTGAGTAGGTATGTTCTGTACGTTTGTTGTGTTTGATGTACATAGTCTTCCGAAGCCTTCAAAACTTAATATATAATAATTATTATTATTATTATAAGTCCCTTACCTACTTTACTAGATAGAAATAACTAGGTATATTTTCCACTAGCTCTTCACTATTGCCACCAGTGAACAAACAATTTAATTGAGAAAATTAATATTTATTTTTAAATAGTGAAACTCTCTCATCTCTGAGTAGATACCTAATAAAATCCGACAAGGTCAATTGTTGTCAAATTTCTCATCAGTGCTGCAGCAAAAGTGCAACAAGGTTATTTGTGTGAAAAATATATAGAATCTCATCAGTCAGTGAGTAGTAAAAGGTCGGCAAGGTTCATTGTTGAAAAATACCTAATATCGAATCTCATCAGTGGGTAGTAAAAGTGCGACAAGGTTGATTGTTGACAAATACATATTATATTAAATCTCATCAGTGTGTAGTAAAAGTGCGAAAAGGTTACTTGTTGAAAAATATATCGAATGTCATCAGCGAGTAGTAAAAGTGCGATAAGATTGTTGAAAAATATATCGAATCTCATCAAAGAGTAGTAAAAGGTCGGCAAGGTTCATTGTTGACAAATACCTAATTGAATCTCATCAGTTAGGAGTAAAAGTGCGACAAGATTAATTGTTGAAAAATATATCGAATCTCATCAGTGTATAATAAAAGTACGACAAGATTAATTGTTGAAAAATATATAGAATCTCATCAGTGAGTAGAAAAGTGGAACAAGGTGAATTATTGAAAATATATCGAATCTGATCAGTGAGTAATAAAAGTGCGACAAGGTTAATTGTTGAAAAATATATCCAATCTCATCACATCAGGCCCTTTATTCACTATTGCCAATCCAAACTCGTTACACAGATATGACAAGACAGCAGCAGCGTGGAATAGAACAAAATCGTATTAAGAATACATTGTGACATCACACGGTTTGTTGGGCAAGGAATCTCCTATTTCATAGAGAATAAGGCCCCAGTGAGTAGGAAAAGTGCGACAAGGTTTATTGTTGACAAATATATTGAATCTCATCAGTGATTTGATTAGTAACTTGCGACAAGGTTTTAATTTATGAATAATATAGATATCCAATCTCATCAGTGAGTCGTAAATGTGCCACAAGGTTAATTATTGCTAATTTCTAAGGTCCAGGGTTCACACATTAGGTAGGTATACCTAAGCATTTGAGGTGTCTGACAAGGCCAGGAGGTCGTTCCTCTTTGATGCGCATTTAGAAAGGCAAGCGCGCAAGCCTTCAGTGTCATTACGAAATATAATTGGTCACTAATTTTTTACTTGTTTTGCAATAATGAGGTAGGTATAGGTTTTGAAATGATAAATAACTTGCTATAATCTTCACGACTACAGAAAGATAAATAAATACATATATGCCTGACAATCATCTATATAGCCTCAAGCTAAGCAGTGTTATGGGTACTAGATGACTGATATACATAATACAATATATTACATAGATAGGTTTACTTTACATAGAAAACGACCGGAACACCCTAAACAAATATCTGCGTACAAATATTTGTTCCGAGGCGGGAATCGAACCCGCAACCTCCCGCGTCGCAGGCGGACCTTCGCCCACCGTATATTAGGAACATTTTCTGTCCTTAGGCAGAAGGAATAGTGAATACACATATCAGAACTAGCATTCGTTTTCTAGGGAACAACTAAGTGGACTGAGTTACTAGAACTGGTGGTATTACGCAGAGCTTGAGCTAAGTCTAAAGTTTTAGAATCAGTGCGTCCGACCGAGTCATGACCTGCAGAGCTGAGTAATGGATACTCGGTAGGGTTGGTGTGGTCTGAGCTGCTGAGATTTTCTATACTTAATCGTAGGTCTTATTATTTAATTTAAAATGACAAGTACACTTGAGTAGAGTCCATTGCCTGATTTAGTGATCATTTCGTTTTTATTTATTAAAAATAAACTAAAGGCCGTGCCGTGTGGTGCCGGCATAGAATTTCACCACCCCATCTCTTCCCGTGGGTGTCGTAAGAGGCGACTAAGGGAAACACACCGGGGGGCGGGCAGCAGCGCCCTCTGCAGAACAACTCCAGCAAACTGCGATCCCCAACCCGCATGCCCAGCGTGGGGATTATGGGCATTAACCCCCAAATGATAATGCCATCTATGGCGCTCATTAGGGGAGGCCTATGTCCAGCAGTGGACTATTATAGGCTGGTGTTGATGTTGATGTTGAAAGGCCGGGATTTTTTATATTTTTCCTGAATCCTGTGATCGAACTTGCACCGCTGCCGCCCCCGGAATTTTGGTCCTTCATTTTTGTTACATCCTGTATAGGTATAGCTGTCTACACACGACCCCTCTGGTCTTCTCTGAAAATCAGCGCTGGGTGGACACATCAGTGTGCACCCAGCATAACGCTGAGTGACGACCATATTTGCCTTATTAAATAACCTACTTTACAACTTAATTTTAAGATTGCTGTGTATATTATTGTGTTGTTTGATTAAGGTAAATAAAAACATTTTCTTTCTTTCTTTCTAATTCTGTAAAATAAATGAAACTCGCTAGCTAGTCCTCAATATAGTTTATTTTTATAAGAAAAATCATTTTCATACATACGTACATCCTTGTCCAGAACTATATATAAATACATTGAAGTATACGCGCTCCGGCATACAGCATTTCCTCGAAAAATAGCATTGGCTAGTAAATGTTTAGCTAGCATTATAACTACATATAAATTCCATAACTACGAATTTTTATAATACATTTCTTTATGTAACTGGATCTAAACATCTGTCAAATACATAATTCCATTATACACTATAGGGAACTATCCATTTGAGATATTAATTCTATTATGAAGAAATAATACATTATTCCATTATACAGTATAGGGAACTATTAATTTGAGATACTTATACTAAGAGTTTACAATATACATGGTGTTCTTAGTATAGGTTTCGAATTCCATTAATATAACGCCGTACTGGGGCATGGTGAGACACCGTGACTGATGCGATCACAAAATAACTAAAATATGTAAAATATAAAAACTTTATACTACGTACGTACGGAGGGAAACTGCCCTGAATCGACTACATAATATTCGCTGTTGCCGAACGAATTTTTATCACCACATCTCACGGCCTCAAATCCGCCATGACACATATACGACGCCGCTAAACATCCGATAGATACGTCTACCGACAAATCACAAAGCAATTATAACAACTATTATAAGTACGACAAATCTTAATAACGTAAACAGCTGGCACAATGAAGATCTAGACATGTTACATAACATTAAATTACGTACGGTACAAAAAAATCATACATGAAAAATATGTATTTAATTAACAATATACACAATAAATTATCATGGAATGTTATTATTAATTTTCCATTTTGTTCAATAATGGCATTGATGAAAGTGCGAAGTGAAGACGCGATAAAAAAATAATGCTATAGTTATATTACTTAGAGCGAGAATATATAACTAGAATGCACAAATGCGGGTAGGCCTTAACACTTCAGACATTTTGATTGCACATAGTTTCTCGCGCGCCGCACTTTGAATCAGTATGTGGAACAACGTCGACGTGGCATGAGCTCGCGGGTGACACGCCGACGTATGGTCCGGGCTAGGCCGACTCCTCTTTTACCGACCATTCACATCTGAAATTAACACAACTACTTTAGTATCATTGGTCTTTTGTCCAATACTACAAGGTACAATATAGATAAAAATAAACCTGTTTTTAAGATAAATAAAAGATACAGGCGTTACGTTTTGGAAATTCGTAGCAAAATAGAAGGATGAAATGAAGTAGTAACTATTCCACGCAAAACCATTTGATAAGATCTAACAAAATTTAGTGTATTAAATTTAGTACAGTACTAACCGTTCAGTTACTTTGTGCCTCCGCGTACAGCGTAGTAGCGATGTATGTGGTCGGTACGAATCCTTCCTCGCGCGTGTGATGCCGCCTGACGCGAGTCCATCCGTCGCCGGCGTCCGTTTCCAACACTAACAGTCGCTCGCCTGTCTCCATGCGCATTGTTGAACCGCTGCCTATGCCTGGGTAACAAGATAATATATGAATATAGTGATCGCGTTTATGATATCGAGTTAAGACTATCGATCTGCCATGATCACAAATTATCAATCAGTATTATAAGACAACGATTCTGCGTAAGCTTTGGCTTTCTTGATCGCAAAGCAGAATGCTGCGTACAACAGAATAGTACCTAATTAATAATAAGTAGTCTAGACAAATAATAATAGTGAACAAAAAGAACACTCCACAATAAGCAAGGCCCCGACGAGATTCGAACTCGTGATCTCCTGTTTACTAGACAGGCGCTTTAACCAACTAAGCCACGGCGCCTATATCATCCTTCATGAAAATAACGCAACTGATTTGCTTTTGTTTTCATTAATCTACAGTTGCTTATCGCTAAAGGGATTACCATGAATTAAAAATAAACTTCATTGGGTTATCTCGCGTTATAATTACGTTTATAACCAATGCGGTCGCAGCTCAAGTATTGACTGATCGAGTAAGCGACTACGGCAATGCAGCGTCTTGGGGACGCTTCCGACTGATATTCATTCGGATAATTTGAGCTACCTGTTGGCAACAGTCTCCATGTAGCTCAATATTTTCAATTGTAAATAAACTTGTAATTTAATTTTGTTATTTAATAGTAATTTTATATTACCTTGTGTTGTTGTGATAAATGTCAAAAGAAAGTCTGATTATAAAAAAAATCATTTACCAATCTATAGCGACTTACCGAACCGAATAAGAGAACGATGGCGTCACATTGCAAGAGCAGCCGTTTCATCATGACCCCATCATAACTACGACCACTCTATTAAAAGTCCATGACTAATGAGAAAGCGGCTTACCTTCAAAAGCATAAAGCGCCTTGCAATACCCCACCGGCTGCAAGTCCGGCTCGCAGTAGTAATAATCAAAGTCCGACTCCTGCTCATGTTCGTCGTTCTCCTGATCGCCGTTCGCGTGTATCTCGTGATGCGCGGCCGCTAGCTCCCCGCCGAGCCCCGACTCCGGGGAGCCGCCGGCGGCGCGAGCCACCACCACCCCCGTGCCGGTGCTGACTGAGGATTCAGACGCGGAGCGGGAGAGCGATTCACTGTTGTTGGAGCCGATGCTACAATGGAAATGGATGGGTTAATTATCATGCTTCAAATTTATATTCCTAAAAAAAAATTATTTACTTTGTTGAACCGGGTTTTGAACTTGCTACAAGTGAAAAATAACTACTCTATATCAGCTTTATCATAACGATCGAAAGGTTTCATTATAGGGATTATTTGTTGCTAAATAAGCTAAATAACATAGTACTTATCAGAAATAAAAATAAAAATAAATAAAATAAAAAGTTTATTTATTTTCTCTCACAAATGATAATGATAGTACAAAAAGAGCTTAAGCTAGGTTACAAATATTAAATTATTACAAAAGCTAATTAAATAACATGTTACTGAACCTGTGTTGTGAGAGACTGGTGCCTGATAAAGGTTTATGAAAAACCTGTGGCACAGGTCACCAGGGTACACATTCCGCGGGAGGTAACATGAGTATTTTTATTTTATATAAAAGGTACTAAACTAAATAAATAAGGAAGATTATAAATATAAAAACGTTAGGAAACATCCTAACGTTTATACAGGTTGAAGTCTGATAACATCCAGTGTGTGTATGTGTGTGTGTGTGTGTGTGTAGTTCTTTGTGTGCTTGCTCTCCCGAGGCACCAGTCTCATGAGAGTCTGGGTAACGAGAGAACAGTGTATGTGAGTGTGGTTGAATGTGTGCTTGTTCTCCCGAGGCACCAGTCTCATGAGAGTCTGGGCAACGAGAGAACAGTGTGTGTGTGTGTGTGTCTGTGAGTGTGTCCATGTGTGTGCTTGGTCTCCCGAGGCACCAGTATCATGAAAAATGGTATCAATTTTTAGTGTAGCGGGTTCGATTTTCGTTTTAAACTATGTAACTATTTAAAAATCTATCAATGTGGTTTAAATTGTATATGAACAACGCCACCTTCGTGGTTAAATAAAAATCGATGACTTCGAGGTGTGACCGAGTGCTGGTGAGTACCTGGCGCAGCGAAGAAAATAAACAACTATCTTTATTAATAACCGCCGTGTGGTGCCGGCATAGAATTTCACCACCCCAACTCTTCCCGTGGGTGTCGTAAGAGGTGACTAAGGGAAATACTCCGGGGGGCGGGCAGCAGCGCCTTCCGCAGAACAACTACACCGAACTGCGATCCCCAACCCGCATGCCCAGCGTGGGGATTATAGGCAATAACCCCCAAATAATGATGCTATCTATAGCGCTCATTAGGGGAGGCCTATGTCCAGCAGTGGACTTTATAGGCTGGTGATGTTGTTGTTGATTTTTTATTAGTAAAGACCCTAAGACAAGTTTACCTGGTGGCCTGCTGCGGCGCGGCGCCATTGGTCCTCCCCGGGGGATGCAGAGTGGCCGGCGCGCTTATTTGGCTGTTGGCCTCTGCGAGCAACTCCTCGTACTTGTTCAACTGTGCTCGTAGCTTCTTCAGTTTGTCACAGCATTCGTTTAATTGTCCTGGAAAAGAAGGCGAATTATAAGTATGAGTGATAGCATAGGCCTGTTGGTGACGTCACCTATGCGGAATCTAATGGAAAACCAGCGCTGGATAGGTCTCTTGGGAGCTTAGCCAGTAATATGTAGTTACGGTCTTTTTGTTACAAATATATGTATGCCTGTAGCTATCCTATAAGTGTCTTTTTTTCTACCTGGTTGTATTGTTGTTATAAATTAGTATTCTTCTAATCTATTCTTATTAATTTATGCGTCAAAACTCAGTTTTTTTATTCGGTCTTGAAATTAAAGACATGTTTATGAAGTAAAAAGAAGCTCACATACCAAAAAGAAAATCTATTAAGTACCGCAGAATTTTCATTAGTCGGAATCACTACATAGTATAAAACAAAGTCGTTTCCCGCTGTCTGTCTGTTTATCCCTATGAATGCTTAGATCTTAAAAACTAGATTCGATTTTAATAGATTAATAAATTCAAGAGGAAGTTTTTTGTACCAGCATTGCACCCGTGCAAAGTCGAGGCGAGTCGCTAGTAACGAATAAGATATTTATCAAGAAATTGAGACATACCTTTACCTGATTTTATATAGTTTTCACGCAATGCTCATATAAATTAAAATGGTGTTGATGGTGAACGGTGTTCCAAATAACATTAAAATGAGTCACTTTTAAACATGACGTGTCTTTGAATCACGCGATAAAGTAGAGGAAGTAGCTTTGATAAGTTACACCTACACAGTAGTAACCATGTAGTAACCTATATATGAATTTTGTAACCTCAGTAAAACCGGGACAAATTCATATTTTTCTAGAGAATAACACAACTTTCAGAATTTGGTAGGAAATCGCGCGTGACCACACCGAGTGGAAAGTTTTGGGAAATCCTTTGCCCAGCAGTGGGACGAATCAGGTAGCAAAAAAAACACAAATTGATCAGAACAAATGTGGGTAATTATAATACCAAACTGAAATATAATTAAATGAGAAAAGATTTTTTCTCATAAATAAATATGTGTACAATATAATATTGAGTCCGCAGGATCCTGAACTAGCCGAAACTATTTAACAAGACTCAAGACTTATGTACAATAAATTACACGGAAGACCATCGCTAAGGTAGAATTTTACTTTCATTGCATCCGCTGAGTGTTGGCTACTTTCGTAATTTATTTGTAACTAGCGGTCCGCCCTGGCTTCGCACGGGTATTAAAGAAAAATTTCAGAAATTATATACACTAACACGATTGGTTTCACAGTTTTCATACGGTTCCCTTACTTTTTTTAACAGCATTGGGGTTTTTGACATTGA
Organism: Eupithecia pulchellata; assembly: GCA_963931895.1. Taxonomy (NCBI): domain Eukaryota; kingdom Metazoa; phylum Arthropoda; class Insecta; order Lepidoptera; family Geometridae; genus Eupithecia; species Eupithecia pulchellata. Next base: position 9,759,752 of record OZ007522.1, read on the forward strand.
CTCGACACTCCATAACTGACACTGGCCGTAGAGAAAAAGCAAGCAGTGCGCTATAATGTATATTCAACCTCTTTTTCTATTATGACGCGCCATAATAGAAAAAGAGGTTGAATATACAGCGCACGGTTCAATTAATGAATTTTTCATGCGTATCCCTATCTTTTTTGAAAATATTATATAGCCTATGTTCATCACGGAAATTTTAGGATTCTAATGGTGAAAGAATTTTTCAAATTGGTCCGGTAGTTTCGGAGTCTATGTTATCGACATGTTTTAAATCAAATTAAACTTAGATTTAGATAGGCAAATAAAACATACAAGTTATATATTAATGTGATAGTCAGATAGTGGTTTCTTTTTCTCTTCTTCCACTAGTGGGCAAAAAATGTACGTGAAGAGAAATCACTAACAATTTATTAACAATTACCTGTATGAAATTGGACTTATCTATACTCTAATTCAGAAACCTAGATAATTTTCGTAAACAATGGTGTTACCATATCAAAAAAATTGTTTCGAAATAGAAGTTAATAGAAGATTACTCCATTTTTCTAAAAACTTATGGTACGGCTTATTTTCTAATAAATATCCATAGAATGGAATGTAGCAATGGTTTTGTGCTATAAATTATGTTTTATTTCATTTTATTGACAAAAATATAAAATGATGAAGAAATATTAGCAGAAAATATTTTACGACACTGGTATAATCGGAGTAAAATGGGAGCAAATCACAGAAGTTCGAAACAATTTTTGCATTTTGACAATAAACGCCATTTTATTTCGTGTATTTCATTCGTCTCTCGCTCATCGAAGTCGAATGTGTTCCTTTTTCGCTGCTCGTGTGCAATTGTGCGTTGTTGAGTTTTTGTTTTGTTTTCGTTTTTACAATAGGTACCTACCTATCGTTGTCTGTTATTGTTATCAATTTGTGTTAAGTTTTCAACCTTGTTGTTGTGTTTGTTTTTTAATAAACATGGAACCTCAACCCGCGCCGCCCACGGCGCCGCCGCCGGTGGATGGGATGCCAGGTCCATCAACATCGCAAACAAGTGAATATCTCTCGCCACAAAAAAAACGTCCAAAGAAATCTATGAGTTCCACAGAAAAAGTCATGGTTATGAATGTTTATAAAAACACATACAAAAAGTGGCCACAGGGTGATGTTTGGACACTTGGAGCTTGTGCGAAAAGAACGGCCGAGCTTTTGGGGCTCTCTGCAGTAACTGTCCAAAGAATTTTGAAGAACGCAAAACTACTGGCACTTTCAGTTCTCCCAAAAAAGCTGGTCCAAAAACCAACTTCCTAAAAAAATTGGCGAATCTACGTACTCAGCGATAATACGGATTGTTCACCAGTTTTATCGTAGAAATGAGATTCAAATATAAAAACATGTAATAATTATATATTGTTTTATTTGTATTTCGTGATGGACACAGGGAGAGCCGCAACGATGCGGGGTATAAATATCTTAGAAGACGTTTCAGTGTTCTGAAGTTGGTTAGGGAGAATTTAGTCAGGTATCTATCGTGCAAGCAAAACCACGCGCCATTATTAATAATTAGTGATCCATGGTAAAAATTAAATTCCTGACTTGTCATTATGACAGTGACATATCATGACATTTCTTTGTTTACATAAATTATCCAGGTTTCTGAATTAGAGTATAAGTTATTATTTTGTAAGCCTAAAGAAATAAAGTTATTGAAATCATAATGTTTGAATTGTGCAACAAAACAAGCAAGAATTTACTTTTCACTTACTTTTACAAAGAAAAATAACAGCGTCTTTAATAAACAATTTAATATTATAAGTAATTTCAACCCAACTTTACCCCAAGATCGCACAAAATTGAGAACGAAAATTAAATATAGCACCGGAAACGAGTGCCTAATTCAAATACAAAAAGAAACTTCAATCGAAGACTTTCATAAGTACCGTAATGTTCGTTTCATCACCACAAATTACAATTGGCGAGTTTCAAATCGCGATTGTATGGTAAATACTTTGCATACAATACAGGTTACATACAAACCGGTGTTGCATTTGACCGTACGACCTTCCTCAATTACTGATCAAAGTTCAAATACACCGTTTGTTTAGCTATGAAGTCATGGTGGAAAAAAGCTGAAGGCTTATTGAGCTTACAAAGCTGTAACAAATCTTTGACTACTGAGATAAGGTTCAAACTCGTTTGTGCTGGAATAAACCCACTGAAGCACTACTTTTGCTTGTGGCTTCGCATGCGTTTTTTATATAAAAATCCTACGAATACTATAAACGCGAACGTTTGTAAAGTGGATGTTTGTTACTCTTTCACGCAATAACTACTAAACAGATTTTGATGGCACTTTGTACACAGATAGTTTATGACCTGGAATAACATATCGGGCCAGTGGCTTTTTATTGCCAAAATCCCACAGGATCGGGAGTTACGCGGGTGGAACCGCGGGCACCCAGCTAATTATAAATCCTGGGTCAGATGTTTGCAAAATTTAGTCTCGAACTATTCAGTGATTTTGAAGTTGGCTTCAGCAACCAAGCCTCTTCACAATGGCACAAACTTTCGCCTCTATAATATAATTAGGATGAATTGCAATACTAAACTTATGACTACGCATTTCAAAACTCGTTTGTGCGCTTCTCAGGCAAGTTTATAGGCATAATAAATGGGTGCCCGCGGTTTCACCCGCGTAACTCCCGAAGCGGTGGGATATTCGGGATTAAAAGTGGCCAGTATGTTATTCCAGGTCATAAACAATCTGTGTAAGTACCAAGTTTCATCAAAACCCGTTGAGTACTTTTTGCGTGAAAGTGTAACAAACATCCATCCATACTTACAAACTTCCGCGTTTATAATATTTGGATTGAACACGATTTTACAGCTTTTAAGAACTTGGTTCGTTTATTAATGTTCATAGTTTTTGCTAAGCTTACTTTTTATGCATTTAGCCAATATAACAAAGAATGTATTTTTAAATGATGATTTGATGGTCTTACCTTCAACTGTCATGGGGTCTCCTAATGCTGGACTGGTTTCGTAGACTCCTTTCATTTTCATAAGACCTTCCATTGCGGCTTGTTCTTGTGCGACCTGAAATTCATTGAAGAATCTTAAAATCAAAGTACACGTTAAAATAAAGTAACGAGTTCACCAAAAACAGATTAAATCACAAGTTATTTGTTTTTAAACATCCCATAAACCGCAAGAAAACAAAGATTTATCGAACTCTTTAAGTTAATAAGTTATAGGATTGGTTGTTATGTATTTCGATTTCTGGACGAATCTATCATCAGAAGTGGGATAAATTCTCACCTGTTTACTTAATTCTAAGACCTTGGCCTGCAATTTCTTTTTCTTCTGATTCGGTGGCAGATCTGAATAGTCCTCCTTTCCGTCCATCGACATGTTATTCTGAAATTCAACGCCATATTTATTATTTACAATAATTTTGTTTGAGAGATATGTCAATCACAATCACCCGAAGAAATCAACACCACAAATCAATAATTTCTACAATTCCATCGCATAAAACCATCATTTGTCCCTTGTCCTCCATTTCTCTAATAATCTATATATAGTATTGGGTAAAAAAAAACCACGTAGTTCCAACACCATTTTAGTAACACACCTAAACAGTTTCAAAATACACAAAGAATACTAGTAAAAAAAAAACATTGCCAGAGTGCGCAGAAAACAATGAAAGCCGTGCAAGCATGGAATGTTAAGAAGCTCAAGCCAAACAGACAGAACGGCTCAGTAATGTTTCTGTAAATATGTCTAGGTTTATGAACAGATAAACCTAATCATAGATTTTCAAGGACTTCAATAAAAGCATGACTCGGATTTACAAAACTTTGCATACAAATTCTTTTCCGATTCCAAAGTGAATGTCACGTCAAACGTGTTTGCCATGCCCAATCGGATAGATGAGTCACACCCAAACATTTCACCCACAGAGACATTGGAGCGACCGTTCGAAACTGACCTTGATTGAATTGCACGCCTCGACAATCTTCTGCGGCCAAAGCGTTAGACGGCGCGGAGTCGGGGAAGCAAAGAAACCACAATTAAATAAGGATACAAAGGATATATCAGGAGAATTGATAAGAATGCGCTTGCCTCATCTGGGCCAGTGTATGTTCAATTTTAGTATTGATATTATTGCATCGTGAAACTATACATCTATTTCATTTTCTAATAAGTAATTAATAACCCAGCTCGGTGGTATTCCAAGGCATTGGAGTTAGGGTCGTCTAGAGATACCTGATTCATTATTAAAGACCAGCAGAATTACAGGCTAAGGTGTTTCGCTATTCATCTGGAGCGTTATGTCAAGGTCACACAGACGAAGCAAAGCAAGATAATAAAACTTAATCTCTCATCAATTCTCTTGGTACGTAGTAAATGAAACAGGACATGAAACATAGACCACTCGAAGGCAAGCCTAGGAGTCGAAGGGACAGTATATATAAACATAAGATAAACGCAACACAAGATGTGTGGCATAAGGTGCTGATTTGTGAGTTGTTGACGCGGGCTTTACTTATGAACGTCATCATTTACCAATTGACAAGATTGCGGTCAAACATCTATTTTCCATTAGGAAATATTTCATGACACAACTATATATATTGTACCGCACTTGGACCGTTTTTGTACACCACAAAAACGTACGTTTTGTATGTACACGACGTAAAAACCCGTACATTAATGTATATTAACGTACGTAGTATGGCAAATGCGCGATATTATTTGGGACGCAACGGACCATCTAGAAAATCGTAACGTAGCATAAAAACTAACTCTTAGCTGTTAAGTTACACATCACACTATTACATTGTTATTAAATACACGAACATAACGTGTCTTTTGGGAAATAAGATTAATTCGGTACGAGTTTTTATTATTTACGTTTCTAAATAAATTTTAAAACAAAATGTTTAAAGCAATCAAATAACTTTCGCGTCCAGGAACAAACGATTAGGTATAGTAGAGGTATATATTTTTAGTATTTTTAGTTGGCATTGGAATCAAACTGGGTCACCGTAATTTGATTCAGCAAAAGAATCTAAGTTATGTTTGAATTATTGCATTTACACAGACGTTTACAAGTAAAGCGCATGTTGCATTTAAATGCAAAAACAATGTAGTCATAAGTGATATGATAAGACATAAAGTTAGTGCATTATTCGCTATGAAGATGACGCATGCACCAACTTATTCCTTTTCAAACTTACATTTATTTTGACATATCACGTCCGCCAATTGTATAACCCATGTTATTGAAGGATCGAATCGGGGTTGGAATATTGAAATACAAAAATAAATTAGTAACCTTCTACATACAAAACCGGCGTATAGTCATTGTTTTGAAAACAAACATTCTGATTCATTAAACAAACATTATGTTGTAATCAAGTATCAAGACCATACAGCGGCTGTTCAAATAACAGAAATAAAGCGAGAATATAATATTATGTAAACTAAATGGGGTATACTAAGATAAATAATGTTTTCCCATTCACCATGCTCGTAAAATAATGTCATTTCGTATAAAATATCAAGCGTCATAATAATAAACATAAATTTCCAAGCAACAGCCCCATAAACTATAATTTAAGGAGGTATGAAATCTGACTATTAATAAACTGACTACAACGGTTAAATATAATCGAGGTATTAAAATCGGGAACAAAGATAGACACTAACTATATTCTTCGAAGAGATAAAAGGACAAATATGATCTAAAATTCTAGAAAACTTCAACCTTGTTACGTTTTTCTGAACAATCTGCTAATCGTCTGATTATCTTTCAAAGAACACAACCATTAAAATATGATTAAAACACAATCTTCCCGTTAAATACTTACATCCATATTCTATTAGTCTTTGTTTATATCAGACGCACAATTACTTAATCCAGCCCCCATGGTCAATTTCTGTGAATATTTTTGTGGGACGCACAAAGCAAGGAATACCAACTGGTTTTTAGATTTATTAGCGCCTTCCTTGTTTTTGATGCCAATAATAAGGATAAACTACGAGTTATAAATTCAATATGGTTATCAATATTGCATTAATAACTCATAGTAATAATAAATCACAGTTCATTCTTAGATTCCTTCCAATGGTTCAAAACCAAATGTCGTCCCAATCGAACCCAACCCCAGAACACCAGAAAACACAAATTTGCAAAGAAAACCTATCCCAAACTCTCAGAATTAATGTAAGCTGTTCTTTTTTAAGCAAATGAGTATTCTTGTTTAGATTACTACAAGATTTTCGACCCTTTGTCTCAAGCAAATAAATAAGGTGCTCATATTATTAAAATTTTCCATCAGCAAATTTAGTGTCTTCTTAAATATTCCCATTTCCTATCCTCTCCGTTCCCTAGCATTTTACTCAACACATTCGCTTTTACAATATTATTAGTATAGATATTACTATGGTCTACAAGTCTTACAAGCTTTCTATATCCGAGCAAATATACTATAGCTTGCATCTCGTCCCAAGCTATGCAGCTTGGGACGAGATGCTGTGTGGAGTGTCCGGCATATCTCCTTGCTATACCTATAGCTTTCATCTGCTTAGCTTAGTGGAGTGTCCGGCATTATTGATCTATCAACATAGCCTTACCTTATTCGAGCTGAATATGGAGAGCAGCCCGCCTCGCTTCTTGATTCTGTTCCCTGAGACGGTCCCTCTCGCGGCCGTCAGGTGGTTGTGCACGTGATGCGTGTGGGTAGAGTCTGTAGTGTCGCCGCCGGTTGCCGTTTCGAACGCAAAGTCTTCTGGCGGGACGAAGCCGGATTTATACCTTTCTATCACTAGTTTTGTGTCCTGAAATGTATAACAATACGATGTAAGAGTGTTTTATTGTAAATTTCTTTTTTATACCACACAGTTGACAAACAAGCATGCGAGCCGCTTGATGGGAAGCGGTTAGGTACCGCCTATCTATGGACATCAGAGAAAGAATATTATAAAGGACATTACATGTGAAAAGGACAATGGATGACACGATAGATACAATAATATCGCTTTGAAGCAATCTCTTCCAGGTAACCTTGGATGGAAATAATTATTTGAATCTGAGAAAGGCAGGTGTGTACCAAATGTTATGTTATACACCTAATTATACAGATTAAATATTTTGTACGTGAATTTGTGGGATAACAGTAACCGATATTTGATACAATTACAAGAATAATCACTAGGTAGAGTTTAACACTCCAGATGAAAGCGACTTCTTGTTTATTGTTTACCCATTGCCCACACAATAACAAAATTATTGCAAGTCTTGCAACGTTACAGACAGAATAATCTACAAGGAACTAGCTGAATAATTCATAATCAGCTAACTGACTGTGTTTTAAACTTTCATAAGGTGCGGTCGTTTCTTCACTTTCCAAACGGTTTGTTATTTATTACCAATTTACTTATACTATTTAGAAGTAATGTGTTACATTACGTTGGTTACTGTAGCGGGACTAAACGTTCGTCTTACCGCTATTTTGTACAATTAATACTGGTATATTGCGGTTTTGCGCCTTGTTGGAAAATAAAATAGCACTAAGAAGGTTTATTAAATCCTATTTATATGTATCGGATTTCCTTTTATAAGGAGGGAAATAGAAAGTGACAAACGATACGATATGCGTATTATGTTTGTTTATTTTAATTTTAATAGGTATTTTTGCATCGTTGTATGATTTTAATTTTATTGTCTTTTTTTTTCATGATATAAACGAATTTAATTTTATTTCTAAAGTTATTTATAAAGGGATATTTACCATGATTTAAGTTTATAAATGACTTTAGTCTTAATAACCATGGTAGTAAAAGTTTTATTTTATTTACATGTGTTATTTATACACGTAAAGCATAGTTAAGAATGGTAAAAATCATTTACCTCTTTCTCGTTGATACTGTTCGCCGCTCGGTCCATACCGTCAAGGCACTGCATTATAATTGGGAATACTTTCCTTTCAACGTCTACTGAGCTCAGCATGAAGTTCTTTATATTCTTTATCCGCTTCTCATCTAAATCCTGAAACAATTACGGTATAAGTTAATATTTAACAAATTATACTAGTAATTTCATGGTTTAACACTTCCATACACTACGACGAACATGCCACTCTACTGTTCCGTACAACGATGCACCAGCCTTGCGGTTTGCACTCGAGGCTGGGCAGTTAATGCGTTATGATCACTAGTGGACCTACGTCTACAGGCTAAGCTGATCCACATCTGAACGGCTTTCGTCATTTGGGTACTGCCCATAATCAATACGCTGCAAATGTGGGTTGGGGGTCGCAGTTCGATAAAGGTAACTTTATTTGTAAGTAAACAATTTGAATTATTATCCGACTCAGCATATGTTGTGAAACCTAGCTGTAGAGCCCTGGAATCACAACGCTGATCCTGCGTCGAAATCAACTGGCGCAGTTCAGAGGTTGAATTGTTCTTTGGGAGACACCTATCTCCCCATAAGATATCCCTTAGTCGCATCTTACTACACAGGCGGAAAGAGTTGGGGTGGTGCAAATTCTATCTCCTGCCATCAGTAACCGTTGATCAACTGTCTAAATAATAACAAATACGACAAACGCTCTAACTGTTTAGGACGAACCGTTTCCAGTCACAAACATATTCTCTAATTGCTAGAGCATCAAGAATAAATTTACTCAAATAGGTGTACATTAAAAGCATAGGCAATACGACCCAGTTGGCGTTTAGCCAATATGCACTGAACATGCACTAAAGCGGGCTCGTTCGCCGAAATGTTCCCAAACTAAGTTCACATGATTCACGAATAACAGAGAAAGTTTACACTTCTTACGTTCTCAGAAATTCCTAATTCAAACAGAACTATATAATTTTAATCGGCTGCATGTTGTGCCGAAAGCAGGCGCTTACGTGTTAATTTACTTGAAATTAAATAAGGAATAAAAGACGGGACACTACGACTCTAACTCAAAGCGAGTTATTGACACGTACTTTATCGTTATTATCAGATTTCAATTACTTTATTTATTTAGGCTAACACAGTAAGGACAAGGTATCAGGTACACTAGTCGACGGCTGCATAGACTTCCCTCCCATAAAAAAACAACAATAATTCCCTATCTTACGTGCTGCCCCCAGTATCTGCCATTTCGCAGGTTGTAAACCTACAACCGACTAGGACCGAAGTACTTCGCTACCTACACTACATTTATCGAGTAGCGTCCACAAACGGGAATTAAATCATCGTCCAAACTTTTATATTTATAATATAAGTGTAATTTTACAGCAAATATCAGCAAAATATCTACTTTAGCAAAATAAACTCTACTCTCGTAACAGTTAGTTATTAATCCTGGTGTGTCTCACTGCTGGGCAAAGGGCTCCCCATGGTCCCTCCACGCATCTCGCTCCTCAGCCAGATGAACCCAGACATCATCGTCGTAGGCGTCCAGTTCGTCAGCAATATACATTATTTATTACGGGGTGCTATTGACACTTCAGGGTCAACATCACTCACTCCGTTATTTTTATATAAACAGCGGTTGTCGGTTACCGTTGTGGTTGGCACTTCCTTTATTGTAGTCCTCGTGACTTAGTAGTAAGAACCGGTAAGAATCCTTTACGATATACTTAAGCAGAAACACCTTAACACTAAAAGCACCTGCTTTCTGTATAAATGCGTCTCAAAACAGGTGGGGTGTTTACATAATAATCAACAACACATGCATGAATTCAAAATTTAATATATTCAACACAATCATTGCATGGACTTTTCTATATGATAATTTTATTTTTGTTTCCGACACAATCTTATTATTAAAAAACAATATGCAGTTTTTTTCTGTTAGTTTTGTAGAAGTAAACATGGAGACTTATGAATCATGTATAACATGAATCTGTTTACTTTATATATAAAAACTTACATAAGCTTAGGCACCTACATGTAAATATAAATAAGGATTGTTTTGTTTTTCTGATGATAGGTTATTCCATACTACACCTATTTGTAATTTCAGCCCGATTCGATCAGAATTAAAATCTTTTATTTTATTTATTTACAAAGAATACTTGGCTAGACTTCAGGGTCAATATCACCCGTTATTTTTGAATTTATTCATGAGAAAAATAAATAAGCGTTGCGATTTGATAGAAACATACAGATTAAGATTCAATATCAATATCTTAATAAGCAAAGAGACGAGTAGTTAATTTGATGAAAATTGCTTGATGAATTGATGATATAGCCTTAGTTTGGAAAATAATGGACAAGGGTAAAAAATATGAAATTTTCGAAAAAGTCCAATAACTCGAAAACCGTGAGCTTTTGAGACGGTACAATTTTTTTATTCTCTGACCAGTGCTCAGGCTCTCTACCCGTAGGTAAACGCATGACCACTCTTTACGCCACACACTATATATAAAATGTAAGTTTAATATTATATTTTTGAAGTTTTTGCTGTAATTAGACCCATTACCTAGCTTAGTTTATTTATAGCACGATTTTTTGCTTTGTTTGTACCATATGTGGTTGGCAGGCAGATAAAGCTATAGGCATGATGTCCACCATAAGTATACTTCTAATAAATGTTTGCACAAAGTATTTAAATAATAATGGAACAGAACGCTGCATGCAACTCACAGAAAGCTTTAAGTCTTACAGCGCAGATGTATTTTGTACCTTTATAATGTGTTTGTTCCAAGTTATCTTGAAAGCAAATTTTCAGTGCTATAAATAGCTATAAGTAACTTTTAAAAGGCTTTTTTATTTTGAAATCAAACAATCCTCTTAAAAAAAATAATGATAAGAAAAGCTTTAAACTTTTTAACCTTTCGCGATTTGTCGACATAATAAAGACTATCGGTTATTTATCGCGTATCTTTCGTTTTATTTCTCGCCCGGACAAAATCGCTGCATTCCATGGAAACGTAGGGGACAATAAAACAAAATGTACGCGATAAACACCCGACAAATAGTAATTGATAAGAATAACTGACAGATACTTGACTTGACAGATACCTACTTATATATTTCATTTGAGCGCAACGAGGAATAAAAACTTATATACTTACTGAATAAAGCGCACTAAATAGAATTCGCTATGTGGAAGTACTTTGGTGCGCTTCATCTTACGTTAAGAAGAATACCTCACCTGTAACTGTTTGAAGACATGAGGAAGCCGCTGCTCGTAGTGCAGCCGCTGTGCCTCGTTCGTCTTCCGAAGCTGTTCCGTATACTCTTGCTTCGCGTCTTCGCACGCTTGACTCCGTAGCTTCATGTTCGCTTTTTGTTTCTCTACCTCGGCTCGACTGTAAGGTTATGCAGATTGTTTTAAGTTTATCTTGTACTAGCGGTCCGGAACTCAACCTTCGCACGGATTATACAAAAATTTCAAAAATATTAAATAGTACAGATGAAAATTTCAATAACGTAACTCAACGTGGGTTACATTATTGAAGTTTTCATACGGAACCCCAACTTTTTTGCAAATATGCCTATGTTCATTACGGATAGTGTAGGATTATAATGCTGAAAGAACTTTTCAATTCGGTCCACTAGTTTCCGAGCCTATTCAATTTAAACAAACAATCAGTGAAATATTTCCTTAGTATGTACTGATAATACCTATAGCTGAAACCTCTGACCTATTTAGGTTATTCTTATAGGTTATCATGTACATAGGCATGAATTAATTAGAAAATACTAGCAACCGGCGAAACCCTTTTTGACTCCTTTCGCTGTAGCTGTGGAACGAAAAAGTGAAAACAATTAACACTACATTTTCTGTTGAGTAATATTTGTTTTATTGAAACTCTAAAAGACATAAATGCCATAGTTATATTATTCTAAAGTAGATCCTAGCTAGCCGTTTGAATGAAATTTCGTCAATTAAATATCCAGGCCATATCTCAATTTGTTTGTTTATACGGATGGCATCGTGAAGGCAAGACAGGCTCAGATAATTCGCGATGACATAAACAAGACAATTGAGCTAAATGAACAATTTGCAGTTCAAATCTTGGGACGATTTGTGAAACTTTATCATGCACCGTATTTAATGGGATAATGGGTCGTAATAGTACTAGCCCTCCCCACTGCCTACGGATTGTTTGTTATGATTAAAGACACGTGTTGTGTTGGAGAGCGTACTATGATGATTAATCGCTGTTCCAGGTATATTTGATTACATAAGTCAAAATCAAAATCAAAATCAAAGTGCTTTATTTCCTTTAGACCTTACAGGACTCTTGGACACGTCACAAAATACAAGTTAAATAAGAAATAAAAATGGGAAATAAAGTGATCACTTTGATTAATTGTTCACTTCAATCTTTTTAAGGTAAAGTAAAGAAGCGAACAAGAAACCTTTACCTTGTTAGATTGTTAGTTTTAGAGTTGGAGCATAACTCTTCCCAAACTTTTTTGTCTTCTAGATAATCTGATATTTTATAGTAAGCCTTTTTGCAAAGAATATTTTTGACAATCCGTTTGAATTTATTTATAGAGACCACCACGCTATATCAAATATTTCTACATAAAGCTCCTTATGTATGACGCACAGTGTGATTTTCTTACGATAACATACGATCAAGTTCACGTGCAACTCTCCCGAAAACTCAAATCTATCGAAAAGTCACCTTACGGTAATCGGTCGGTGGTCAGTCAAGGGACACAGTAAAATGGACTTTAGGACAGTTACCTAAGGTTAAAGTCAGCGTCTGCCTTCTGAAAGGCCTCGAGCGCCCGCTCCGACTCCCTGGCTGCACGCTCGTATGCCCGCCGCGCCCGCTCCAGCCCGCCTATTGACGAATTTAGGACGCCCATTTGTTTCGCTCCTTCATTTAAATGTTGCTGGAAAAGAATATGGACAATTCATGTTACTGTGGTAACTAATTCATCATCATCATAATTCTAGTTCGGGATAATCCACAACACACGGTAGCATCCTTTTGCTTCTATCAGCCTCCGTTGTCCAATGCTTTTCACATTCTAATATTATTAAATGTGTGATGAGATGACCTTATGCCATAATTAGACTTTCCATGATCGTATTGCAACTATAAGTACAAATAATAAGATTTCATAAAAGAAGGTCAAAGCACGAATGTACGTAATGTCAAAATGACTCAGAAGATTTGCGTCAAAGAAACTCCAGAATCTTATATACAAAAACCGCATGATTAACAAGTCTTCATTCCCAGTATGTGTGAACGTGCTTATTATTTCGATACGTCAACACGCTTGTTTTTCGGGAACGTTTGTTGCCATATTGCAATAAATCTGTTCAAATATTTATCAAGTTATCGAGTTCAATAACAGCGATCTCGTTTCAAATTAACAACAACGGATGCGGTCGACGATGCATCGGATCGATGCAGGCACTGGCATGCTGCGAAAGTACGTAATGGGAGCAGCTCGTATGCGGAGATGAAAACCACCGCATTGTAGCAGCGCAGCGTTCGAGGCGTTATAAACTTTTGCTATTAAACTCTTGCATTGAATGGAATACTTTATTTTTTATCGGACTATCCATTACACAAAGCTTTCATAGGATTGTGCCCATGAGAGCACTTCACTTCTTGTTTACTGAATCAGCAAGTCTAGGGATTATTATTGAAGCTGATAAAACTTAAATATTTTTCGGAATTACACTTTTTATAACATTTAACTTTGACCTCTTAAACAGTAATTTATCAAATAAGCTTTCTGTAATTTGTGTAGGTATTATATTTTATGTATGTATATGTTACATAATGTAGTAGTCTAATACATATATACTTTAGTAGGTTAAAATGAAATCATCTATTCCCTTTTATACACAAGTATTCACTTTTATAACTTTTTATCTGTCCCAATAAAGTTTGCCGGAAGAGCCTTTGCCATTATTTTACTTCTATCTGTATATTATACCGTTCAATAAAGAGTAAAGAACTAAGATTCCATGTTATATTCGTAATTTTACCTTCCTCTCTTCTCGCAACTCCTTCGCGAGTAGATGCAGCTCCCTGACGACATTCGACTGTAGATTCTCGGCTACGACCTCGCGCTGACCCGCGAAATCGCCCAACTCTTGCAACAACTGTTTGAATGCTTTGCATACTGTGTATCTGCAATTATGGTTACATACATAAACGAATTGTGTGTATAACTTGCAAATTTAATATTAATATTAGGAATAAATGTATCAAATTTTCAAACTAAGAACTCAAATGTTGCAACGCCCTTACAGGGTTCATGTAAATTCTACCTACTAAAATATAACACCTTGTAATGGACATTAATGCAATAAATGTTGGACTGCCTCTAAGAACAGACTTATTGACGACGAATTGTTGGACGGTCTATAAGAACAAACTTATCGGTCGAGCAATTTGAGAAATTAGCACGAGTATGCGCGGGTGGCAGGAAGTTTATATACGCACAAATAAAGGTTTCCTGATATAATCGTTTCTATTTGTTATTGTGTTATTTATGGTTTGATTAAAGCTAATCTTAAGGAAAAATATACATACATATGAGCAAGAAATGTATAATTCGTTTGGTAGGGGGAAGGACCACAGCACAATAAAATTATAATTAAGTATATCCATTATAATTAAATACACCATTGATCTCCTATCAAGTTATATCTTCAATATATGGTTGATTTTATATAACAGATCTGAAAAAAATACTTACTGGTATTCATCTTCTTCTTTCTTTTTTGGTTGATAGTTTTTGACCAGCCTCCTGCAAATATTTTACCATGTCATATAGTTTTAGATATTTTTTATGTCACCTTTACCTATGTAATTCTTATGACTATTCATTATCAATGACATTTAAATTACATAGATAGTAAAGATACAAATTCCGGTCACAAAAAAGCCGTTTTATCGTCTTTCGATGATAGTGAAGCTCAATTTTACGATTGTTTTGATTCTACGTTAATGCGCACGATAAAAAGATGCTTCTATCAACTAATAAAATTGTCGTTTTATTAATGGGTATTTGATAGGTATTTATAATAAGAAAAATCCTGAGCGTCTGGTAGAAGCGAGACGTGACCCGAGAGCTGGCCGAGTATCATAATTATATCATTGCTATACAGCGAGGAATTGAAGCCAGCTCTGCATCGTCTTGGGGACTCTTCGGACTAGTATATGTACATATATAATATGGATCAGTTAAGCAAACTTTAGATTTTTTCCAGGCAGTAGTTTTAATTTGTTTCTATTATTTGATTAAAATTTTCTTTGTAAATAGACGCATTGGCAGTAGCCTCCGTGGATTAGCCACGAGCTACTGCCGTAAAACTGGCTGGTTTAGCCGAAACATTACCTATAATGTTATGTACTTTTAATTTTAAAATAAATAAATACAAAAATACAATTAGTCAATATATGACAATCATATAACAACTAAGACACAGGTGTCAAAATAAACATGCAACAAAAGTGCAAATTGTTCCGTGATTGATAATTCTATAGCAGCATAAAAAGAAAAGCAATTACTATAAGGTTTGTTAACTTAAATGTTTAGGCTTCAAAGAAACAAATTAGTCAATCAATATTTTAAATTATGTATTTCTTAGTCAATCAGCTGAGTTAAATTATAATTCATAAATTTTTTGGCGGTCTATAAAATTGACATTACGTTATGAATTATGAATATGCAAGTCCCTGTGTAACCAAGTGCTTAACCTAGTATTTATCTTAATAATCCTAGCTAGTTTTTACCTTAATTTTCCTGCATATTCGAGTTCGATAGCGCACCTCTCCTTAACGTAGTTGCCATATTTGTCTAAAAAATCTATCCCTCTGTGCGTGTGTGTCGCTAAGTTATCGTATTGATCCTGTGAACAAAGAAAAACCAATATTAACAACTTATAAATTGTATTATAATAAACTATCTTCTATATGCGATAAAAAGCTTATATCCAGAAATCGAGACCTAGAACTAACTCTGTGCTAAATTTCAGCCCGATATGTGAAGTAGTTTTGGCATAAAGAGATCCAAACTTCTACTATATCCAACCTATCGCATTTTATAAATTCGAATGTGAAATAAAGTAAATATTAGTGTGATAAATAATACTGGTTAATCCACACAGCATTATCTGACCCCAAATAAAGCAGAGCTTGTGTAACTTTAACTTAGTTTTTGTTTCTTCTTTTTTTCTTTCAATACTTATTAGAAAAACTTCAGTTAAGCTTTGAAATTTTATACAATATCATGACACCGGCCTGCATCAAACAAAATACATAAACGCCATACACGTAGAAACACACAAGTAGAAACATAATACAAAATTTTCTCTATTATATTTTTTTGATTTATTTACTAACAATTTTAGGAAAACTACTTAATAGCTTGGCAAATCTATACTAATATTATAAAGAGGAAAGATTTGATTGTTTGTATGTTTGTTTGTTTGTTTGAATTGAATAGGCTCCAAAACTACTGGACCGAGTTAAAAAATTCTTTCACCATTAGAATCCTTAATTTTCCGTGATGAACATAGGCTATAATATAATATTTTCAAAAAAGTTAGGGATCCGCATGAAAAATTCAATAATGAACCGTGGGCTGTATATTCAACCTCTTTTTCTATTATGGCGCGTCAGAATAGAAAAAGAGGTTGTATAGCGCACGGTGCTTGCTTTTTCTCTACGGACAGTGTCAGTTTTGGAATGTCGAGTCAATGTCAAAAACCCCAATGCTGTTAAAAAAAGTAAAGATCCGTATTAAAACTGTGAAACCCATCATTTTAGTGTGTATAATTTCTGAAATTTTTGTTTAATACCCGTGCGAAGCCGGGGCGTACCGCTAGTTTATAATAAAATTGATGTTTAACTGGCGTGTTTTTATAAGTTTCACAATACAAGACCAAATAACAAGATGATAGTTTTCATAAGCAGACGAAGAAAGAAAGACGACATATTTCGTAAAATAAAAATAGTAAACTAAGTTACAATAATAACTAATCAAAATATAAACTACTCAACTAGCGTTCAAGACGCTTGGTTGTATGCTTGTGATCTAGTATCTATCATTAGGAGTTAATTATAATAAGCCATTCAAATATAAGTTCATAGTTTCATTAAAAATTTTTAGTACAAAAAACTTAATTGTAAGTACATTAGAAAAAAAAACACAACAACAGGCAATACAATGGTCGGCCTTAGAAGCGATCTCTTCCAAGCAACCTTTGGATGGAAACTATAACTATGTAAGAAATACATAAAATTAATAAATGATGACATGAATGATGTGATGAGATGGATGACACATAAAATTATAAATCAATTAATTTTACATCTTTACATTTTATAACATCTGTCGTAGTAAAAACGTACAACAATGCTCTAATGGACAGCGTAACTAATGGAATCATCAAAACGGGAGGAAACGGTCCGCGATACGAGGTCATCTGACCGGGAAACAAACTACTGCGATAACCGCTAAACACACAGTAAATTCTTTCATAATGCAATTACAGTTTACCAAACAAGCGCGTTATCGGAAAACAATTATTATTCTCTGATCAAAAATATAATTCCTCGGCACTAAGCCCTTTGTATTGCAGTAAAGTTGTTAAATAAATAAAAATATAAAGGATATAGTATAAGTTTACATTAATCATCATCATCATCATCAGCCTATAGTAGTCAACAGCTGGGACATAGGCCTCCCCAAATGATCGAATATCATTTGGGGGTTATTTCCCATCATCCCTTCGCTGTCCATGCGGTTTGGAGATCGCAGTTCGGTGGAGTTACTATAATAGGAATTATTAATATATGCTATCAATAGCGATATTCCCATAACAAGCGGAGACAATAGAGCATGAGCTCTGGGAACGTCCGCCGTGAGTAGCGTAGGGCGTGATGCGTTGCGTCTGCGAGGTTTTCATCCGCCCTTGACTATCAGCGAGGTAAGCTAGGGGCAACGAACTGGATGGGAAGCAGGGAACAACACCTACCCCTATTATTAGTGCTCACTGCTCAGACAAAACAATCATTTTGTTGCACTAGACTACAAGGCGCAAGCACCTCAATAATTGAGGGTCTTCTGAATTACCTACGGCACCTTTGCAGTGCCCTACAGGGTGCATTTACTATTGGCCTAAGCTGAATACACATAGGACCTCTGTGGCGCGGTGGGCGAAAGTCCGGTGGCGACGCAGGAGCGGGTTTGATTCCCGCCTCAGGACAAATATTTGTACGATCAGCAAATATTTGTTCAGGGTGTTCTGGTCGTTTTGTATGTATACTAAAGATATCTATCTATGTACTCTTACATTATAATGTGTCAGTTATCTAGTACCCATAACACAAGCTCTGCTTAGCTTGTTGGGGCTAGATAATGCTGTGTGAATTGCCCAGTATTATTTATTTATTTGTGGACTGAACACTTACCATATCAACATTACCTACCCAAATCAACGCCGCTCCGCCTATTTTATCTTAATACCTATTAGGTACTTTGAACGAAGGAAATTTCTTAAATTTCATTGGACCGTGAGACTTGCTACAAGCTTTTGATGCCTATCTAATAGTTTTATTTTGTATAGTAAGGTAAAGACATGAAAATGCCATTTCTGGCCACCAAACTCAATTTCCGCATCTCTGCCTAACTTATACAAAAGTTTTAAGTATAAAATAAAGCAGTTTTAGAATTTCATAACAAATTATGCCCTACAGCACCAAATTACGGACGTGATGATATGAGGACCAAACTAATTGAATGCGTAGCGACACCAGCTAGTGCAACGATCCTTAAACACGCACAGACATTGTATGAAAATGTGAATGGAATATTTTAAGATATGACGCCATGGCGCAGACATCTAGATTTAGAAAAGTAAATTAAAGATAACTGGACAATTGGAACTTTATTTACAAAGAAAAGAACCGTCAAATAGGCGAAACAGATGAAGTAGTGTAAAATAAGAAAGCTATAAATATTTTCTGTTCAAATTTCATGGAAAGATATTATAGTTAAGCTGGTTTTCTGAAATAGTAATTCCATACTTTTCTATTCGTAATGGTTACGAATACTCGGCAAATATAATAAAACCTTAATAACTAATGATTTACAACAAGTTCGACAACAACAGTTCGTGTTAGTTTTTGTTACATTATTAACAGACAGGAGACACGTAATTTGCTTAATTACCTGCCCTTAAATTTTACCAAAATTTGCGTCTTCCGTATAATTCGATGTGACCGACACGTCATAATTAGCTATCATTAATTATTGAGTTCCCAAATTGTGAGTAATTTGTAATCAAAACGTAACTTGCGGACTTAATTGCCAAATATAATTAACCTAACGACTTTATATTGTACCGCTTATTTAAAAAGCGTGTCATACTGGTTTCCATTTTGATAAACGGATAATGAGCTGTAATATTTCTTGCCAACAGAAATCGACAATCGACCAAAAAAATATGCAATATCATAATTGTTACAATACAAGCGCTGAGTATCGAGAATTGGAAACGTAATTTGTGCTGGATTTTTTCTTATACTCTTTGTACCAATAGTCCAATACCATGTCACTGTCAGTTACTTTACAGTTAAGAATGTGTATGGTTGATAGCTATGGGCAAAAAATAACAATCAGCCATGTGTAATAGACACTGTCGTGGGATGGTTCGTTAACCGGCTGTTGGCAACACCGAGTGGACGTGGGAGAACTGGATCTGCGCCGGAGTACTTTACAAGCCCAGGCTCATTCGCAGCGAGATTACTCGGATTATTAAAACTGGAGCTATTTGCGGAGACATTAAGTTCCGCGCGCATCTAGCGAATGAGTCGCAACTCTAAACTAAAAGCTTGAGACTGTTCAACGCTTTGACCGTGAATGATTTCAAGAGATCGAACAAGACTCTTGTGTCTCTCTGCACAAATATGGATCTTATATCTGAGCATGACAGTGCAAGTTTCTAAGATACATGTAAACCGCGATGCGTGATCTCTGCAGAAGGCTGGAGCGGTTGGCAATCAGCGAGCATCGCCTCAGGGCAGGAATGCACGCAGGCAACATTCGGGCTATTAGCATGCGGGGCACAGCCAGTTTAGTAACCGACTCTACACGTGTAGCTCCCTTACCTTGGACAATTAATTATTACAATTCAAACATTTGTTCGGCATTACGTGACCGTTGGTGCCCCAGTATAACAAGAAACCACGGAACCACATAGAAGAAATATAGACAAGATGGTAGCAATAAAGAAATTGACATTAGGATAAGATCTCAAACTGAAACATGTGTGTTAAACAATAAATTATTGTTATATTATTGCCGATGATTCACGAAACGAATGTTTCAATTTGGCAACGGACAGTCGTCAAATGTGTCAGTGAACCTTACAAGGTATCGTTGTAGTGTGTTATGTTTATGTAGCATCCCAAAGCTTCTATTAGGGGCTTGTATGATTTGTATGAATTCGATAATCCGAATAAATATTACTAAAAGCAGCATGAAAGTTAGAGTTGCATGATATTTATATTCCTTTAGCATACAAAACCCGTATAGGTCCGCTTTTAGCAGTACCTACACATACTTGTACCCTTTAAAAGTAATAATGTTATTAAGTGCCCGTGAAGATCAAATTGAAAAACGCTGTACGTATTTAATTACCAAAAAAACAGCATAAACCGTTAACTGCGCGTAAATTGCCTATAGATGTAAGAGTTATGGTTTAATATTTTCATCTGGCAAACATATCCACCTGTACTATTTATTAATAGGCACTCCTCGCGCTGTAAAATAATATTAAAATGCAAGCGAGTATACCATCTGACCTTGCGTTAAGTATATGAACGTCGTAGTTGAATGCCAATGTCACGCGAAGCTTACCGCAAAAGTGATATGATATCGTGTAACCGAATCCTATGGCAATAGAGATGAAGCATTCCCCAAACGTATTCCGAATTAATAAACGTGATCCCAAGCTTATGAATGTGACCTTTTCACACGCAAAACGAGCAGCATCCGTGACATTTGAAATTCAAATGTACGCAATTTATCAGTTACACCGGAAAAGTGTCAATTGGGGGGAAAGGAAAGTGTTATTGTGATGTGATATCGAGTCGAGGCAGGAGATGACTCAGGCCGGAGGAACGCCCTGTCCTTTACCTGATTAGCACTCATTAGTCATCGGCAAAGTAATGAGACAACAATACCCACAGCTCACGATAAGATTACGTTGATAGAATCAATAACAAAGCTTGTCGTGCGCGGGCCGAATAGCGTGCCAAAAAGTATCGATTGCTGAATGTTAGCAGCAAAACTGTAAAAAATTGTTTCCGTATACGTAAATGTAATTAGCAAAATGTTAAAGTTGCGGAAGTATTTGCGAAATGTGTCAGATTCTGAAGTAATGGTATGATTTCATATGACCTAATAAGATACCTACGGCCTACGGGTGATAAGAATGGGAAATAAAGTTAGTCGACTCACTTCAGTAAATCACACCATAATGATTTGTATATATTTTACCCAGCATACGGATTGAATAATATTTTATCAATACTTTTATTTAGAGAGCAACAAACCTGCGATTATTCAACCATTCAGTTATTAACTATAAAACTTCTATGACTGGCTATAACTTAATGTTGCGTTGATTGTAAAAGATATCAAGAATTTCACGACTTCCTTAAACAATAAACTGAGCCTTACGTCGTCCTTACGTGACTAGTATAAAATACAGCTGGCATGTTGTTAACAATTCGGTGCACTAAGTTTCAGGATAATCTATTGATGAGCGTCATATATATCAAACTGTTCAACATATTATTAACTTACACAACAATTACTATAATTATGTAATGTAATCAGCTATTGAGTACTAAGTACCACAGGCATTACGCATAAAGGGAAAATAAGGTGCATTTTTTAAAAGTACATAACTCAATTAGATTCTATAGTGCTAATAAACCACAAAAACGGTAATAGAAAATATTCAATCGATAAACAGTATAAAAATGCGTAAAAAAATTCAGAAAATAATGTAAAAACAGAAATCTTTGAAATTAATTTTACTACTACTTTGGTATTTTATGAACATTTACCGACTTCTTTTCGATAAGATATATCAATTTTCTGATTTTTTCTTTGATACAATAAAAGCTCTCGAATTTACAGTGATTGTATATCACTGTAAATTCGAAACGTAGAGCTCTCATAATGCAACCTATTTCGCTAATAATGATATCCTTAATTTTTCGCAAGTGATGTATTTATGCACAAAGTTTTGAAAATTTAATACATATATGTAGGTAGGGGTAGGAGAATGTATAGTATTAAAGTGGATTTCGCGCTATGCGACGATATTTAGTAATCAGCACAGCTTGATGAAACTGAGTGCGGGATTAACTCTCACTTTACGTAATTGATGTCTAGATAGTCTAGCTTAATGTGCCAAGCGGTGCTATAATGATATCAGGTCTCGATGAAAACACTGATTAATATTGTATCGCAGATTTGAGCTAGCGGTTATCGCAGCGAATTATTTTGGAGATATGAGAGGGTCGAATATGTTAAATAAATCCTAATAGTAATAAGCCAAAATCAAATGTATTAAAATTTCAAATATAATTAAATTTTCCCCAGATATTCGTCAACACTAGAGAAGGCCTCTGGCTGATATTTGCATCGAGCCTTCAATAAAACTAAGGCTACTTTCTTTCTTTCCCAATGAAACAGTTAATAACGCATGCGTAGTCTTGAATTGTTGTAGGTTAAAGAAGTCCGAAAAGGAAAAAAATATTTAATACTATTTTTACTTTTGAAAAAAAATTACTATTTGGGATCAGCATTACGTAATTATGTAAGCTGAAGATTCGTACGTAACGAGTTCGTACTAAACTAATGGAATTTTAAAGTTAAGTATGTACGTAATTGTATATTAATGAGCATTAAGTTAAATACTTTTAGATGCTATGTGACTTCCAAGTCTTGGTTAAAATAGCCTATTAAGGCCCTACTCCAACCCAAATTAGCACCTCTACCAATTTTATTATTACGTTGAACTAAGGAAATATCAAATTTTTAATTGGTCCGTTTATGTTCTTTTATAAGATTGTTTTAATGCCTTTGTAATAGTTTTATTTTCTATAGTTTAGGCAGTGACACAAAGTTGCCCTTTCTGGTCAACACTATTTTCCCATCTCAACATTACAAAGGGGTTTTTCAATGCCTCTGGATAAAATAGGTTGTGGGGCTAATTTGGGTCTGGGAAACGCCATAAGCGTACAGACCTATTAGCTTAGTAGGTAATAGCCGGAGTCAATAACCCAAACAATCTTCGTCCAAAGGTAAAAGCACTTCTACACAGGAAGTAGGTACTTAGATTTCATGTGCGTCAGTAAAATGCATCGATTTCCGCTAAGGGCACGCGTCAGTCTAATTCAAGCAGTGCTTCCCCCGAGGCTCAATTCTAAATACAACGGCGTGAGTCACGAATTCGGGTGACGTCATGGGGTGCTGGGACAGAAGATGTTGTAGTTACTCGGAGAGTACTGTGGAAAGTTTCACTGTGCAACATTGGTTCCGATCCCCGAACAGTCCTTAACGATGGGGACTGAATTGGTTGACTGTCCAAGCCACAATAAATAAATACTTAATAATACAGGACAATCCACACCGCATGATCTAGTCCTAAGTTAAGCAGAGGTAGTGTTTATAAGTACTTTTATCGGGGTTTCCAGCACAGTTGCAACAATTGGCTTTGAAATGTAAGTTGTCAGAAATGTCGCAACTAAATTGAACCTTAATCCTTTGTTTTACAGATGCATCACAGGGGCTAGAGCACATTAGTGACGCAGGAGGTGTAAAGGTTGCCAACCCCTGCTGCGTCACACGTCACCCTGCTGACTCAGCTACCCTCGCCTACCAGACTAGCCACCAGACAGAAAATAAGCACAAAAATGATACTAAAATTGGCATGAAACGGATTGGGTTTGTCTTAAATCCCAAGTGAACGTTAACCCACGCTTCCTTTGATTTACTCTCTTCATTTCATCTTGAATCTGTGAATAAACTTTGATGTTAGTGCGGCTTCAAAAATTCTAAGGCAGTGTAGTAAAGTCAAATTGAGTCAAAGAGCAAGTTTACTAGACCAGATTGATACGATAACACCAGTGGCTAGTATCTCCTCTTATAACTTCGACATAAATTATGCACAGTTATTTGTAAAACTATAAAATACACGTAACATTTTCACTTTCTTATAAATATTTAAATTAAGTTTTTCTAGTGCTTTATTAGCATCAGATATATTGTGTGTTTGACATAGAAGCTAAATTGGCACTTGTTTCGGAAAGAAACAAATAGTAAATCCCAACTGTATAAAATAATCTAAGAATTTTGAGCTTCAATGTGAAAAGTAAAATACGTGTCTGGCAGGTAGAAATAGTTTCGAACGGTCCACGCATCACGTACATTTTGGTACTTTCTATCACGCTTTGTTTTGTCGCGTTTATGTAATGAGTAAATAACTGTAAATGACTTGAATACAAAATAAATGCCATTGCCATTGTCAACATACCAATCGATTATGTAACAGAGTTCAAACTTTCGATTTGATACCTAGGTTAAATTCAAATATTTCCTCTTCGTATTCGAAAGATTTATTTAATCCAATTCATTATACTTTATACATAAATCCTTCTTCTAATATCGTTTTCGCTTTTAATGACTTTTATGCATTTAAGTAATCGGAATTAACTTGGTACACGGGTAGAGTTCGGGAATTAATTCAGACATTTTTCTGAATGTTTGCCAAGATTCTTATAACCGAGTAGTTTTAGCGTTTGGAATCGGGTAAATATTACTTTCGCCTTTAATAGTTTTTAAGTGCGATTTTCCGGTGATGAATTTAGATAGTCTATTCGCCATAAGATTACATATTTCTGTTAAGTAGTGTCTTAGCAAGGGATATATTAGCGTCTTAAATCATCTGCTTCAAGTGCGGTAGAGTAGAAAGCAAAGCGAACAACCTCATTAATAATGATGATACAGATATTTAATATATTTTACGTAACATCTTCTTACGTCGTATCGTATTGACCTGATCGTTGTCATATTGACATAACTTGTTTACAAAATACACTTGCAAAATCCGGGGGTGAATGCTTATTGGACCATCGAGCTATGTATGGCACGTTCTTCGTACGAGACCTTGATAACAGTTAAGTTGTGAAAGTCGAACAGAGCAGCGTTTACGCCAAAACGCCGCAAAAGTAGACTAGTAGCAACGTGAAATTCTTAGTTTTGTTACAAGGTTTACCTCACTGCGGTTTACCTAGTAGTAATCAAGCGATATTGGTAGTACATGTTTCCCTACTTTTTATGCAAAGCAAACGCATACGCGTTTTTCCAAGGTGGGGAAAACTGATGAATAACTTTTTTTAATATGAAAAGCTCAGCGCATTTACCGGATCCTCAGACAATTGCAGTTCCGGCAGTCTGCCAGGCCAGGTTGAAAACACCGTCGTCCATTGAACTTCCCCCCATACCATGCCATGTAGTTTTACTATACCTAGTAATAAAGCGGCAAAGTTTCATATTTTCCAACGCGGCACGTAGAAACGAGGCGAGGCTTTCATGATATAACACTACATTTTCACATTCCACAGATCGTACATAGATAATTAAATTAAGAGAGCTGACTCTACTGTGCACTGTTATTAGAAATTAATGACACTAATATATAGAAATAAAGAACTTTGAATTTAAAACATGTGTGTGAATGTGGATACAATTGAAAGTTTTAAAATCATGTAAATTAAAATTAATAAATTTAATTAAAACACATACCAAACTAAAATGTACATCTTTATTTACTCCTAGGAAGTTTTTAATCAAGCACCTTACTAGAATTTTGGTCTTAGAGAATTTTAGTATGGTGCTTGATTAAAAATAATACAAAGCGCGCACTCCAGCCGGCCACAGAACTAACCAGCCAGATACGTGGGAAGCTACGAAGACGGCCGCGGGCTTATTGTACAGCCTGGATACTAAAAAACTTTTTGTCATTCTATTGCTTATTGTTGTAACACAAAGGACCTGTTTCCTGCTATTAAGTTCATATTACATGCATTCACAACGAATAGTGCATCTAACCTGTGTTAGCAACGGGAGTCAGCGAAAATATCGAATTGATACGTTAATGCTTTTGTCTCAAGTTTCTTCTAGATTGAGCGTGTGCAATGCAAGTAAATGGTTCGCCCCCGTGAAGGGATTTGTGATTGGATTACTATCCCCAAGATATACGGTCTACCCTCGGAGAAGGGTGCAGGTAAACATTTCGCCTGAGTGGTTCTGGAATTTCACTTTTTTCGTGCGTACAAGAGACAGCGGCGTTTTAAATCCGGCTTAAACATATTAAAAATTCTTAATAGGCACTGAATCATGAACTTAGTCACGATTTATGAGTGTGACCACGAAACTGAGATGTGATTTGAGTGCATGTATTTAAAAACCAAAGTTTGAGTGGCAATACCCGTGCGTTCGTCACAGCACAGATCAACGTGTTACTTGTCTCCGTTCCTAGAATAATATACAATGGTAGCACAGAATGTGGTTCAGCACGAGCCTCGAGCCATTGTTGGAACACGCGCGTTTCCGCTTTCTCGTAGAAAAATGCAAGCGCACTTGGAAAGTAACGTGTGTTATGATCCG
The DNA here is from genome assembly GCA_963931895.1 of Eupithecia pulchellata. NCBI lineage: Eukaryota > Metazoa > Arthropoda > Insecta > Lepidoptera > Geometridae > Eupithecia > Eupithecia pulchellata. The sequence continues at coordinate 9,786,444 of OZ007522.1, forward strand.
ATTTCGAGAAACACGCCTGTTTCGAACAGCTTGGACAAGAATGCCCGCATAACTATTCGGAAATGAAATTGATGGTATTAACAAAACTATAATACGCAGGTACTTTAATTAAAGAATGTAAAAGCAAACAAGTTTGAGGGTTTTTAACTGAAGTGTTTTGCTTGCCATATAAAGTAGAATACGAAGTTGTTAAGAACCATTCTGGGTAAGTTATTCAGAATAGAGTCAGTGCCAGCGACAGTCCGGCGCCTCCAGCGACTGAATGAAGCCGTTCACAAAAGCGCTCTGTTCTCTGGGATCCGATGAGAGCGGCGCAATTACAGAGATTACCCTACAGAACAGACCGCGGTCGATCAACCGCATCATCCAGACTTGCCTTGTATAACTTGACAATATTTTACTCAATATTTACTATCTCAATAATTCATCTTGCTCGTAGGAAATCTCATCATGTACGAAGATAAAATTCAAAAGCATTTGCTCAATATCAGTATAATTAAAAGAAAGATAAACAACATGACCTATTTAGAGACTTAAATAAACATCTAAAAATGTATTCCCCTGAATCAGGTTAAGCGCGATTTTATGTTTGCAGTCATTCGTTTCTTCGATTCTGCAGAGTTTTGATCGAATAACGTTGAAAACTTGAAATTCATGTGTTATTGTTGAAAAAGGCCTATCCCATGGCAACGGATAAAGGTTGCGTAAGGCAGATGTGCATAATTTCACAGTAGAACGGACACGGGACCGGTCAGAGGGGTCGAGCGACCGCGGCAGGTGTAATGTAAATGCCTATCTCGTCTGGATAGCTCGTCTAGAGTCTAGCCCAAAGCCTGTTTTGCGAGAGCCTTTACGGCTATTTTATTGCGATTTCAAAAATATGCCAGAACATTATTATGTTTTTATTTCTGAGCAAACAAAAATAATAAGTTTTGTTGTTCAGCCCACTCGTATGGTGTTCAGATGAAATATCGTTTACATTGTCCAAATGGCCCCAGAGGTTGACGTCAGCATTGCCGAAAACCCGCTTCGCTCGAACGGCTATTTTGGGTTTGCGCCGGGCGCTTTATTATGATGATCGAACAGGCAAAACATTTTGGTATTTCAAGTGGCCTATGAAAAACTCTAGGGTATCGGGGCTTTAGTAGGTACAATAACGATCCCTTTTTTTAATTTTTACTGATGTGACTGATGAATGTGGTGTGTTTTTCTAATTCTTTCACATGATACATACAATCGATATATTCACTTTCCAAACAATCGGCATAAGTTAAATCAGTTTTCTATAAGTATATCATACATCAATGTGCTTTTTTGCCATAAATTGTGATGTGTCCAATGTCCAAGAGTCCTGTAAGGAAATACAGGACTCTTGGACACTCACAACACAACATACCTATACAGGTTTTATCTGTTACGCCTCAATACAAGAGCTGATAGCTATCCAAAGATTAACTGTTAAAGTCTAGGCTTTTAACTTTTGAACACCTAGCCAGACAAAACAATGCGCATTTAATTAAAATCTCTCAGTGAACATTAATTAATTTTCTCGGCATTTCTTACCAAGTGAGATTAAAATAAAATCCTCAATGCAACCCGGAACAACCAGACGGGATGAGCCAGAGTGCGTTAACCCGCTGCTCACAATTATAATTATGAAGTGTACAGCAGGTTGCTGGCATTGAAAGACGAAGTAAATAAACCAACACGAGCTCCTATTCAATGAGTAGTACGTGAGTTGCGAATAGAGGCATTTAGACCGGCGCGTCGGCCACATATGAGTAAGTAGAGCTAAACCGAAGTGAAAGTATCACTTCCACCCCTGGCCTGCAACATGTGGCTAAATAACGAGGGGACACAAGACGATTCACGCTCTATCTGAGCACGCGACTATGTGCCCGCTGTCGTCTAATGTGTCTCATAAATTATGGGCAGGGAATTGGAATCATAATTCTAACAGTTTCTTGAACCTAAGCATAAGGTAATGAATATCAGGTCAACAGACCAGACAATAGTTATTTGAAACTAACTCACACGCGGTAAAAGTCGCTCAAAGGACAATAATACTTTAACTACTTTGGCTCGCAGTGTATGCCATAAGCAGACAATAGATACAATAGTGGTTAATAGCAATTGAAGCGAATCTCGAATGAATGAAGCATAACAACGTGGTCCCGAGCCGACGAATGCACCCTTTGAATGGGCTGAATCACAAACCAGCAATATGCTGGCAACAGGTGACGCATTCATGGCAACCTGCATTAGAGGAAGCAGATGGAGTTGGGGTTAGGGAATCAGATTGCAACTGTCGAACGGACGAAATAAATTAAAGACGCTTTTAGCCCAAATCCAATAGACAGAGTGCGTTCGTCGAGTATTTTAACATATCGTCGGTGCGCCTGCCAGAATCGTTATGTGCACTTTTTTCATTTTTTTTTTATTTGATAGCTGGCATCATTTTTGTGTTCTGCGTCGATTGAAAAAACAATTATGTGCAAATTCCTTCTAGAAATCGTTTCAACAAATTCGTTATGTGCAAGTCTTTCGAATTTGTGGCAATGAAAAATCAGCTAAGTGTTCGCAAAAAAGTGTTTGGCTCAATTTTTCGCACATAACGGATTTGTTCTACACATAGACGGTTTGGTAAATTAAGTAACATTCTTTTCGCGCGCTTCATGTGTTTTGTGCGGAAGTAAACAATACTAAAACTTTGTTTAACTGAACACTGGTGAGTGCAATGATTGTACCGACAAAATTTCGTTTGTACCCTAAGGGGGTAAAAGATATGGGGAGGGGGAGGATTTACGATGCTCGATTTTGATCTACAAAGTTAAATCAGTCGATTAATCTCAAAACCAAACATTTTATGGTACTTAGGCACATAATTTGGTAGGGTTTGAAATTGTCTACATTTTAAAGACATGAAATAAAAGTTTCAGACTGAAAAAAGACAAACAAAACACGTAAACCTGAAATTAAAATCAAAACTTCACATTTGAAAGTTTGACATGAAAAATGAAAAAGTTTCTTGAGAAAAATCAAGTTGAGGTTTTTCAATGTGAATGATTATGATAGATATTAAGTAAATAAACAAGATTTCAGTAAAATATTGGAGGTACAAACGTGTAAAAAGGTCAAAACTCAACTTGAATCTTCGAAATTCTTTAGAATGGTCGATTTTCGGAAAATGCAAGAGTTCTTTCAGGGAAATCATGCCCAGGTTCTGAAATATGAGTGATTATGATAGATATTGAATCAATTAACACGATTTTAGTCACATCTTGCAGGTACAAATGGGTACAAACGTCAATCTCTAACTTGAATAGTCAAAAATGTTTGAAGTAGCCAATGTTTGAATGCTGACATATTTTCTTCAGGAAAATAAGCTGAGATTCAAAAGTATGAATATTTAGGATATATATTAAAACAATTAATATGATTGCAGTCAAATCTTAGAGGTACGATCGGGTACAAACGTCAAAATCCAACTTGAATCTGCGAAATTCTTTAAAAAAAATTCTATTCAGTATCGGAAAATGCTAGTTTTTTCTGGAAAATCATACCTAGGTTCTAAGCTATGAGTGATAATGATAGGTATTGAATCAATCAACATGATTTCAGTCACAACTTGGAGGTACAAACGGGTACAAACGTCAAAATTTAACTTGAACCTTCGAAATTCTTTAAAATGGTCGATTTTCGGAAAATGCAAAAGTTTTTTCAGGAAAATCATGCCCATGTTCTGAAATATGAGTTATTATGATAGATTTTTAATCAATTAACATGTATTCAGTCTTATTTTGGAGGTACAAACGGGTACAAACGTCAATCTCTAACTTGAATAGTCAAAAATGTTTGAAGTAGCCAATTTTTGAATACTGACATATTTTCTTCAGGAAAAACAAGCTGAAGTTCAAAAATATGAATGATTCGGTTAGATTTTGAAATACACTTGGGAGCTATAAACTGGAATCACTTCATCGCTGGTTTCTGCAGACCATATGTATTTTACAGTTTCCATGCAATAAACTGTAGGTTGTGGTATATTATTTTAAAGATAATTTTATTAGCTTTCAAACTCTTTCGATATCATAGCGAAAAAAAATGTTTATCATATGTTCTGGAACGTGAAAACAAAAGACATAAATTTTTGGATTGAATGATGAACTCCTGAATCCCTATAAAAACTGGGAATTTATGCAATTTTGTCATCAGTCCAATATATCACGTCACTCAAAATACTGGAATTACAAGAAAATGGAAACCACACCAATAGAAGCCGCTCAAATCGTCACCCTAATCCAGCAAGGGTTCTCTCAGTGTACTATCGCTCGACAGCTTCATCTGAGCCAGTCCTGTGTCTCCAAAGTATACAAGAGGTTTAGAGAGACTGGAAACTTAGTCCGAAGAACAGGATCTGGTCGACAGCGATGCACTTCGGCGAGAGATGACCGATTTATTGTCAGCACTTCTCTCCGAAATCGACATCTAACCGGCGTTGACGTCCAGCGGGAGCTCGGAGAAGTTCGAGGGTGAACTGTCAGCGAGTGGACAGTGAGGCGAAGACTCAAAGAAGCTATCTTGACCCCAAAAAGGCAAGCAACGGGACCCAAATTGTCTACAGCCCACCGACAAGCCCGACTTCAGTTTGCTCGTGATCACTTAGATTGGGATATACAGCAATGGAGCCGAGTTTTGTTCGCGGACGAGACTAGGATGTGCCTGCATGGCAGCGACCGTCGACGGAGAGTCTAGGAGACCGGGAGAGCGATACGCACAATGCTGTATAGCGGAAACAGTGGCATATGGTGGTGGGTCTTGTATGATGTGGGCGGGGATTTCAATTGAAGCTAAAACGGAGCTGGTATTCGTACCCGGTGGAGGTCGGGGAGGAGGACTAACCGCAGAAAGGTATATCAACGACATTCTGCTGGGCCATGTACTCCCTTACGCCGGGTTTATTGGCGAAAATTTCCTGCTAATGCACGACAATGCCCGCTGCCACACCGCTCGTGCGACTAGACAGTACCTGGAAGAAGTCGGGATTGCCACAATAGACTGGCCAGCCGTCAGCCCTGACATGAACCCTATCGAACACCTGTGGGACGAGCTGAAAAGGCGGTTACGAGGAAGATCTCCAGCTCCGGCGTCAATAGAAGACCTAAAAACTGCTCTTATCGAAGAGTGGCAGGAAATTCCACAGGATTCCATCAGGAAACTCATTAGGTCAATGAAAAACCGTTTACAAGCAGTCATTAGGGCCAGGGGGGGCAATACAAAATATTAAGCGGGAAATAACAAAGATTTTAAATAAAAATTTTATATTTTCATTACTTCTTATTAATTTAAACATCCACAACTTCGACCTATTGTAATAATTCACTAAATGAAGGTAGTAATATAATAACTTAATTAAATTTAAATAATTTTTATACCATTCGAAAGCTAACAAAATTTCTTTTCAAATGGTATACACCAATCTGCAGTTTATTCCACGGAAACTGTAAAATATGGTCTGCAGAAACCAGCGATGAAGTGAGTCCAGTTTATAGCTCGCAAGTGTATAATATTTAATTGCTCAATAAAGTTTTAAATTCTTATAATAAAATTTTTTTTACCTGGCTTACCATGGTTAAATTCTTTTTATTTCATAAAATTGATTTTCTTTGAACTTTGGTTCAAAGTTTGGTTTCGAAATGCACTTGTAGTATTATGCTAAGGACTTAGTTTTCTAGTGTTAAAGTTTCTGACAAATTCTACATGTGCATATTTTCACATGTAAGAAATGGCAACCGCAACACAAATCTGATATGTGCATAAAATGACAAAAAATAAATATTGTGCCTTATATGCACATTGTATTCCTATTGTTCTTAGCTCAATACATAAAAGATATATTTTGCCATGATTCTGCATTTTTGAATTATTTATATGTCAAATAATAATTAAATAAAACAGTTTTTAGTCCCTCCTGAAAACTTGCTCAAAAACACATAACGATTATGGCAGGCGCACCGACGATATATAAATGTAGATTCTTGTGTGAAAACGGGCCTTATGAATCATTTAAACAACTAGAGATGCATTGATCTTTCACAATCGTCGTTAAAATATTAATTCTTATAGATACAGAAACGTTTGGGATTCTGTGATACAAATCAGATTTCTTACAGTTCCCATTCACAATTGGACCTTGAAACGTAATATTGCTAAGCAGCTGCGCGGACACGTACTCTGTACAACATTAGAGTGTGCTCACAGCACAGCTTGTACTGGTCGCCACAGAATATGACGAAGTCAACAGTCAGTTCGCACACGTCGTCGTTCAAAAGCAAATTCTTGGTTCTCACGCAAAATACGCGCAATCATAACAACCAACAACCTTACAAGGAAATTAATGCTCATATTAATAACAACCGCGCTCCAGACCAGCGAACATGAAAACATACACGCTATTGTGCCTATCAAACTGCTGAAAGATGATTGTTCTTATTAATTAAGGGGATTAATGTTTTATAAAAAGGGCAAGAAAATGATGAGGTCAGAAGAACACGAAACACCGGGAGAGTGCGATGTTAATGTACGCAAACGCAACAAAACATCATGAATTGATTGATTGTATTACAGACGAACCTCATAATACTTACCTGGGGACGAAGCAACCCAACCTTTCACAAAATAAAACAATGACGAAACAAGGCGTGTTTGTATTCGTTATCAAGAAACTTCTTGTGTTCCATTGTTTTTGTAGTTCTTACAATGCGTAGTAAAATGAGAAGTTGCTTTGGCTCTACTTTAATGCGTTTACTAGTTCAATTTCGATACGACGGTGTAGTGTGCAATAAATACGAGAAATTCCTCGAAAGCGAGTCGAGTGTGACCGTTGCGAAGCCCAAATGGAGGTGGACCGAGACAGATCACCCACTTGCTTATTAGCAGAGTAGCAGGGATAAGACGTTATGATGGTATATCAGTTAAAAAGTAACCAAATTAACGGCAACGCACCTACTTTATACGTTGACAGCTTTAATATTCTTTAGAACTTCTCGAACGATTTGCCATCGTTATTATTATTATTGAACCTTTCCTATTACTAGTTATAAAACATGGCACTTCGGTTCTACTTCGGTTTACGAATCGAGCGACGCACTTTTGCTTTGACTAATTCGCTTTAACCATAAATGGTTAAAATAAGCGTATGCATGGTGAGCCCGACCAGTGCATTTGTAAAAGACCTACAAACAGATTGGGGACTACAACATCTATGATGTTTTATGTAAACTTAGACATATATGAATGTAAACAATACTAGGAAACAGCAAGGTTATTACTAAAAACAAATCACTACTTCAACAACGCTTCATTGCATATGCACAACAAAAAGGCTCGAGTTCAAAAAAACAATGTTAGATGAAATCTTTCAAAACCAAAAAAACAATCTCGAACTTCTATAATTTATTCCGAAGATACTACAGCAGTGTCTTAAAATATTTACCACCGATATTTTTTCTTAGGATTTGTAACTTATTTTTAACAAAAATTAGCAGCGTTCTAGGGATTTGCATCATTTTATCAAGAAATACACGTAATCCAATACGTAACCGATATAATACGCAACTGTGCACGTCTCGGGTAAAATTATTAGTGATTGGGCGTCAAAATCCAAAAGTAGGTAATACAGTTATGAGCGAAAGGCTGGGTTTACAAAATATTCTATTGGCCTTGATTCAAAACGCACGTACCTCATATTTGTTCAAACTCTACAGATCTTTAGAAAGCTAAGGGCAACATTTCCCAAGTAGCAATTACTGAAACATTAAAAACAAGTGCCGGTCGACAATATAATGGCAGTTAAAGTCTATAGAAGCATGAAAGCTACTTGTAAGAAGGTAGGTACAGTACTAAAACCATGGAAAGATAGCATTAAACACTATGCTATGGTATTAGAGCTGGTTACGTAAGACCCTACGATACAAACATACACAAGTGTAAGTTTTGCTTGCTGCATTCTTATTTACTGTAGGATCGCCGCACTCAATATAAAAGGTACGTAAGAATTATTGCCCCTGTGCCATACCTACGGCTGTCATTTACAAAAGCGAATAAACCAACACAGATGTAAACGACCTTGGATTAGTCGTGGAATATTCTATTCTATCCTGTTTAGTCGCACAATAAACATTACAGTATAAAACAATATGATATGTTGTAAACAGCTGAGATAGATTCACACATTATTGCAAGTTTTGCAATGAAGATACCTGTGAAATCAATACTGATCGCACCGACTTGCTTAACCATAAGCACGCCGAGCCTATGTTTAACCTCTTGCAACATGGCTTTGTGATAATGATAAAACTCAGCGAAAATTAACTTTAATTATATCTGCACGCAAATTCCATTACGAATGAAATATTAAACACTGTGTTTGATAGATGACATAACTTGTAGTGGCGTGGCAGATATGTGATTTATCTAGAGAAGATTCTCACGACCGATTGTATAGTAAATATATGATATTTATCAATTATGAGAGTTCCTTTGAACGTGCTATATTAAATGTGTCGACACAGTCAACATTCTGACCGATATCAGCGTGAATTTATCTTATCTTGGGGAAAATATTGTACTGCAATAGAGGGGAGTGTCAATTGACCGCACTCATATCTCCAAAATATCGATTACTGCGAGTGATCTGTTAGCATAGGACTGGCTTACTTAAACCCAGTGTTTTTGTTAAGACTGCATAACCTTAGGGGTTATTCAGCCTAAACAAAAACACTGTACGAAATAAATAAACAATTGTTAAAATATATCAGCCAGATTTGTTTAAAGTGCGTTAATTTTTGAAGTGGAACCACTTACAAAGAAAATAAACGCAATTAAAAGAAACATGCATACTTAAAATCGCTCACTTGAGAAACTATTTTAATGTAGGTCAATGTAGTGACTTATCGTTCAATGTTTTGACTTCTGACTTTCAATGTCGATGTTTATCTAACGCGATAAGAGCTCGTAAATAAACTTTGGCGTTCTTGACTTGCAACATTATGCTGCCTTGGTCTGCTACAAATCAAAATCAGACAGCGCGCCTCCCTTCCCTAATGCTGGTGTGTCACGAGGATATTAAACTAGGGTGGTGTAAGAAAGTACACACCGGTTAAATTTACAAAGTGGCCCCGACGCCGACGACTGGCCTCTGACAGCCTGGATAAAGTTCATAGCCATTGAACTTTATCCAGGCTCCATCTTGGAGAAACTATTAGGTAATTCGACGATGACGACCTCTATGGCGCGATAGGCGAAGGTCCGCCTACGACGCAGGAGGTTACGGGTTAGATACCCGCGTTGGGACTTATTATTATTGTATGATATGCAGATATTTGTTCCGAGTGCTCTGGTTCTTTATGTTTCGTAAAAAATAAGTATATTAGTCATCTAGTACCCACAACACAAGCTCTGATTAGTTTGGGTCTGGATGATACTGTGTGAATTGTCCAGCATTATTTATTTATAATTCGTTAAACCAGTTGTATAAACGCCGGAACTGTCAGTCTGAAAGATAAGCATACCGGTACTTGTCGATGAGTTTGCTTCCTATCGGCTATAGGTAACGTAACGATTACTCACCTGAAACAAAAACAAATAACATATTAGCACGTCTGCGTCTATGCTTATTCTAATTATTGAACAGATGGAAAACATGGTATGACGTGGAAGGTTGCCATCTTGACCATGTGTCAACGATTGTTTATTTTCATTGTTTAAACATACAGGTGGATTATATATTCGATTTTATGTTATTGTTTAAAATTCTTAAAGTGACTAATTGACTATGCATGCAGTACAGACAAGACTCAAGGTAGCACGAGTCAGAAAATACAAAATAACCTTCAGCAGAATTAATTGGCCTTCGAGAAATCAAAGAGAAAACGGTAATTAAAAGAGCGGCATCGAACGAGATGCGTACACGCAGCGCAAGTGAATAACCTCGAACTTGAACGGCTTAATAGATGGCCATATGTAAACAGACGCATGTTCTGGCAAATGAAATTCCAATAGATGAGGAACGCTTCCGTATTAACACGTGCTGTGTTGAGAGAGAAATCCGGCTAGTCAGGCCCCTTGGACTATCGCTCTGTTAATGTCATAACAAAACGCTACGGCAAAACCTTTGATCAACCCAAGTCGCACGAGTAATAAGTAATTTTGAGTAGTAGATCTTCGATTAGTTATAAATCGAGTGACATATTTATCGAAGTAGTAGATATTACGACCTTATAAGATTTCATCACACTCTTACATTCCGATCGCCGGATGCATTTTATTCGGCATAACGACAGAGCCAAGATACCGCTTATTATATCTGCGGCTGTTATAACTGTTATTAGTTATCTGACCATAGAAAATAATATAGCAGTGTATGTGTGACCGCAAATAACCAGTTCAGAGAAGCAACTCAATACGTCTTCAGGACTCAGGACAGCATTGCGTTGTAAGATAATCCCTTAAGACTACAAATTAACATTTTAGTTGATGTTTCTCTACTTCCTGTACAAATAATGTACGCGGTGCGTCACTAACGGTTCCGCAACAGTTTTCTCCGCATCTCCGAATGCCGTTACTTCCTCAAATGATGATAGAGCATAACCCGTCTGTGAGCTAATGCAATACATTTTCTTGTTGAAATGCGTTGGAGTATTGGAGGTAATCGATTTCACGGTTTGACTTTGAACCAATCTAATCTCAAGGAGACCAAAACAATTACTTAGTTACGTAAATTGCTGAGTCTTTCTGCTCTAAAAGGCATTGACCTTCGATAATAAGCTGAAATTATCGCGTGAGGAAAACCATTTCGGCTGCAATAAACCTCAACAATTTAGCATCGGCTAAAATTTTATCCAATCAAAACGAAGAAACATTCTCTAAAGTTATATCGCCGCAGACAGTAGAAAAAGTAAAAGTAAAATCATTTTTGTCCATTGAATAAAACCTAGTCGTCATGTTTCGATTCCGTTGTAAATAATGGCAATAAAATACGCTAAACGACAATGCGGATTCACAGCTGTAACATTACATAACTTATGAGTTTATTTACCATTTGAAAAGTTACCAAGCCAACCTATTCGCCTTACCTGAATAGTAAGTTGGTGAAAATAAAGAACTTTCACACGCTTGTTTAAAAATCGTTGAGCACGCTAAGGTTCTCAGATTACAAAATTACATAACATTAATTTCTACAAAACAAGCTTTCGACGACTTCTAAAAAGATTGATGCGTATGGATATCGAACCTTAGGAATGGGATACTAGACTCATATTTATCTTGCTTTACGAAAGGATCAAGGTCTTGAGGTTGACTCAAAAGTTGAAGTACCAGACCAGGTAGACGGAAACACATTTACAGCTAGCCAAGGAACAGTTTTGAAATGGCATTTATAGGGCCTCACTCCATCGGCTATAATTGCACCATATCGCCATCTAATTGCTCGACGCTACACATCTATCGGACGCAATGTGCAACCCATATTTTCTCAGGGTCTCGCTAACAAATCAGCGATCCAAGACAAACTTTGTTTACGTAGAAACCAGGTTTTACTTGTAGTCTTTTATACACTAGACTAGAAACAAGGTTGCAGCGATAGTGCGATCACAGTGTAAAATCCTTTTATTTGTGAAGCAAAGCAACAGTGTCCAATAACTATCTTGGTAAATGTAAACCAGCTGTTAGGAGAAAATTTGTATTGTATTTAAAGCTGATAAGAAAAACTCGGTTGGAGTGGAGTTTACGGGACGCAGGACTTAGAAAATTTTCGACGAATTTTTTTATGTATATATAACATGTATTTTTTTTTATGGCTACGTAAAGAGGGTCACTAGGGGTGCAACTTTAGTTCAGGTGATCTACCCCAAAGTTCAATGACCTCGGCGCTAGAGGTCAAAGTATGTCGTTCAGTTTAAAGGCGAAAAAGACTTAGAAAAATTTCGAAAGATATTTTTTTTGACGTATATATAACACATGTTTTTTCTTATGGCATCGTAAAGAGGGTCACTAGGGGTGCAACTTTAGTTCAGGTGATCTACCCCAAAGTTCAATGACCTCGGCGCTAGAGGTCAAAGTATGTCGTTCAGTTTAAAGGCGAAAAAGACTTAGAAAAATTTCGAAAGATATTTTTTTTGACGTATATATAACACATGTTTTTTCTTATGGCATCGTAAAGAGGGTCACTAGGGGTGCAACTTTAGTTCAGGTGATCTACCCCAAAATTCAATGACCTCGGCGCTAGAGGTCAAACTGTGTCCGATACAGATACCGATACAGAGCATTCCGATAAGAGTTGATTAGGTTCAATTTGAGTGGCGGATCCGATACAGAGTACCCCGACTCCACGTGGTCTTGTGCGTGGCGCCCCTAGAGTGTATATAATAAGCCGGAGGCGCGAAGGGAGTGCAGCCTCCGCCAGCCGTAACAAGAGACAGGCACCGCGCGAGCCACAGCGGCTGAGGCTGGTCGCCGAAGGCGACCAAAAAGCCGAAGCTGCGGAGGTGAGCAGTGGTGCCTGTCCCTTGTTACGCAATGGCGGAGAGGCTGCACTTCCCGCAGCGCCGGAGCTATCGCGATCCTGAAACTTTCCGGCATCGACTCCAGCAAAAACCAACGTTTTTACAAAAAAGGTCAGTGACCTTGACCTCAAAGGTCACTGACTTTGTGTTCGAAAATTATTAATTTAACTTTCCGGCATCGACTCCAGCAAAAACCAACGATTTTACAAAAAAGGTCAGCGACCTTGACCTCAAAGGTCACTCACATGTGCTCGAAAATGATTAATTTAACTTTCCGGTATCGACTCCAGCGAAAACCATCGTTTTTACAAAAAAAGTTCAGTGACCTTGAGGTTAATGACTCAAGGTCACTTATCTAAGGTGCATTGAACCTTAGGTCAAAGGTCAATGACCTTGACCTTGAAAAAAAAAACATAAATTTTTTGCGTCCCGTAAACTCCACAGTGACCAAAAACTCACTGCTGATTTGCAGCTTCAGTCCGTTAAGGCTGTTTTCATTACAAATGCGGTCCTAGCCGGTCTTGTGGGAACGTTTTGAAATTCGCAAGCTCAACAAAGGTGTGCAAGTCAATATTCTTCAGTTGTTGGCCTCAATCGCATTGCGTCACCGATGCTTTCGGCTGGAGTCATCAATTATTTAATAGAGAAAGGTCAATAATCGGTTATTGTGCATTTTGTAATCATCTCACATGTCGCTTGGTTTATATTATTAGCACGGGCGTGATGTCTAAAGTCGTGAGGACGAAATCGAGCAAACCTGTGTTGGTTTTGAATCAACTTTACAGCGACATCGTCAGGTCATACATTTTCCTTTGATATAATTTCTGTGAATTGCTATTACCTTCATGGATCTCTTGTGAACACTCTTCGTTAGAACAACTTTCACCTTTAAATTTGGATAAATGAAAAGCGTTCTCAGGCCCCTGCTGAAACCAAAGCCTAAGCTTGCAAAGGGCGAGTCGCTTAATGCCCTTGGCTAATTGGACTAGTCTCGCATTACTCAAAGGTGTGACCTTTAGGCACTACCCCCAACCCAATAGTCTTGATGGCAGCCGCACCTGTGCGATTTGTTACGGACTTAATGTTATGCGCCAGCTTTATTTAGGTCAGCCTTGTTCCAATAGTCTAGCCTGTCGATCGATTTGATCAACACAAAGTATTAACTATAATATTTTAATAATACCTACGGTATACCATAACACGTTGGAGTAGGCGCACACGACTCATTCCGTGAGCAGTAGCAGGTTCAGTGAGACTAAGGCGGAAAACCGGTCTGACCAGAATACTGGCAGGACCCACGCCAAATAATCGCTATCTTCAGCGTATGGGCAAAATGTGCTTAAATTTGTCGTTCTAAGGTTTAAAATGGAATGCTGCGATCTTGTTAAGTTATTTTTGAGTTCCGCGAAGCATTTTTCGTTACTTCATAAAACAGACTTGCCATAACCTTCTCCTACGTCTCATAAAGCGGCACGCGATGTTGAAACCTGTTAAGAGATATATTTTGCTGTTTTTTTCTTTGCAATAAGGTTACTTACTTTACAAGTGAAATTTTATTTTATTTCGATTTTCTCTTCTATCTAATGTCAATCAAGGGAGGTACCCTTTATATCCGCTTCGTAGCACCCTAAAAGTTAGTTACCTTATCGATCGTTGGGGTGGTCATAATAGGTGTACAATGCCACTAGTTGCCACGTGAATTCGTTCACCTAGGTAGGCTCGCTTTTGTGTTTCATTCCTATGACATCATTAGAGAAGATAAATTAAAATAATATGCAGAGAAGCTGACCAATCAGCCTTTCCTTAACCACGGCACATGACGAATGGCACACTTTGAACATTAAATGGAGTTTTGTATTAGTAATACAACCACATATCATTACAACGAGCACTCCGCAATTTTAAAAAGAAATAGTTTTTTATCTGGTCCAGAACATGACTGAGGGTAAAAGATTCTATAAAACGCTGTTTTCAAGTTTGTTTAAATGGTCCATCTTTAATTTCCGAGATGTTTTATTCGGTTTAAGTCTTAACAGGAGCGTTATCTTAAGTTAATTTAGCAAAAGGGTGCTCTATACTCCATACAATACAATGTTATTTTATTATACAGAAATTGTTGGGCTCGTGTATCTTTATTACTTGCCTTGAATCTATTAAGGTTTCTCAAGCGGCTAGCGATCGTACCACAATCAGTGCAATAACAAGTATGTGTCAATGGAAACCAATCAGGCAAAACGGCTTACCGAAGGCGTAATGACACAAAATAGTAGTTTCTATAAAACTGGTCTAAGTGATTTTTGCATAACACAACCGGCGCCACCGTTGCAACAAACATGCCTGAGTTGTTAGTTAGAACTAAGAGCTGTGGTGTAAAATGTGGTAGAGCTTCATTATGGTGCATAGAGATGTTTTATATGTTGCACGCACCTTCCTTCGCATCAAAGCAATCGTCTAACGAGCATGTTGAGACGAAATTCCGTCTCCCCTAACGCAATGCAATTCACTGTTTGTGCTAGGGGTATAAGAGCATCATAAACACGCTTTGCACTTGACCTTTGGTCGGGAGTGCACACTCATTTCCCAAGAGAGGCTTTTTGCTTTATTTCCCTGGGGAATCGAGCTTTTTCTAATGATTCTCGACTAGCGACCACTTTCTTGATATGATCTCAATACGGCCGCGACTCTGGTAGATGATTTCGTTGTATTTAGAAACACAAAGTTAGTAGAGAAGCTATAGGATTAATAGTTTTTGCCAACGGCATCGCACTCGTTGTTTGTATGGAAACGTTCAAAGGTTATTTCTATTCCATGGGACCTGTTTGACGGGATAAAAACCCTATTTGATTTCAAACTTAGAGCTACATCTCCAAAATAACAGGCCAAAAACAACATCCAACTTTCGCAGTTACACTGTTAGGGTAGTGTCATGTGATAGAGGATGTAAAGTTTACCGTCTCTCAGAGCCAGGGCTAGGTTCTTAGTTTTATCTCTCTCTTATCAACCTAACAACTGGATTAACAGGCTCTTAGTCTTGTTAACGTAGTGAGGTAGGTATGTAGTCTTGTCATACTTGACTACATGTCATACAGATACAGTAACGAAATGAATCATGAGAAAGATGAATATTTTGGGGCAGTTAATCGTAACTCCCAATCAAATAACAATCGAGAATATTGATTTTTGTCGTGTGCATGCACGAAGTAGCAAGGTGAATGGTTGGATAGAGGTAAGGTACTGGCAGGCTTAGGCACAATAACACTCTATCCATCGTAAACTCGTAATATAGGTATGTGGCTAAACGCTTAGCAAATTAGTTCATGGGCAACTTGGTACTTTTTAATTGAATTGTTACAGATATTATTTGCTTTGGAGATTCAAGCATTATTTATTATTCGACGATTTATAGGTTGGCATTAATACTCTGCTGCAAGACAATTTGTTCTGAGTCAGTCGCACGATAACTAAGATGTCTTCGTAAAAATGTCATGAAGATAACGAAACCGCCTTGGCTAGGTTAACTAGGGGATAAATAAACTTCTCGTTAATTGCGTACTCGTAATTTGAACCAGGCTAATTATTAATTTCATTTCCCTTATAATTGACTGCCCTTATAATTAAACTTATCCCTTATAATTAAACTTATAATTGACTGCTTAGTAACTAGCTAGGTAGGTACCTAGTTAACGATAAGCAGGTGCGTCGGAAGATTGTCGGTTTGTATGTGAAATTTTCACTTTCCCATATAAACTGAATAACAACGAATATACATACAAAGGAATGAATGGTGAAGTAATGTATTTTCGTAAAATTATTTAGTTATGTTATAATAACGAAAGTTGTCTTTGAAGTGTCTCATATCATAACATTTGAAAGCAACAGAGATCTTCTTCAAACATTGCTAAGAACGTAAAAACGCTCAATAAGTCACGTTTAAAAAAAAATCTAAAATACAAATCTGTTCCTACCTTGAGAGCTACAATGCCACAGAGACACGTAAAAATTATAATAACACCTTTCTTTTTCTCTAGGATTATAGGTAATCAATCATGTTTCGGAAAAATTGTGCATTAAAAATTAAGTTCCGATCTAGGTACACTAAGTTGTATACATTATATTCTGATACTACTAAGTACCGATCTAGGTATTCTAAGTTGTATACATATATTCTCTGATACTCCATATCGATGGGAGGTACGTATAAAATGGGTTCGTTTCACAACTAGGTAGAGCAAGTCAGTCGGAATGCGCCGCCACCGGGTTCGTGGCTTAGGCCCCCAGTGGTCGACGCACCTGTGGTTGACGCCCCCGATTTTATTAATTGTATTATTATTATGATTTGCACTTTTGCACTTAGTACAGTAAATGCCAAAAGTGTATCTTACAAACCGTTTTAGAGATAAGCTCAAATGACTTTTAAGTAATTGTACTTTATCAATAAAATACTTCTGTCTTTAATCCTACTAATGTTATAAATGCAAAAGTTTGTAAGTAGGGATGGATGGAGAGATGAACAATGGATGAATGTTTGATACTCTTTCACGTAAAAACTCCTGAATTGATTTTTGCGATTGGGAGGTGGTGGGTGATTGGTTGCGTGACGTTGGTAAACGGCCTGACGGTTACTAGTCCTTTAGACATCCAGACATTTTATTTAGAAATATTATTGCTAAAAACATTCCTGTTAGCAGGCGAAAGAAAGCGACAAGAAAGAATGAAAAAATGATAGCCAATTTGAATGAGTAGTACAAAAATAAAAAAATTACTTCGATCATATTTTTAGTACAAATCTGCCAATAATCTGCTGAACAAATCTGCAAATATGTGGAAATCCGAGCAAAAAAGTAATAACTAATTATTAAAGAAGTAAATAAGATGATTTTGGTTGTTTTCTGTTGTTTGTAGACAATTTTAGTTCATATGTATTTATTTATATTTTTCATTTGTTATATAATAGTTGATTTTTTGCTGTGCTGTGTGGTGCCGGCATAGATGCTGTGTGGTGCCGGCATAGAATTTCACCACCCCATCTCTTCCCACGGGTGTCGTAAGAGGCGACTAAGGGAAACACATCGGAGGGCGAGCAGCAGCGCCCTCTGCAGAACAACTCCACCGAACTGCGATCCCCAACCCGCATGCCCAGCGTGGGAATTATGGGCATTAACCCCCAAATGATAGTGCCATCTTTGGCGCTCATTAGGGGAGGCCTATGTCCAGCAGTGGACTATTATAGGCTGTTGATGTTAATGATGATGTTGTAGTTGATTATTTTTGATAATTATTATTAAAAAGGTTAAAAATTACATATTAAATAGATAATGTTATATGTACCTAGGTACCTATGTTATATTGATAATGTAAAGAATTTTTTTTTAAACTTATTACGTACTTTACACTATAAAATTTTAAAATAAGTTTGTTTGTTTGGATGTTTGTCCGTCAATCACGCTGAAACTACTGAACGGATTTTGATGAAATTTGTTATCAGACAGGGTATGAGCTGACTTGGGTGATATGGTTATGATATAATATATTACAAGCTTATGCCTTTTATGCCTGCCAGTACATTTGATAAAAAAAATATTCGGATTAAAATAAACTGACCGGGGGCGTCGACCACAGGTGCGTCGACCACTGTGGGCCTAAGCCACGAACCCCCGCCACCGGCCTTGTAGCTTGCCAACACTGACCACTCTCGCACACTTCTAGATACAAATAAACAGTGTCGTGTCGGTGATATGGTGTTTATGTGCGAGTGTTGGTCAACGAACTCAGGTTTTCCTATTTTGCAGTGAAAAAATATCGTAGTAATCTACTGTACAAGGTACTATTTGAACTTCAGAACCAGTGTAACAATTTTAGTAATAGGTATTGGATGGGTTTAGTGGCGACACTTAAGACTCTCTACTCAAACTTTTGTAATGTATTTAATAAACAAAATTATCCCTGTTAAAATGCAAATTTTTAAATGCAAATTTTTAAAAAAGTTTCGTGGATAGACGCGACCTGTGCTGCCCAGTATAATTTGCAATTAAATACAACCCAAATTTTACTGGTCAGCACCGGAGGCCGTGCCTGTTTGGTTTTCTATGGTAGCATATGAATGTGATTTAAAAAAAAAATTTAAAGTTCATGTCTATGATACCTTTTATCATATACATAATCTACATAGAATGTAGATTAGCACACAATAGTCACAGACCGACGTTTATTATGTAGGTACCATCTATTGTCTAATATAATAAAGAATGCCATGCATATATTTAGCAAACATAAAGTAACTACAACTAGCCATGTAGCTATTCTGTCATAGTTATGTTATAATATAAATTAAAATATGAATGCCCAAGAGTAACATTATCAACTGGTCAATCGCCAAAAGTCCTGCTCCGGTACTTCAAGGAGCTGGGCTGGTTAGGGCCTGATTAGGCAGGGAGCTGATGCACAATACACTCCTATACTACATGTCTGTGAGGATCTCAGTTCCCCCACAAAAATGGGTAATCAATAATGATAAAATATTATAAAAGCGAACCTCTATCTGTAACCTTTCCTCGCTTAATTAGCTTAACAGCTTTTACGAAAATTGGTACAGAAGTTATTGGCATCCTCGGGCAGCAGAAAACAGTACCTATTTCATAAGTAAGCTTCAACAGCCATGCTGTTGCAGTCAATGCATAAGAATAACCTCCAACTCGGTCCATGGATTTTGAAAGAGCAAAAACCAGCCAGAGCAAAGGTAGAGTTAAATATCTGTAAAATATTGAGGTGCCTACGTTCATTGAATGTATGCATATGTATGAATGAGGAAACTTCAATAAATTACATGTAATGGGGTAAAGCTAGTTCTGCATTGCAAGGTCAAAATAAATACATTATTACATCAAAACTTTATCATATTTATCATTATCAACTTTCTCCTTTAGATATCAATTAAGCCTTTTCATGATTAAGTCTATACTACGCCAAATAATTTAAACAACTTGTAATGAAACCTCTTCGGAGTTCATTAACTGTAATACCTATATTTGGAACATGACCTATTTTCAACTTTAAAACAGAAGAACATTGATAAAATGTGGATTCTTGTGGATGTAACATGCATGGTGTAGGGGTCTTTAAGAAATGGTCGGGACATTCTAGTACTCTGGGGAAAACCCCTTGGCCAAAGCCTAGTCATAGAATAGGTATGTTATTCATTTATTGGATCTAACATGGAAATGCTTACTCAAAAACGAATGCTGTAATTATTATAAGACTGTATTTTTTTTTTCCATAAAACTGTACCTATTTAGACTCTGTGGGTACAAATTGTAAAGGTTCAAGAGTTAATAACTATATATTTATAGCGTTAGAGTCAAAGCCATAAGAACCTTCAGTGCACTCAAAGAGAGGTTTACTACCATACATATCCTTAATGAATTTGTGGAAATTCTATAGTGCATAAATTCCAGACAAATAACATGCTACCCTAAAATACATAGGTGCACCTAAGATGGTTAGTATGGGAACTTTTGTATGAGGTAGGTATTGTAACATACTAAGTATTTTTTTTGAAAACTCAGGTTATTGGAAGTGGGACCACATCATCAAAAGAAATCTTTTTCTTTTGATTTTCACGCCATTCTATACTATATTTCTTCGCAAACTTCACCACGCCAGTACATAACAAGTTTATAAGCAACCGACAGCGTAGAGAACAGCTCATGATGTTTCATACAAAGTGGTACTTACCCATAGCTCAACACCCCAACTCATTTTTGCAGCTTTGGTTCACTTCACTAGCACTAAAACCACATTTAAAATTCACAATTTACAGCAGTCGGAGAACAATTTCAAGCATTTATGACACCGATATAGTTTTTAGCACTAACACCATTCCAAAACACATTCCTCAAGAAATAAACATGGCTGACTGACTCCTTTTCTTTGCGTTGCTTTGCTTGACTGACTTGAGTGACATTCAGAAAATGTGACACTTATAAAATGACGGATGGATGACAGTGACAGTAAACAAAGTTTCATCGGAAGTGGGAGTTTTGTAGCCAACTACAAAATAATAAACTTAACAAAATAGTTGCAAAATTTCAATTTAGATATCGCATGACGGAAAACATTCTGCTTTGCTATAATATAGCAAAGAAGATTGGCGATACTTTGACCAACAGCGGTATGCCATAATATGTCATACTGCTTTGGACCTACGTCAAACAATACGTTTTATAAAAATACTTTTTACTTTATTAAAATTTCGAAGGAAGGTACAGGATAAGAATTATAATAACAATAATATTATAAAATTATTTATTGCAAATTTTAGTTCAACATAATTTTATGACAACAGTATACATGAGTATGAATATCTACCTAATTAGGTATCTCAGAACCTACGTAAACTCGGTTTTTATAAAAATTCAAACAGTATATACTCACACGCAAGATTATTGAAACTACACTAAATGAAAATGATTATTCTTATATTATTCCCTAATGTCAATTAGTTAATAATTATTTTGATATGACGTTGGGAATTGTCACTGCGAGGTTGTAGGAGAGACCCATCAGAACTTCGACGTATGAGAACGGTTTTACGGACTGCCTGTAAATAGAACAAAATATTGATAAGTAAGCATTACTTCTTTTTTTTGATAGCCTACCTACAATATTTTAAATGTATTTCTTTCAAAAGTTTACCTTGATTAGCTCTGGAATCATGTGATGGCTAGATCTTCGTGAAGTAGGAGGTCCGGTTATCGATGAGGCTCGTGATGAAGGTATGGGATTCTGCAAGCGATTTAAATTTCATATTTATAAATTAGTAGTAGTTACTTATCTATCGAATCTATACCATGTCAGCAAAAGATTATGGCATCACAAATTTATTTGTTATATTTATTTAAAAATAACATATAGAGCTAAAACACGATCTCACCTTAAATGCTGGGACAAAACCAAATTCAGCAGGAAGTGGCTGTGTTTGCATACTGAAAATTCCTTCTTCAGACGCAACTGACACAAGAGATGGCCGAGCGGACAGCTGCTGCGCTAGCAATATTGGGTCTGCATCTGAGGGAAACAAATTGGTACTAACTAAAAGTCTATTCATACTCAAATCTTAATTTTTTTTTTATTATTCATATATTATGTTTATATTCAGACAATTCCATACTCCAGATATTTTCGAGAAGCTTAATATTACCACAAATAAAACAAAAATAAAATAAAATAGGCACTCTGATAAGATGAATTAGACGAGGATGATCAAATAAGGAAATAGCTTCCTTCATCGATCACCCTCTGCACCAGACACTTCCTGAGTGGCGATGATAGGCATTGGGCTCTGCTACAGTTTTCAGGATGTTGCGACTGTTACGCACTCTGCACATCAGGGACGCTGTATTTTTGCAATAGCCAAACCAATCAGTGTGAACGTGCGCAAACATTCCCAAAGCACTGCAGAATCGAGGCAGTAAAGTCGTCAAAAATTAGGTTTGTAAGGCACTAGTGTAGTAGTGTAGAAGCTTTGCAGTTTTGCCATGGTTCGCGACTCAGTAGGTACCTACCTACTGCAATTTCACGGCGTCATTCGCGCGTGACAATGGTCAAGTTTATATGATGAAAATTGTTTTGAGGAATCAAAATATTCAACAGTCGTTTCATTACTAACCTATATTCATGCCTTTAACAACACGGCTCGCTTGAAGGACCCTTCCAGCGCTTCTTCTAAAGCGTATTCCCTTATCGGCTTCTCTTCTCAATCTTTGTGCGGCTGCTGCTGCTTCAGCAATGGATATTGACATTGGACTCATACCCGATCGTCTTAAGTTAATATCCACAATATAACTAAGGCAGATTGCATTAGATAGAATATTATCACTGGGCTACAAATAAAAAAACCGTTCAAATAACCAGCGCCAACGGCGATTAAGTAATCACAAACAAACATTAAAAGACCACACTACCTACCGATCCAATGTCGTTGACGCTTAGGTCCAACGATCTTAAAGGTGTTTTCACCAAACCTATAGCCCGAGCTAAAAGTTCACCACACGTAGGAGGATTCTCTGCACTTGTAACTGACCATACACCACTTGGTGCCTTGGTTAATGGCCCAGGTCTGATACCACAGCCGGAAATGTTTAAGCTGAAATAAAAACATTTACTCAAATTTATTTTCTCCCCGTAGGGATCAAAGTAACTTCATATTTAATATGAAAGGCATCAGCAGAATAATGTATTTATGTTTTTGAGTAAGAAATTACTTTGTAAGGTTGCATCCTCTTGCCACCGATACTGCTATATAAGCGATTCCTTCAGATCCTAATTTGCTATTCAAGCGCAAGTCTAATATCCTCACACCACAACTTGAGTGATTCAAAGCCTGAGATAAACTATCTGCTCCGGTTGGACCTAAAATTTGTTAGTAGGTAGGTATATCAGAGATTACAAAAATAATTGAAGTCAACACAATAACAATCTTTAGGTCTGCAAGTTACCAAAAATATTGTCAGCAAGAACAAGAGTCCTTAGGTTTTCACGTTTCGTTATAAATTTTCCAATGAAAGCTGCACCTTCGTCGCCCACCTTGCAGTGACTAAAATCCAAAGTATCAAGGTTTTGGCCATCAGACAATCCTCTTAGAATATATTTTACTCTTTGACAGTTCAAATCACTTCGAGTAATTCTGAAATAAACGTTTGACACAGAAAGAATAAACATAGATATCTTCTATTAAGTAAAACGTAAGAGTACCTGCAGTTATAAATCACGCTTACCGAAAAACTTTTAGTTGAGGACATTTCTCCAACCCACGAGCAAGATTTTTAGCATCATTATTAGTAAACTGAAATTGATCCCTTCGAAATTCTAAGCCAATATTACGAAGTTGGTAGGTTATATGCAGTTCTACCAAATGAGACAAGCTCCCAATTGCAGCATGTAATGAAATGTGATCTGAAATACTCAGTTCAGTCATACAGACACATAGTTTAAGGTCTTCAAGTGATTAAAAGACTTATATACGTTAAATTACCTCTTGATAGGTTTTCGCTATTGCTCGGCTGAATTTTCACGCCGTTTTGACGTTGGCTTGTAATAAGATCAGCCATTTCTGGGGAGGTCATTCGCTGAACTGGAATGTCCGATGGCACCAAACTCCGAATGGATAATGATTGTATGTAGGGCCCACACAGCTTCACTAATGCAGTAATCTGAAATTTATATAGACTTATCTGTTAAGCACATTTACAATTATTTAAACGATAAAAAGATATATAAAAATAGCTATTAAATAAAAAGCAAGTTCATTTATACGTTTAAATTTAACTTAAGGCAAATATTTAGTAAACCTTCTCCGGATCATAATTCCTTGGATTCATGTTTTCTAAAATATCTGCAAAGTGCTGCTCCATAAAAATATTGATCCATTTCTTATCACGAGGAACATACGGTATATCGGGCCACTTAGAACGATAGCATCTTTTCCAGAATATATCACTTTTTATGTTATCGACCAAAATATTAAGAGGGACATCTGTATTTAAAATTTGCAAGAAAAACTCGCGGTCTTTTGCTATCAACTTCTTTAACTTGGGATACCCTGAAAGAATTTGTAATTAAAACAAAGAAGATTCATGTAAAGCGTAAGATGGTAACCTTAAGTAGGTAGGTATAAAATTATAAAAAAGCTAAGTTGTATTAATCAGGTTGATTGTATAGTTTTATTTCCATGATAGCTTACCTTTCCATTTGTCAGCTATTTCTTCTATACATAGGGTGACTAATGTTTTAGGATGCTCCAAATCCCAATCAAAGTTCTCTGATTTTAATTTTCTTTCGGGTTCCAAGTTATTTTTTGGTTTATAGGCCAAGTATGTATTCAAACTAACACTTACTGGAAACTTCATTTTCCGTGAATAGTGTTTAATATTTTGACGGGTTTTTTATGATATCTTATTATGTACGCAAATAATTGAATATCAAAATCGATTAACAGTTGCCATGGTGTTTGTTGGTACTTATTATATTTACAATAGACACCTAATTCAATGTTGCAACGTGGTGGCCGCGTGGTAATCAAGAATAAGTAACAATTACGCAGACAGCGTTTTGATCTTTGGAGACGCTCCCGATTGGTATTTACCTATTGATTTGGTTCAGTTGGGGCCTACTTCTACATTATTTCCAGCAACTCCATGCAGTAAGCTCATTAATTTGAATCTGTATATTTTCATTGTAAATAAATAGGTACCTAGGTTTTATTTATTATACATAACGCTGATGCTTGCTGTTGTTAATTAATTATACGTCAGGGTAAGCTGGAGTTGACTGTTGGCAACATTAGTGTTAAAAATATTAATAGTATGACGTCATTTCCATCAGTCGCTGATTGGATGTAATTTGTAGTGAATAAATAAAAGTAACCAATCAAGTCCATGATTGCAATGTTTGGCCCAACCGTCAACGTCATCTTGACGGCTCCCAAATGTCAACGTGACTGCCGTGAAGGGAAAGGAAGAGGGAGAAAGAGAGAATTTTCTTTTGAGATTGAGAAGACGAGATAGATTTTTGTTATAATTTCAGGAATTCAAGAACAAAAATAAAACAACATTAATAGTTGAAACTCATTGTGATAAATATGGATAAACACAATAGTTCAGAACTGTTGAATTCTGACTTTTCCCTATCAAAAAATGCAAGTTCTGATTCTTTGGATTCTGACTCGAAATCGAGCTCATTGAATTCTAAACACGGACAGGACTCCGTAAGTTTTCCTTTACGGATTAATTTATTCTTATCAAATAATGAACCGTTGTTTAGCTATTTCCTCTGGCTTTGTAGTTTATAAATTAGTTTCTTGGCTAATCTCGAACTGTGCTGTTCCTGTATGTAAACTTGTTTGCCAGGCCGTATAATTTCCACACTATGAGTTCCATTTCACTCAAACCTAAATCAGACCATATCTGCTTATTCGTCAAACGAATTCACAGCCACAAGCAGCACAGAGAACTATTTAAGGCCAGTACCTATTTTGTTCTGAATAAGCATCAGCACCCTGTGGCAAATAATGCTGCATGGCAGTCCACGAGTGTTCTTTACTTATCGTAAAACAGTTTGTCAAAAGTGATCTCATTACAGCCTCAAGTCCTAGGAGACATTCAACTTCTGGATGGTGAGAAGGTGATGAGTGTGGCTCGTGATGTCACCTACCTCTGTCCGTACAGTGGACCATCAAGAGGCATACTGAAAGTTACTAACTACCAACTCCACTTCCGTCCGACTGAATCCTCGGCTATGCAGGGCACTTTGAGTGTCCCATTAGGTGTTGTAAGTAATACTAATTCTAGCTGCAGCTAATTATGGGTTATCAGATAAATATTTATTACTCCATATCATACTTTATGGATAGAAATAAGTAGCGGTACATCCTAGCTTTGTACAGGTATTTTACAAAATAAAAATTGAATATTTTTACAGAGATAATGTGGATGTAGATGATTATAATGGTGAAATAATTTTTGGAGATCTTAGAAGTTTTGTAGCTTATTCAATTCAAACAATTATATCTTTCTTCTTTATAAATATCATAGATGAACAAAGAATAAGAGTCAGTAGTCAACCTAGGTGGTATTGGTGGTATATTGATAGAACTAAAATGTGGTTCTGCATACAACTGTCACACAATTATAAAATTATTATAACTAACAAAAATTGATATGAACACAAGTGCTTTTATTATCTTTCTCTGCCTGCTAATCTTATCAGTCCCTCTGTATTTATTTGACTAATGAATGAGTTATTATGAAGCAAAAATAATATCTACTTTATTTATACAAAAAGAAATTACCAAGTTAACTTGATTCTGATTGTCTATAGATAGGCATATTCAACTACCCGAATGCGATTTGTGTATGGAATGGAATGCATGCCTTTAGATAATGACCTGTAATGTATTGATCCATCTAAACTAATATTATAAAACAAATCAAATCATTCCTAGATTTGATTGTTTGTTTGTTTGAATTGAATAGGCTCTGAAACTACTGGACCAATTTGAAAAATTCTTTTACCATTAGAATCCTAAATTTTCCGTGATGAACATGGGCTATGGAATAGAATATTTTCAAAAAAGTTAGGGATCCGCATGTTTTATTTGTGAAATAACTGTGCAGGGCCGGGGCGAACCGCTAGTTATAAATAAATAAATGAAATGAAATGGATTACAATCATCCATCAGATGAAAAATGAGATGTGTATTGCCACCATTAAATGAAATGATGTTTTAGGTATCCAGAATTGAGAAAGTTGGTGGTGCATCATCTAAAGGAGAGAACTCTTATGGCATTGAAATATTTTGTAAGGTATGTCTGTCTATAATATTGTATTAAATACCTATGTATATCAGACGTCTAGTACCCATAAGTAACACAAGCTCTGCTTAGCTTGGGGCTAGATGATGCTGTGTGGATTGTCTTGTCCAGCATTATTTATTATGTAAGTTTTTTTTCAAATACAAAATTATTTACTTGCAACAAATGTTTACATTTTTACATAGTTAATTTTTTTTAAATAGATGTTTTGCATTTGCTATTTATCTCAGGAACAGCAGATATTTTTGGTTGGGTTTCTCATAATGTCAACAAACATAGAAGTAATTCAATTCTCTATTTGTGTTTTTTAATTTTTCGATTGGTTGTTTATTTAACTTGTAATTAGGTAAAAACTATTCTAGCGCTAAAAATACGGTACGTAGCGTCTATCGCTCTGTACTTCTCATTCACAAGAAAACCACTTCTTGTCATCCCACTCTAAATCCATCCCATATCACTTATTGCACACTCTTAAAATTAAGTGTATCAAATTTGACTTGTCTTAGTGCTTATTTGGATGCGACAAGCTGAAGACAGGGCGTTATGGCGCTTATTATGGTAGGCCTATGTCCAGCAGTGGACTAGCATAGGCTGATGATGATGATGATGAAGTGCTTATTATGTAAGCCTAGGAAATATGGTTCTGTATCTGAAATCTCTTAAATGGAGCAATTTTTCAGGATATGCGCAACCTGCGCTTCGCCCATCGCCAAGAGAACCATTCCCGGCGTGGAATATTCGAGAAGCTCCAACAACTTGCATTCCCGCTCTCCCACCGGCTTCCATTGTTCGCATTCAGCTACTCGGAGAGCTTTCCGGAAGACGGCTGGCATGTGTACGAGCCGATCGCAGAGCTCAGGAGAATGGTATTAAATGTTTGTTGGTTTTTTTATGTTTTTTGTTAGATTTAGTTTCACAATAGACAACATAATTAACACCTGTTTTAGTCACCATAAGTTTCTATCCAGAAAGTTTTAGATATAACATGTGACGAGTCACAACATCTTAACATTCATATGAAACATAGAAAATACAGTGCTTAAAAATCTTTATTAGGAAAACACAGCAACACTATGTATGTATATGGGTACCAATTTGTGAGCTGACTACCGCAAAAGTCGAAAATTGTGTAGCGGAAAAATTTGCTGGGGTATCTGGATATTCCCTTCACCTTAAGTTACTCACAAATTATATACATTAATATCCCAAGTTTTATTCTTAGTTCGTTACACTTTTCTGAACAATTCTCAAGGATATTTCGATGTAAGACAACCTCAGTGGCGTGGTGGGCGAAGGCCCTGCGACGCAGGAGGTTCCAGGGACGATTCTCGCCTCGGAACAAATTTATCGTACAGATCTGCAGATACCTAGAGTGTTCTGGTCGTCTTCTATGTACAATAAAAAATTATGTATATTGTATACTGTAAGTATATCAGTCATCTAGCACCCATAACTTGGGGCTAGATGATGCTGTGTAGAACGTACAGTATTATTTATTTATCGTTCTGAAAGTTTAGTAGCAATTTTTATTCCAATCCAGGCCTATAGGTACCCATATCACAATCTGTGTGGATTTCCAACTAAATCACTCTACATATTTTTCAGATCAGTCTAAAATATCCAGCTTTAATATTTAATTTCAGGGCGTTAACAACGACATGTGGCGTATTACCCGAATCAACGACAAATACGAGGTCTGTGACAGCTACCCGTCCATCTGGGCAGTGCCCGCCGCCGCCAATGATGATTTACTGCGGTCGGTGGCCGCTTTCCGGTCCAGGGGAAGGATACCTGTGCTGTCGTGGATACATCCCAGCTCTCAGGCGACCATATCTAGATGCAGCCAACCGTTAGTTGGGGTGAGTAAACATATTCTTACTAACTACTAACCTAATTCCAATAATGAAGACATTTTTTACGCATTGTAATAATTATTTCGAGATGACGCTATTAGCTGGTGAGGGAACTGAGAATAGAGAGGCCTTGAGTTTCCGAGGCCAAGGTGCCCTCGCTAAGCGATAGGAGTAAGTCATAGACCGAAAGAGATTGATTAATTTACTAACTTACAAGGAAAATTAATAACGTACAAGGACAATGTACTCGGAGATTGTACGTATAAAGGGGAGAGACAGTCTTCTAAATAATAAACAAGATAAGTATTTTTGGCTAGAAGCGGCTGCGTGAATTATCGTTTGTGTTTCTAACGATGCGTAAATGCGTAATTGGACGCGGTCTATTGAAAACTGTCTCAATACGCAACAAAAACTTCGACCTCGTTATGGCCTAATTGTTTCGCGGTTTTGTATGACGAATTTGCACCAGGGCCAATGATATCATGCCGAGCTTTATGCGAAAAGTTATTATAATTAGCTAAGTGATTAGTGTGTAGTGATTAAAATTACTTAGATGTTCATTAATAAATAGGATAATTTAATAGCTCACAATAGCTCTTAATTTTAGCGCTTTAATAGCTCGTTTTAAGTCTCTAAATAGGTAAAAGAAATAGGTAGGTACTGCTTAAAATTCATCATAATCATCAGCCATCCACTACACAACATAGGGCATTTTGAAAGCTTTCTGCTCAGTCCTTTCCGCTCGACTATTTATTTATTTATTTGTTGGTGGAAATAAAAGTACATATACATTTTCTCGCGTGATTTGACTAGAAGTCCGGAATGGGTCCGAGGGGTAGTGTGGAAACCTTGACTTAAGCGCACCATAGCGCGTTGTCTTCATCTTGCCTAACGAAATTTACCCCTTTCCACTCTGGGCAGAGAATCCCGCGTCAATCAAGGTCTGAACAAACCTTTACCTGGCAAGAGGGCACATCATCGTCATGTAAGACCACTGCTGGACGTAAGCCTCCCCTAAGAGCGCCATAGCCCCCTGTCTTCAGTATTTCGCAGATCGTCGTCCCTTCGTGCGGCCTCAACTCAAGAACTCGTTCACCCCAACGGTTGTCGGTTCTTCGCGAGATATGGCGGGCCTATTGCAATCAGTTTGCTAATTCTTTGATCTATGTCGATGATTTTGGTTCTCAGTCGGATGTATTCGTTTGGAATTCTGTCCTTCAGAGAAACTCCGAGCAGAGATCTTTCCATAGCAACTTTGAACTGGTTCTGCGTTGAACATGGCACTATGCATTAAGTAGGATCTTATGGCAAAATCATACCCAAATTGTACTACTGTGTGATTTGTCCAAAATCAATTATATTACTTAATATTATCAATTATATTACAGGTAAGCGGAAAGCGAAGTCGCGAAGATGAACGCTACATTCAGCTGATAATGGACGCAAACGCGCAGGCGCACAAATTGTTTATAATGGACGCGCGGCCCACGGCCAATGCTGTCGCAAATAAGGCTAAAGGAGGCGGGTAAGGAACGTTTTCAGGGATACGAGAAAGATTTCGAAACCCTTATGGTCTCGCTTTTTTGATATTTTTTTCTGTCATGTTTAATATCTCAGCAACTACTGCAGCTATTTACTTGTATTATATGTAAGCAATAATCTTGCGCTGCCATTTTGAAAGAAAAAAACAAAACGGCGGACGTTTGACTAAGCCAAATTCTTCGAACCCCTTTAAAGTAATAATACATTTCGTGCGCTTATACACATATCGAAATTTTAAAAGAGACTCAAATAGATGCGTATTTTATCAGACCAAAGGAATCGATTACATCTCAAAAAAGTTTTTCAAAATTGGGTAGCTCTCATACTTTTTCAAATATAAGAGGGTCAAAAAATTTACCATTCATAGATTATCAGCGAGTACTTATAATGCATGTATTACATTAAAAAGAGTATTATCATTATCATTAATCATATGTTACAGCTACGAATCAGAAGACGCGTATCAGAACGCAGATCTAGTATTCCTGGATATCCACAACATTCACGTGATGAGGGAGAGTCTACGGAAACTCAAGGAGCTGTGCTTCCCGCAGATTGATCAGACTAGGTATAAAACTATTGTAAATCAACCCTATTATCATTTATTATCATAGGAATTTCATAATCGTAATCATATATTTGCCAGAATGTATGTACATTAGTTCTTAATATTAAGTTTGTCCAAATTACAATCTACCTAATAAGGTGTGTATTTGCAGATCTTGATGTATTTCTATAGTATAGTACTATAGTAAATTTTTTATTTGTCCCTTATAATATAACACACATACAATTTGTTTAAAATGTACTAATTACACATGTTCTTAACGTAGGAAAATTTACATTATACATATGGTCGGCGCATTTGCGGACACATTACCCACCTACAATACATAGTATAAAATAAAGTCGCTTCCCGCTGTCTGTCTGTCCCTATAATATGCTTAAATAAAACTACGCAACGGATTTTGACGCGGTTTTTATTTTAGTGTATAGGTATGACTAGTTTTTATATTAGCATTGTACCCGTGCGAGTCGGGAACGGGTCGCTAGTTAAAAATAAACTAAAGCTTTCTTTTCTAGTAATATCCCTCAGTCCACTGAGGAACACTTTTGTACATAGTAGATTTTAGTTTACCGACTTGTATTTTTTTACGACGATTCTTGGGTCACACTGGCTCAGAACTGAGATACGTGGAGGGAAAGGGGAACCTTTTGTCCAGCAGTGGGACACACCCGGCTTAGTGACTAACTAACTAACCCGTGCGAAGCCGGGGCGGATTGCTAGTTTGATAATAAAACTGATTTTTCAATATTTACAGATGGTTTAGCGGTATAGAAGCTAGCTGCTGGCTGAAACACATTAAATGCATATTGGCAGGGGCGGTTCGAATCGTTGACAAGGTATTAATTTAAATAAATATAATATGTTTTGATCAAGGTCAAACCGAAGGGACATCAATAGCTAACAATTGACTACTACATAGTTTAGTATTATTCTGTGATTATTTAGTTTTTTTTATTGATTATTTATTTATTTTGTGCATCTCAATAAACAAACAAATTCTAGACCATGAAGCGTCTGAAGAAATAGCAGGGTCTTTTTCCAGCAACAAATAGATATTTCCTTAATATTAATGAATTTATATAATTAATATACATTTTATTTCCAGGTGGAAAATCACAAAACATCGGTACTAGTCCACTGCTCTGATGGTTGGGACAGAACGGCCCAGCTGTCAGCTCTTGCCATGTTAATGCTGGACCCCTACTACAGAACCCTCAGAGGGTTCCAAGTTCTGATCGAGAAGGAGTGGCTATCTTTCGGACATAAGTTCCAATTGGTAAGTCGAATTTAGACTTTAACTTCTAATCATTAAGATGGAAAACAGCTCAGCTATCAACTGCAGCTATGTTAATACTGGACCCCTACTATAGGACGTGTCTCAACTCAAAGTATTCCAAGGGTCAGCGCTAGGAATACTTTGAGTTGAGATCGATCAGTCGAGAAGGAGTGGTTATCATTTGTTTTTGTTCCAATTGGTAAGTCAATTGCCTTTGATGCCGGCATAGAATTTTACCACCCCCACTCTTCCCGTGGGTTTCGTAAGAGGGAGACACACCGGGGGGCTGGAAGCAGCGCCCTCTGCAGAACAACTCCACCGAACTGCGACCCCCTACCCACATGCCCAGCGTGGGAATTATGGGCAATAACCCCCAAATGATAAATAATGCCATCTATGGCGCTCATTAGGGGAGGCCTATGTCCAGCCGTAGACTATTAGGGTTATTCTCGCTCGTCCCCGTACCCACGTGTTGTTGTTGTTGGTAAGTCGAGGTTACACCTTAGCTTCTACTCTGATATAGATACTTCAGAACAGTCCCGATGTGAGCTCTAGCAATGTTAAGGCCCCTACAACAGAACATCAGGTAATTCCAAGATTGCTGATCAAGAAGCAACGTAAGTTCCAAGGTTAATCGAATTTTCTTAAGCTAATCTGATGGCTGAGACAGCCTAGCCATGTTTAATAGATGTCACGGATTTTGTTTACGTATTTTCAGTCTTATCCTAAGCCAGCTAAACTACATTTTATTTGGACAGCGGCCCCTGCCGCATTCGGATTCCTATTTTGAACCTTATCATCACTACTATTGCTTTTCTATTTTCTATCCTATTTTCATATATTTAAAGTCCATTTCGTTCAACAGCGGATAGGCCACGGTGATGAGCGCCATTCAGACGCGGACCGTTCCCCCGTATTCGTCCAATGGGTGGACTGTGTGTGGCAGCTACAACAACAGTTCCCGACTGCGTTCGAGTTCACTGAGCGACTGCTGATCACTATTGTTGATCATTTGTACTCCTGTCGCTTTGGGACGTTCCTGTTTAATACGGAGCGGGAGAGAGTTAAGGAAGGTTAGTTTTGATATTTGTCTAATTAATTATCAGAGATATGGATCAGTTGGGCTACTTATGAATTGTTTGCAAAGTCTACAATTAGCTCAGTTGTTTTAATTCGTTTGTTCTGTTATTTGATTGTTTTTTTTTTTTTGACTATACAGGACTATACATTCAAATAAATTATTGCTTTGAAATGAACAGGAGAAATAGGCACGCACATATTTGACTAAAAACTCGCCTAGACTAAGCTATTTGTATATGGGCCATAGTTTATAAATATTTTATATCTTACTAGCGGTCCGCCCGGCTTCGCGTGGGTATTTAACAAAAAATATTTCATACGGAACCCTAACTTTTGAAAATATTCTATAGCCTATGTTCATAATGTAGGATTCTAATGGCGAAAGAACCATTCAAATAGGTCCAGTAGTTTCGGAGCCTATTCAATTCATACAATCAAATCTTTCCTCTTTATAATATTAGTATAGATACGTAACTAATGTTGCCAGTAATAAAATATATTATTATCTGTTTCCAGAAGTGAAAACAAAGACAGTATCCCTCTGGTCGTACATAAACAGCCGACAGGAGCTGTACCTGAACCCTCTATACTGGGGTCCGTCGTACGGGACCACGTCGCCTCAGTCTCCGTTCTCGACGCCGCAAGTCGTGCTCGTTCCGGTCGCGTCACTGCGGATTATAAAGCTGTGGAAAGCTTTGTATTGTAGGTGGAATCCTACTATGCGGCAACAGGTATGGTTTGATTAATTTATTGGCGGTATACTAATAATAATTTTAGATGACTGATATCGTTAGTTAGTTACAGTTTGATTCATAGATAGATACGGCTTACTAAATTTAGAAAACGGCTAGAAATTATTAAAAAGAATTTATTAAATTTTGTGATTGCGCAGTGCGGGTAGCACTGCGCAATCACAAAATTTAATAAATTATCTGTTTCGAACATGGTTGTATGGGGGAAATAACTTTAATCTATACTTATTTATAAAGAGGAAAGATTTGACTGTTTGTTTGTTTGAATTGAATAGGCTCCATTTGAAAAATTTATAGACATTAGAATCCTACATTTACCCTGATGAAGCAGCTTGTTTTTAACTACAACTCTGCCAGTGTCAGTTATGGAGTGTCATGAACTTCACAATTCGTCACGGGGTGTGGGAGGCAAGTAAATGTCAAAAAATAAAGTGCGAGTCAATGTCAAAAAGCCCAAAGCTGTTAAAAAAGTTAGGGATCCGTATGAAAACTGTGAAAACCAACGTGTTTGTGTATATTTTTTGAAATTTTTGTTCAATACCCGTGCTTAGCCGAGCTAGTACAATATTATGTTCATTCATTCGAAAATTTTGATTGAGTCATTAAATTAAATCCTGTATTTATCTTCTAGGATCCGATATATCAGCGAACCAGAGAGCTAGTGGCGTTACGTGCGCAACTAGAGGCGGCAGCAGCAGCCGCGGCGGGCGACCACGCCGCCAGACAGCACCGCCTTGGCTTGACCCCGCCTAGAGTCGCCAGCCCACACCACGTGTGATACTCTATGGTCCATAAGAGAGTATTTTGTCGAGTACTATACAAAAGATATGTATTACGTAGAGTAGTGAACAACAGCTGATGATATACCAATGCACCAGAGAGCTAGTGGCGTTAGGAACGCAACTAGAGGCGGCCGTGGCAGGTGACCACAAAGCTGCCCCGACGAACTACGTCTGATAAATACAGGGCGTCCCACAGCTTTGCTAAATAACATAGTAGGTATCAAAGTAAAAGGAAGACTGCGAATTTTAACATTTGATGTGAAATTTTGTTTAGAAAAATTAAAAGCTGACATTGCCGTAAGGACATATAAAGGGTTCGATCCCTGGTCCAACCATGTAACTATTTAAAAATCTATGAATGCAGTTTAATTGATTTTAAAATTAAAATAATGTATTCTTTCAGTAAAATGTTCCATCTACAATATTTAAAGTACTTTCCCTCCATGTGCCATAGCCGTGGGACGCCCTGTATATTCTATCGTGTAGTATACATTAATGTCTGTAGTCGATGATGAACAAAGGAACTAAACCGTTAAAGTAAGCGATCACAGAGCGACACTCCACGCCGCAAGTGACGCCAAGTTTTTCTTTATTTTCATTCGCAATTAATGATACTTTCATCGCCCCAAGGAATCTTAAATATAATTAAGATTTCTATGTCTCCACGACACTTGACAGAAATGGAAAGCAACATTTTTATACTTAACTTATTTTATATTATACGCATTTATTCTAAATACGTTTCGCATTGTGAAGTGTGAGTGATTGATTACTGAATCAGTAAAGAAAGGTTCTGGCATACTGGCCGTGTTTTGTGAAAATATAGTTTTGGTCTTACGTATAGGGCCTGTTGAAAGAAATCTAAAAGAAAAAAATATTCTTATTTGAAACCTCTCCTAGAATTAATTTAAACAACCTTTCCGCCCTGAATGTTAAAAAAGACCGACTTTTACTTACTACTCGCGAGGCTATATCTTTAGAAGGATTATTAAAAAAAGGGAACTATTTTTTTTTGTCACCATCATTTGTCATCAAGTTGTATAATCATGATTTCAAGCAGGTCTCAGAGGTGGTATTAATAACTCGTAGGTTTTTTTAAGTTTATCTCGAACTGAATCAACAGACAATTCTAAGGAATAGCGAAACATGAGAAATCCAAATAACTAGATATCCTCCTATATATTGTACAGGTATTTAATTAAATCACTATCCCTAATGAAACTTAGTTGATTAGACTGCTACTGTTTTTATGACAGATTATAAGCATTTTAAAATAATTAATTATATTTAACTTTTTTGTATTATCATTTATATTTACCTTTTACGTTTTATCTATAGTTTATATATTTTTTGCCAAGCCAGGTGATAAAACTAGTTGGTATCTGTTATATAACTGCTTTTAGGTCATCTTTACGGTACAATTTCCATTATGAATATAGGTATTGAACTGTTATCGCTAGTTTATAAGTATTAGAATTATATATAACTTACAATCTATTAGAAAACCATAGATAACATAGGAACCAATAAGGATTGTATAAAACTACAAAAACAATCTGTTCGTATAACAGTTAAAAAATATATAATGTGTGTTCACAATATGTTTAGCTTATTTAAAAGTATAATTATAGTATTAAAATTAAAATTGTTAATACATCATGTTAATAGTTTTATTCATCGATCCAAGAAATAATACAGACAAACAAAATACTAAAACTACGGCTGATACTTTTAACCCAATTAGGGTTTGCGTCGAGATGTGCTGCGTGTCAAGAAAAACGTGAATTGGAGGTACTCAATGCAGAGGCTCCGTTCGTTGAACATGGACCCCTAATAACAAATCTTCAAACTTTTCGCTTGTTAATTACTTCACTGTACTTACCTTGAGTTTTCTAAGTGGCGTACGATGACACAGCATTGCAGATATCTGGGTTCAATAAAACGTTAATGGACAAAAATACAGAAAAAACGCAAACAAAAATACTTGAATTGAGATAAGCAAATCAAAACACTGACCTTTGAACTCCAAGGTTCATACCAGAGATATTTAACATCTTATCTTTGTTTGTAATTGTAAATAGTTTAATCAATAATGTTGAGAGAAGTAACAGTTGTCCTACGTACATTTGATAGTTGATGCTGCGCGAAGTAACATTGAGTTTGTAAAGATGTTCAAAGTGGTTGGATATGACAGTATTCGATTAAAAGCGGTGAATTATTTGAAGAATGTGCGACAGAAACGGTTTTTGTCTACCAAAACGGAAGTTGTTTCTTCGGCTGATGTGGTTATTGTTGGTAAGTGAAGATTTTTGTTATTTGTTGAAATATTTTAAAAACAATAGGTATCCCCAGAAACTTGAAACACAAATCATCGGTAGTGGGGCAAAAGTATAAGTAGGTACCCTAAATACTCCTAGAAAGGGTTATGCATATCCTACAAATGTGGATTCATTATATTGCTTGTCTTAAACTGATTTAACCATACGACCCACTACTGCTTATAGCTCGGGGATTGTTCTCTAGGATAGAATAGACAATAATTCTATACCATCGCCATAAATTGCGTACATTATTGAGATTGAAGTAATGAATTTCAAGTAATTTACGATGAGTGTACTTTTTTTTTCTCTATTCTACGCTAGACAACAATGCCCGTGCTAGGGGCTCGGTAAATTTTGAATATAATTAAATAACATTTTA
The DNA here is from genome assembly GCA_963931895.1 of Eupithecia pulchellata. Taxonomy (NCBI): domain Eukaryota; kingdom Metazoa; phylum Arthropoda; class Insecta; order Lepidoptera; family Geometridae; genus Eupithecia; species Eupithecia pulchellata. The sequence continues at coordinate 9,823,926 of OZ007522.1, forward strand.
AATAAATATTGCTGCGCCCTAACAGGGTACTAACTTCTGAGATAACTACCACCTAAGCTTGTATAATGTATGCAATAAATGAATAATTACATGACTTCCTCATTATTTTGAATATAATACATATTTCATTTGTATTGCATTTGTTTTTCTTTGTTTATTAGGAGGTGGAATAGCAGGATGCAATACACTCTACCAGCTGACCAAACGAGGCGTGAATGCTGTACTACTGGAGAGGTCCAAACTTACTAGCGGAACAACTTGGCACACTGCAGGTATTTTCACTGCAAATATCAGCGGCTCTATTGTCTAACTCAACTGGTAATCGCAATCGACTTCAGTTTGGCATTTCAAACCTAGCCTGGACTTCGATTTTCACTTTCGTATTGTGTAAATAGCTGAAACCGAAAACCAGTTGAATACCTTAGACAATACCGTTAACATTTTCACTGGGTCTACAACTGGTAACCGGTTTGAAGTTCACTGGTAATGGAATTCAAGTTAGACAATAAGGCTGCAGGTAGGTCGATCAAAAGACTTTAACCCTTTCATGGTCCAAAAATGGCAACGCATCATACGGCGCGGCTCGCCATTCCGGTTCTCACTGTCGAGGCTGGGCTGTGAATGCGGTAAGGGACTTGATAATTAGTGGTATTGACTTACATAAGTAGGTAATTCAAAAGGAATAACTTCATTTATTTTTATCGGTAAAACATAATCCACAGCCCTTATATACTTATTATTCTAATGTCTAATATAAAACTTATGAAAGAAAATCGAAGCATTGGCTCGAGATGGAAATCTACCCAGAGAGCAACGATAATGTTAGTTGGATATACAATAACATCGTTTCACTCTGGGTAGAGTTATAGTAATAGTTACAAAAAAGGTGTACCAGCGTGGTAGACTATACAGTTACACTATAGAATTACCTTGTCTCACTTATCGAGTTCACAAAGAACTGATTAGTCCAGTTTAGTTTAAGATAGTACAACACCTAACTTACCTAATACGATATTGTTAACAGGTCTCGTTTGGTCTCTGAGACCGTGCGATTTGGAAGTCAGATTGCTGAAAGACTCAAGGTCAGTCTACAGCGGCTTGGAGGAGGAGACCGGAGATCATGCTGGCTGGATCAACAATGGCGGCATGTTTATATCGAGAAGCGAGGTTGGTGCAGTTACATTCTGGTTTCGGTTTAAAGAATTTTATTACTCAAAAAGAACAAACAAGTCCACTTAGAATTAGTACACATTGGTATCTAAATATAAGTATTACGTTGGTAAAGTTACGGTAGATCTACGGCGGTGTTTAAGAATCTAGAAAACAAAAGCAAACATGTAGGCAACAATTAAGTTTGGTCTCTGAGACCGTGCGGCTTAGAGATCAGACTGATTACTGAAGCGACGAGTATTTCACTCGTCGCTTGGAAGTGACTGGGGATTGCTATTTGATGTAGCGCATGCTTAAACGATGATGACTTTTCATCAGGTGCGAACTGAAGAATATATGAGGCTCCACACCCTAGGAAAGGCCCTTGGCATCCCAAGCGAAATCCTGGATCCAAAAGAAGCGCAGAAGAAATTCCCTCTACTCGACCCATCAGCATTTCAAATGGCATTGTACGCGAGTGAAGATGGGACTATTGATCCGACTATGGTTTGCAATGCGCTGGTCAAAGTGGCCACTAGGCATGGTGCCAAGGTGAGTTGTATTGAAAACTAGCTTGTGATTGTAAGTATTTTTTTCTAATTTTTGTATTTATTGAAAACTCTTACTTCTATTCTTACAGGATATGACTTAATACAATAGAGTAGTCCTCATATATATTAACGAGCAAAACAATTAATTAATCAAAACACAATAAGCAAAATAATACAATAATAAATAATCAAAATAGAAATAATAGGTACAATACAAATGTCGAAAAGCAACATAAAAATTAATTGATACACATGTCTTCTAGCAAAATAATACAAATACCTAGAAGTCATAATTAACTCAGTATGTTATGTAGTAGGTAAGTTATGATAGTAAGTAAGCTATTAGGTTTATTTGTCATCCATCAGATAGTAATATAAATAAATTTATATTTCATTTAGACGCAATAGATGAATTTAGCAAGCTCGTAGGTACTTCTGTTATTCTAGTTAGGTAAAATAACAGAATGTGCTTAATTACAGATAGTAAATTCTCAAAACATGTGTACACATGTTTTGAGAATGTACTATCCGTTGAATGAATAAGTTGATATTATTTAAGGATGTAGAAAAAGCCTTTATTAACAAAGAATATTACATTCATGTTACTAAATTAGAGCTAGTATTTACAATTGAAACAATTGAGCAAACGGCAGACTGTTGCAAACAAACTACAAGTAGCTCAACTGAGCCATATCAATACCAGTTGGAAGTGCACCCAAGATAAAATTATAAATATACCAAGATTTAAGGATGTTGATCTCTACTTTCCGGACGCATACAATTTGAAATCTATGGAATGAACTTCTAAACTCCATATATAGATGATCATTGAATGTGATAAAGAAAAAACGTTTATATTTCAGATCTACGATGAATGCCCGGTGATCGACGTACACTACTCTCACAATATTTTGGGCAACAAGGAAGTCACGGGAGTTCATACCGACAGGGGTTTTATAAGAACAAAATGTGTTGTCAACTGTGGAGGTAATTTATTTCTTCTAACATAAATTTACGACTTTACTTCATCTCTATAAATAAATAAATAATGTTGGACAATCCACACAGCATCATCTAGCCCCAAGCTAAGCAGAGCCTGTGTTATGGGCACTAAATGATTGATATACATAGTACAATAGATTACATAAAAACTAATGACATGAAATACGGCAAAAGTCATAGAACAAAAGTTGATCGTCTTGATCTACCCAAATCACCAATATAAAGGATATTGATCTTCTACCTATAACCCTGTATAAAATTTATTTTATGTTAACCGTACAAGAATTTGCCGTGTGGTGCCGGCATAGAATTTCACCACCCCAACTCTTCCCGTGGGTGTCGTAAGAGGCGACTAAGGTAAACACAGCGGGGGGCGGGCAGCACCTTCTGCAGAACAACTACACCGAACTGCGATCCCAACCCGCATGCCCAGCGTGGGGATTATGGGCAATAACCCCCCACATAATGATGCCATCTATGGCGCTCATTAGGGGAGGCCTATGTCCAGCAGTGGACTAAGGCTGGTGATGTGATGATGTGTACAAGAATCATAATAAGTATTTAATTGTTGCCAGGTGTGTGGGGTCCACGAATAGCCCGCTTCGCCGGGGTACCATCCCTCCCTATCGTGCCTTTCAAACACGCGTACGTTGTAATGGACCACACGCCTGAAATAAGGAACAGTCCTAACATCAGGGACCACGACCTCAACTTGTATATAAAGGTGCAAGGGGAGAGTTGTAATGTGGGTGGGTATGAGGCTAACCCTATTATGTTGGACCAGGTAAGCATTAAAACTATTATTTTTAACAGGCTGAAAAAGAAATAGGATTATGCCAAATTGCTTGAAATTAATTGCATTAATTGCAAATCACTGTTAATTGACCACAGAATACTAAGGATCCTTTGCCTTTACCCAGCAGCGGGGAAAACCCTGTGTATATCATAAATGATTATTAATTAAATGCTTTTATGACCTTAGGGAATATTATAATCTTAAATATATTTACCTTTAGGGACATTAAATTTAGTTTCTTACGCAACTGCTCAAAATTTTATGAATTTTGCACTTCTTGACGAGACAATAAAAAAGTAATGGATTGTTTTTTATTATAAAGTCCTTTTTATTGTACCTACATAATGTACTCTCTGGTGAAACACCTATATGTACACCACTAACTAGTGAAAAACGTATCAATATAATAATGATTAAAACAAAGAATAAAACAGTTTCTACAAGAGAACCTATTTCGAAACAATTATTTCAAAATTCCGTATGAACTTCTTTCAGGTCCCAGACAACCTATCATTCCACCTATACGAACTAGACTGGGATATATTCAGTGTTCACATGAACAGTGTTGCGTCATTATGTCCGAAACTAGCAAACGTGGGCGTTAAAAGCACCGTCTGCGGCCCTGAGTCCTTCACGCCGGATCATAAACCGCTGTTGGGAGAGGACCCTAATGTTTTTGGTAAGTGCTTGCTTGTAACTAGATGGCGCTATCCGAAACTAGCAAACGTGGGCGTTAAAAGCACCGTGTGCGGCCCTGAGTCCTTCACGCCGGATCATAAACCGCTGTTGGGAGAGGACCCTTATGTTTTTGGTAAGCTTGCTTGTAACTAGATGGCGCTATCAAATCATATTGTTTTTGTTTTGTGTTTGGATGTTTATTCCAATATCTGCTCTGTTTGTTTCAATATCTGCAGATGGATGGACGTTTGTTACAAATGAATCAATATAATGTGTGAAATTTGCATTGATGAAGCTCTTAGAACGGCATCATAATGTACGTACAGTGCGCGTCACATATAAGTACCCCCCCTATCTCAATGTATGTGGGACACAATAGTTGTAATTTTTGGGAATTTCAGACTTTGAGTATTATTTTGGATCCTGAGCGGCAGCGTGACAATTTTTTCATGTGAAAATTTGTGATAAGTTACAAGGGAATTAGAATTCGTAAATATTTAGTAGACAAGGGGGGTACCTAATTCTGATGCGCACTGTACATATACTTTTATCCCATAAATTAGTTCCTAAGGGAGATAAATAACATTTACTTGGTTCATACAAAAAGCGTGTGCGCTGGCAAAAACTAGTTAATTTTAATGCCATTCACCTCCTCAGGTTATGTTTATCAATGTTCTTATCAATCGGGGGTCAAGATAATGCTCTTTTCACTATCTGTTTCTAGGACCGTTTCTAGGTCAATAGTTTAATTAAGTATTGCTTTTTTGCTAGTATTTACAGTTGAAACAATTGAGCTAACAGTCTGTTGCAAACAAACTACAGGTATCTCAACTGATCCATATCAATAACCGTTAGAAATGTACCCAAGATGCTGGGTAACTTACTTTTACTTTAACTAACATGACTAAAGAAAACTCACAGATCAGCATATATTTTTTCCGTGTGTTCTGATTATTTTTATGTGTTAAATTATAATAAATAATATTACATTCTATTAGGTACCTATATACTATAGTATAGACCGTTAGGATTGTACATTATTATTTATTTAAAGTTATATACTTACCGTCCTTAAGTACAACTACTTCTTGTCTATCCAAAGGTTATCTGTAAGAGATCGGTCTTAGCGATAAGGCCGCTTATTGTCCAAATTTGTTAAGTGTAATTTTCCTGGTTTTGTATTTTTTTTCTTGCAATAATGTGTACTGTACCTATATACAGGTTTATATCACAACTGCGGTTACAACTCTGCCGGTATGATGTTCTCGGCTGGATGCGGTATACAAATGGCAGAATGGATCATAAGTGGAAGGTAATTGTATACTCCTCAGATTTTTAAAAGGGACATTCCAATATCATAATTTAGAAAACTGTTTTGGGATGTCATAAACCTTTCAGTTGATACAGCTTTTGACTCTGTAGGTGCCCTATAAAATTTCGATTTCAAAATTTGTACTGAAAATCTTCATTTTGATGTTATATTTCATTTTCCATAACATTTAGGCGCGCGAAACGTATTATTATTTTAATTTTCAAGTCAACAGCTGCAGTCGTTTCTGAGATATTAAAGATTAAAAACATAAAACAGAAAAAGAAAAAGATTTTTTCAGAAAAAGCGATGTCATAAAGGGTTTTGAAACCGATGTCAAACCCTAAAAATAAAAAAAACCTTTCCCCGTTTCATATATCCCAGTAGATAATTACAACAGGATATCATTTATTAGAAACATTAAAGCATTTGAAACTTTTGAAAGCCTTTTGAATGGTCTCGTAATTTTCAATTATATAATAGCGTAGCGAAAACCATTGATGAAATGGCTTTGATCCGATAAGTGAGCAGTAAAAATCTAAAATAGAATAATTCTGTGCAAAATATTTTTGCCTTGAAGATTTGAAATATGTTGTGTTGGTTGTAAATATGTTTTGTTCCATTCTAAATAATAAACAAGGGGTCATCTTTATTTTGTTGCCCTGACAGTAGAAGATTGCAATTATTTATGTGCCTAGAGTTATTTATGTTAATGACGTCATTTTGCGATGATAAATAGATTTCAATAACATCATAATGATGAAATGTTGATATACGATACTCGTATTAATATTATGTATTAAATAGAGATAGTGTAGATGCCTGCAATATTTTAATGGCATAGGAAAAGGAGGAAGCTTTTTGATCAGCTGTATTAATGCTTCATACTCGAAAAAATAAAGACAGAAAACATAACTTTCACCCAATAACCGTAACATGTAAATTAGGTACTAAATCTAAATATTCTACTACAGCAAAATAATTTTTAAGGAACCACCGTTTTTAGGGTTCCGAAGCTACCCGAAGCGTGAAAACGAGGCTCTATTACTAAGCCTCAACTGTCACTGACAATCTGTTTGTCAGCGGGCTGTAACTTTCTTGTAATTTGTAAATGGTAAAAAAACATTTGAAATTTTCATAGAATGTGTATTTTATTTGCCGCTATAAGAACAAATTATTAAAATAAAATTAAGTATTTTACTTAGTAGAAAATAGGGGGGTCAACGTCGATATCATATACTGATCACTAAATTTAGGCAAAATTGGGCCAGCATTTTTCATTTGCTACGGAACCCTTTGTGTGCGAATCGATTCGCACTCACCCAGCAATATTTCAGGACCAGTCCAGGCTTAGCGAATTACGTATTGGCTTTTTCAATCCATCAAAAAAATACATTTAAGCGTTACTTCGCTATAGAACCCTTGTGCGAATCAATTCCCACTCACCCAGTTTTATGCCACGACCAGTCAGTACTTGGCAAAATCAATAACCATTCCAGGCCAAACTACAACATGTTTGTGCGAATCGATTCCCACTCACCCAGTTATATTCTCCACAACCTATCCAGTACTTCACAAATACATACAATATCCCTTCCAGGCCAAAAGTTATATTCCACGACCAGTTATCACTTCGCAAATACATTCACTGATCCTTCCAGGCCAAGCTACAACATGTTTATACACCAATAACCATTCCAGGCCAAACTACAACATGTTCACATTCGATATCCGCCGCTTCACGCCGGGCCAGCTAGCGCGCGCGCATTGGACGAGAGAGAGTAGCCACGAAGCCTACGTCAAGAACTACAGCATCGTGTTCCCCCACGACGAGCCGTTAGCCGGGAGGGACGCGAGTCATGACGCTTTGCATCAGGAGCTGGTGGAAGATGGAGCGGTGATGCAGGCGCGCGCCGGGTGGGAGCGACCGGCGTTCTTCTTGCCTGGACAGAAGGTAGCATTTTGCTTGGCTAATTAACTGCGTGTTGGTCATAGTTCTTAGCTTTTGTACTGTTTTTGCTTGGGTTTGTATGCGATGACCTCTGTGGCGCGGTGGGCGTAGGTCCGCCTGCGACGCAGGAGGTTGTGGGTTTGATTCCCGCCTTTGACAAATATTTATATGATCTGTAAAATGTTTGTTCAGAGTGTTCGGGACGTTTTATATGTACGTAAAAAAATATTTATACAGGGTTTTAGGTCAATAACCTCCTAAAACCCTGGAAATTGGGTAGATCAAGACTAAGAACTGTTCTATGACTTTGTCTAATTATTTTTTTTTTAACAGAGAAATAAAGAACCGTTCATAGAAATGGATATATTGCATATTGCGTTAAATTATGAATTGCCGCCACTCACAAATCGCACCACCGTCTTTTTTCTTTCAGATAAGAGTGCAGCAATACGACTGGGGCGGCACCCACGACTACCCGCGTAACGATGACCTGCGTTACGAAGAGGTGCTCAAAGGTGAATACAGCTTTGGTTTCTCGAAACATCACGACTTGGTAAGTAATAGATATATAGCCAAATACGTTTAGTTGTAAATAAAAAATAAACTTAACAAGAACCGATTACTTAATAAAAATAAACAATAATAGCGGCTTCGCTCGGGTATTTAACAAAACAATTTATTTTCATGTAAAACTAATCTTTTTGAAAATATTCTACAGCCTATGTTCATCACGGAAAATTAGGATTCTAATGGTGAAAGAATTATTCAAATCGCTCCAGTAGTTACGGAGCCTATTCAATTACATCTTGATAAGATTTTGATTTATGAATTGTTTAAATTAACGAATAGGGAGCTCATTTTCAGATGGAAGCTAATTATAGAAGCTCGCCCAATTACCCATAAATGATATCCCTACTTACGTAACCTGTATGATGGGATGTGTAATCCACAGCAAGCTCCGGCTTCCTATGGAGACACGACTTCCCAGAAGCGGCTCTATTGTCTCTGGTAATCGTAATCGGCTTCAGTTTGGCATTTCAAACCTAGCCTGGACTTTGATTGTCACTTTCGCATTGTCTAAATAGCTGAAACCGAAGACCAGTTGAATACCATAAACAATACCCGCAGCATTCTGACTGGGTCTACAACTGGTAATCGGTTCGAAGTTCACTGGTAATGGATTTCAAGTGAGACAATAAGGCTGCTGGTGTACTGACTCTATGATCTATATTGTTTATTTCAGATCGGCTCCGAAGCGCTAGCCTGTAGGAACGCAGCGGCCCTCTTCAATATGTCGTACTACGGTAAATTCTACTTGACGGGTCCGGACGCACAGAGCACAGCGGAATTGGCATTCACTGCGGATCTGTCTAAGAATGATGACAAGTAAGATTCTATTAAGTTTTATTTTGTAAAGTTGAGGCAGTAATACGAAATCAACCTTAATTATTAGTACTTAGTAGTAGTTGAAACGTCGGGAAAAATAGGTAAATAAACGCGATAAATACCCGTTAATATAGTACTAATAATTATGTGTTCAGATTGCGTAAGTTTAGAAATCAACCTTTTTGGACATCAAACTCCGTTCACAACTCTATCTAAAGTTTAAAAAATAAAAGTATTACAAAGAAAGTAAAGCAAAAGCTTATATATTTGTCGATCTGTAGATAATTATTCAGGGAATTTTGGTGGTTTTCTATGTATAATAAAAAATATATATCTACCTACGTAATAATATTTTATTATGTATATCACTTATCTAGTACCTATAACACAAGCTCTTTTAAGCTTGGGGCTAGATGATGCTGTGTGGATTGTCTGGCATTATTTATTTATATAAAAGCATATAAAATAAAAATTGCCTTTATTCCAATTCAGATGACACACACGCGTGTGTCATCTGAAATGTAACTATGATAAAAATGTAACTTATTTGAGCAGTATTAAAAACAATGCCATTTTAATTTCGATCGATGTAAACGGATGGATACGACGTTCTTTCGTTGTTTTTGTTTATAGCGATCTCAATTGACACTAAATGTCTCTTTTTCGCGCCTTTACACTGCCTTTTGGGAATAAGGTACTTTACTCTAATAAAGACCTTATTTGCATCGCCATAAAGTACTATTTCCATTACGTATTTTTTCAGAGTCGTTTACTCACTCCTGTTGAACAAGAAAGGAGGCGTCGAAGCAGACGTTACCGTCAGTATTCTTGATGGAGGCAGCGGGCAGTTGCATGAACCTATATTCAAGGTAAATTCACCCTTATTTGTTAGATATGTAGATCTTTATTACTTAAACACCTAACTGGAATAATTTGTAAGAGTTTTTGTAGAGATAAAATAAACGAAACATTGATTATATAATATACCAGCGGCCCGCCCCGGCTTCGCACGGGTAGTAAAATTTCAATAATTATAAATTTGAACACACCTACACTTTGGGTTACATTATTAAAGTTTATACGGATCCCTAACTTTTAGAAATTTTCAATACATCTCATACGCCTTTCTTACATCTATTGGTGATATTTTCTTTAATTCGGCTGAGTAGTTTCGCAGCCTATTCAATCCAAACAGACGAACTAACAATCAAATATTTGCTCTTTATAATATTAGTACAGATTAATATTCATGATACTTTTAACTCTTCGTGTATAAAAATAAGATTCAATTTCCAGGGCCGCGGTTATTACGTGGTGACAAGTGGTTTCAATGCGAACCACACGCTGGCGCACCTTCGACGCATCATCAACAAGTACAATCTCAGAGCCCATATCGTTGACGTCACCAAACAGCTGTGCATCCTCAGTGTACAGGGCCCGGACAGGTAAATATATAAAACAAACACGTAGAACTAACGGTGGGAAGAAAAAATCATTTGCAGAAGCAAAATTACATGCAGGCAATTTTATAGCCAAAAATGTTAAAGAATCCGTTAGCTTACCTGTTTTTAAGATAAGACTCAAGAAATATGTAGTAACGAATATTACTGTAGAGTGTAGAATGACCTAACATTATTACAACTGCACTACGAGTATAAGCTTCAACGATTAAAAAAAGGTTTTGTAACATTCGATGCTAAGAAAAACAGACTTCTCTGTAAGTGAACGTGTATTTCTTTGAGGAATAAATGTCATTAACCATATAGCTAACTAGCGGCCCGCCCCTGCTTGGCAAGGGTTTTTAACAAAAATTTAATTTTTCATGTCGATGCATAACTTTTTTGAAAATATTCTATAGCCTATGTATGTTGATCAGGGAAAATTTAGGATTCAAATTGTGAAAGAATTTTTCAAATCGGTCCAGGAATGTCGGAGCCTAATTAATTCAAACAATCAAATCTTCCTCTTTATAATATTAGTATATAAAAAAACACTACCTTTTCTGAAGAGATACAAGGTGGCGCAAAAGTTGTCACTAGATGTTTTCTGATAGTCATCTTCCGATAGGGTGATGACTTTTGCGCTAACTACATCCTAACGATAACCACACCCTCATAATTCTTTTTTAAATTTTCAGTCAAAGAATCCTTCAACGCTACACTGACGTTGGTTTGTCGAACGACGCCTTCCCTCTGAACACACATCGCAGTATCCACATATCTCAGGCACCATACTCATCAGAAAATAAGAAATACAGGTAAAACCACTTATTTTCTTATTTATTTATTTACAAAATTTCAGCTAGGTTTACGAATATTAAATAAAGATATAATGCATGCCTGGATAGTGTACCTGTGCATGTTTAATGAAGGCAAATTAAAAGTTTTCGCCGCTAATTAGGTTCACTACTCTATGACTTATCATGAAGAGATTTTGCTACGAGCTTGCTTGTTTGACTTGACTTCTTTGTTATGGCAATATGTATGTACTAGTTGGTGCCCGCGGTTTCACGTAACTGCCGATCCCGTGGGATTTTTGGAATAAAAAGACCCATCTGTTATTCAAGGTCACAAACTATCTGTGTACCAAGTTATGTCATCAGCAAGCGTTTAGTAGTTTTTGCGTGAAAGATTAGCAAACATCCATCCAACCTTACAAATTTTCGCGTTTATTATACTAGTAAGATGTACCTGGTTTGCCACTATTTTGCCAGTTCATGGAATAGAGACAAGGAATCAATACATTTTGAAAAAAACCATTCAATATTTACCTCGAACACTGTTCATGTTATGAATTAGCTATTCCAGTCCATTCATGATCGAGCAATCGCATGACTGCTTTGTTTGGGTGACGTGGAGTGGAGCGGAATCGACCAATCAGGAGCCAGCAGCATGACGTGATATTTTTTTGACCAATGTGCTTTGCTTTGCGTCAGTTAAAACGTGAACTTACATAATTTTTACCGCTAGATGCCGCGCGCTCCGAGTTTCATGGTCAGGCGAGCTAGGCTGGGAGCTCCACGTGCCTTCGTCCCACGCTATCCAAGTGTACAAGCACCTTAGCCGCGCCGAAGGACTTAGAAATGCGGGTTGGCGAGCGCTGACCGCGCTTAGCGCTGAGAAAGGTAACAACTATCTAAGGCGCCATCTATTGGTAGCATAGATGCTAGATACTATCTGCTCAATTGAATATTACAGAATGACTAATAAGTACTAGCGTATTGCTCTAGTATGATACCCCCTTTATACCTTACGCCTTTATACACCCCTCTTTTTCAAGCAATAGTATTTTATATCATCTATTTTAACACTTCTTTAGTACGGGGGGCAACCCTCCACCTCAGACGCATCAGGTTGCGGTTTCGATTCCCTTCGCATATCTGCTTACTCGGATGAATCAATTTTACCTGAAGAATGTTGGTGCAGCCATTAAAATTTAATAATAGATCAAAATAGGGGATTTAAATTGTTTTTGTAAAACATGCCCGTAAAATGCCACCATGATCAGTTCAGGCGTTTAGTTTATATAAATAAAATAATCTGTATCTTTCAGGATACCACCTATGGAACTCTGATTTGAGAACGGACGACAACCCCATTGAAGCGAATCTCGGTTTCGCGTGCCGAAAGGACGGCAATTACATCGGCAATAAGGCAGTCCAGAGGGCACGGCAGGATGGAGTCTTGAAGAAATATGCTTATTTCACACTTGATGATAAGGTATGAACAACTCTATAATTAGTTCATGCATGTCAAAATACCCTAGACACAGGCTTTATGATTTAACTATACAGGGTTCATCATAAGGTGAAATATGGTACGATTTATATACCACCAAGATGGCAAATTCTCTTGCGGCCCGCGTAATAAAAAGCGGTTACTGCGGCCTAGAGACGCTCGCACGCCCTTTCCTGGATAAAAAGTTGCCCATTATTTATGTCTCATTCTTAGGTCTTCTTCTACCTTCCGGAGCAATAAATATCGTGAACCTCTAAGAATGTAAATAATATCCACAAAATTTACGATTTCGGCGGGACTAGAACCCGGGACCTTCCCTCAGACGGACGCGCTAACCATCTGACTAGTTATTTATTTGATTTCGTGATCTGCCGAAATCAAATTTTTATGGGATATAATTTATTTTTTTTAGAGTTTACCTCGAGTTCGAGGGTTAACGCCACATAATAACAAAAATCTAAAGATCGGTAACTAATGTTCACATACATCACCAAAAATTTTCATTAGAATTCCAATAAGGGTATATAAATCTTTGTTACCTACAGGTGGCGCTGTTCGGCCAAGAAGCAATATTCAGAAACGGCGTACCAGTAGGCTACTTGCGGCGAGGAGATTTCGGGCATTACTTGGGCAAACCAATCGGCATTGGCTACGTCAAAAACGACTCCGAAATCACCAAGGCATTCTTACAAGACGGCGATTACGAGATCGAAGCGCTAGGGAAGAAGCATAAGGCGACTCTGCACTTGAAATCACCGTTCGACCCGACTGGGCAAAGGTTGCTAGGCAACTACGGGCATGTGGGGTTAGATGAGAATCTCCATGAACCACACTCGGGGCAGAATGAACGTGCTGGGGGCAGTGAATAGTGATCTCTGTAGACTTAGTTAGAGGTTTAAGATAAAGGTACTTATTTAGAGATTTGTATAAATGAAGTTGCCATATTTTAGCATTTAGTTTGTTTCTAATTAAATAATGTATGACACAAAATTTTACTTTTTCAATTCACTGTTCAACAGATGAAAACATACTTCATGTCAACTACAACTTTTTTATTTTAAATTAACCCTGTATTGCATGCTAGCAAAAAACAAGATTCGTCAAATGCGAATGTTACTTTTACGAATTACTTGGGAGTAGGTACCTATGTACCTACTGAAAAATTTCAACTTCTTTCAATATATTTCACAAAGTATGACCCTTGGACTAAGTATATAAAGAAACTATTTAACCTTTCATTTGATAGCTTAATCAATGAAATAGCCACCCCACGTTTGAAAATTAGGTTATTTTTAATTTTTCAAAAAGTGTGCAGATTACAGACTTCTCTGTATCTTGACACGGCTCGAACGAGACTAACGAACACCAATATGTTTTTTTTAAGTTTCCATACTATCATATATAATATAATACCATATATTCCTATTTTAAGACTGTCGCAAAAGTTCTTTTTACTTTTATGAAAACGCAAATTGTTTTCTACTTGCACGCGCTCTTCCGTGAAATTTCTTCAGCCTATGATTGTCCCCGGGATACTGTCTCCCTATCTTAATAGGATTGGCGGTCGTTAAGTCGTCAAAAGGTATGAGGCTAGGATTTACTTCCGAATTTTATAACTTCATAATATTTTCTCTTAATTTTCATTAAGTATTTTTTATTATTTTAGTGCAAAATGGCTACTGATGATCAAAATATTGTGCCCTGGTTGGAGGGAAGATTCGCAACTGCGTATAGAGAACCCTAAACTCTTAAGAAAGTTTGATTATATCGAGCATTTCAGCTAAAAGCTACATGCTGCAACTTTCTCTTCGTCGGGTATTGCAGTTCAACGCGGAACCGCTTCCTGCAGCTGTTGGAAGTGATGCTGGTCCAGAAAGGTTGGAAACTCGTAAGACCTGCTCTGTTTGTGACCCTAAGTAGAAACACAAGACCCAATACTTGTGTTTTCATTGCAAGAAACCAATGATACGCAAACATGTTGTGTATTTTTACTGCCGCTAAAACTGTAAAGTTCATGAAATGCAATTTTAAAAAAATTACTCTTTTTACATTGGTATTAGTGTATAGTTTTATTAGCTAATTCTTGAATTTATAGAAATTAGTAAAGAGAAGTCCGTGATTTACGTTATTTTTGTTATAGATCTCATTTTCTTAATATGTTGAATTTTTATGTTAAATCTCAGGTCTTAGAAGAAATTTTAGTTTAGTGAATAAACAATGTTGATTTTTTATATTTTTGTCACTTTAATTTATTTAAAAAACTCATTTAAATATAAATTTTATTTCAAATTATCTTCCACTGCCATAGATTTCTTTTACTGGAGCCAGATATCGCCGACGACACACAGACCGCGGGTAGGTAGTTGTGTGACTAAAATAGAGGGTAGGTAGCTAGGGGTTAACTTTCCTTTTGAAAATTATTTGTAATTTGACTTGACCAAAGAGAATAATACCACTACGTGACGACTTCTTTGTCTGGTTTGCTTGCATTTCTGTCAACGTCATGTCAAGTCAATGTCATTATCAGCTGGTTGGTTTGGTTGGTCTTGTTTTGTACTTGTACTAGTAGTGTTTACATTTTTCGGTATTCTTTTTACCGGACTCTAAAAAACAAGCACATTTCAGTAAATCTAGTCAAGAACTTGGTTTTTGTAGCAGCTATAAGTTCTACGAGAATAATGTCAGTTACTTTGCACACCGACGTTGGTGACATAAAAATCGAATTATTTTGTGAACAATGCCCCAAAGCTTGTGAGAACTTTCTTGCTTTATGTGCTAGTGACTATTACAATGGATGCCTGTTTCATCGAAATATAAAGGTAATATTAGCCTAGGAAGTAACCATAGAGCGAGAATTAGCTTCATTCATTCTGATTCAAACCTGACCTCACTACTAAATGCACCTAACTTTATGTGCCAAAAAAATTCATTCCTCTCTGCATTTCAGGGCTTCATAGTACAAACAGGAGATCCCACAGGAACAGGGAAGGGTGGAACCTCAATATGGGGGCGTAAGTTTGAAGATGAGTTCAAAGAAGAATTAAAGGTAAGCTCTCTCCGCTCACCCTCTTGAATGGTTTTAGAGCAACCAACACCTTGATTGAAATGAATTAACAATCACATTCATCTTCAGCACAGTTCACGAGGAATGGTCAGCATGGCTAATAATGGCCCAAATACAAATGGAAGTCAATTCTTCTTCACTTATGGAGAGCAACCACATCTGGATCTCAAGTATACCTTGTTTGGAAGGTGAGTTTTTCACAAAATTAAGTTGTGAACAGTGATTGTTTACTTTTGTATGTATGTTTATATTATGTGTTCAGATCATGCATGTTTATAAATATTGACATTTATGGGATTGTGATTTATGTATTTTGACAGAACTTCTTGTCCATAAAATGTTTCTTTGATTGCAGAGTTATTGATGGATTTGAAGCTCTGGATGATTTGGAGAAAATGCCTGTGAATCCTAAAACCTTCAGACCACTATCTGATGCCAAAATATCATCAGTTACAATTCATGCAAATCCTATTGCTGGATAAATTTTACTGTGGTTTTACTAATAAAATATACCTACATTTTCAAAGATATCATTATTACACAAACATACCAATATCATGCATAAAATATTCTACTATTAAAATAGGGAACAACTCTTGAGTAGAGGGAATATTCTTTTTGCATTTTGTGGACAACATTTTTATTGCTCAAATATTTACAGTCAGTACATTTTATAATCTAACTAAAATATCCAACATTAAAATTAAGGCAACAGTTATTGTGATAGGTTAATCAATAAAGATAAAATTGGGTAAGAAATTATTCTAAATTTGTTGAGTGATAAAAAAGCGCTTGGTTTAATTTGGGTATTAACATTGTATTCTATGGTACTTTCCTTAATAAGAGCATCATCACTATATAAGTATTGGTGCAGTTACAATGATTTTCAAAACCTTAATTAAGTGGATGGCTTTTATCACAGAAGAGCTATAATATTTTCAATTACATACTTAATTTTGTTTATGCTAAAACATTATTGTAAAAACTCATTACAGGAGCACTTTTATCATAGATTTATTTTACCAATATGAGTAATGTTTTATTTCCTTAATTTTTTCTCTACATACCAACACATTTTTTAGTATTGCCATGGCTAAATACCTTTTACTTAAAAAAAAGTTATTATTTTACCAGAATGTGTTGTTTATAACATTCTAATAGAATATTCACAAGTAATGTTAGGTAATACATTATTCATCTAATAATTTTAATTTAGTCTTTGGATAAAATTTTGATTGAAGTATTTACAAACATGCGAATCTCAAGTTGAGGATAAACCTGCCTGAGATACAACAATATTGGAACAGACTTCTTAAATTATGATTGTTTAAGAGCATTATTGGAGTAAATCCAGATTTCGCCAAAACTAATTTGCAATTTTTAGCTTTGTTTCAACAGAATCTGAATCAACACCTTCTTTAACATTTATACTATAATATTTACTAAAACAGGTAACTTGGTAGAACATAATAGACATTGATAACATCAGACATTTCTAAAATTATAAGAACTAAGCAACAATAAGTGTCTGTCATAAGAAAATAAGTCAACTTCTATTAAAAACATTATAAAAATGCATTTATAACAAATCAAATTACTTTCTTTAAGTACTAAAGGTAAAGATTACAAATGTGCCAGTGAAAAGATTTCATGTTTCTAAATCATAAAAGTTGTCATCAAGTGGAAAATCAGGCTCATCTTCTTTCTTGATTTGTGATAATTTGTCATCAAAATTATCAGTGAAATGTGATTTAATGTGAGCAACCAAATCTGCTTTCTTCTCAAATGTGGCACCACATTCTATACAAGGCATATTCACAACCAAACATTCATGACTCTGCTCATGTTTGTCAAGTTTATCTTTTCTATTAAATTTCTTGTCACACTGACTGCATGAAAATGGTTTCATACCAGAGTGAATAGGTGTGTGCCGATCTAGTTCTCTTTTTCGGGCAAACTTCTTAAAACAAATTTTGCATTGAAAGTTGCGAGACCCAATATGGGCTACTGTAACATGTGTTTTATATGCATCTAAAGATGAGAATCTCTTGGGACACTGGTGGCACTTAATATTCTTAGGTCTATTCTTAGCAAGTTGTTGCTTTTTTGGTGGAGAATTTTGTTGTTTAGATGTAGATGGGTTTTTCTGTACTCTGCTGAAACTGCTTTCACCTGATATATGATCTGGTACCCTGGGCAGGTCATAGTCAGTGTTAGATCCATCAGTTTGGTTCCTGTTAGGGGAAGTCATGAGATTGCTGAAGGGATTAACATTTACAACCATGTCTTGCATATCTTGGTTATCATTATCAGTGTGGTCTGGGGATGGAGGCCCATGCCTGACTTCATGCTTGAGGAGTTTATCTCGTCGTCCAAATGTTAGAGGGCATTTTCTACATCTATATGGCTTCTGTCCAGAGTGAACGAGGACATGGCGCGCTAAATCTCCTTTAGCCACAAAGCTTCTGGGGCATAATGGGCATACATGAGGTTTATGTCCTGCATGAATACGGAGATGTTTACTCAAGTTTGTGTTGCGGGAGAAACTTTTCAAACAGTACTGGCACTGGTATGGTCTTATGCCAGTGTGAACTATGGAATGCTTTCTTAAATCAGAGCGTCTGCCAAAGCTTTTCTCGCATTCAGGGCAGTGGTATGGTTTATCATTACCATGTACTTGTTTAGAGTGATGGACATACTGAGTTCGTTCTGCAAATACTAAGCTGCATTCCACACATTTGTAAGGTAACTTGGGGTCATGGTAAGCCAGCTCATGCTCCGCACATTTTTCTGTCGAAATAAAAGCTTGGTCACAGTATTGACACATGGAGACATTTTTGAAGAAAGAAGACTCTGTTGTTGCTTCTCGTTCAGGGGAGATTTCTCTTTCATTGATATCTTGTTCAGGACTAATTTCCCTTTCAAAATCTTCTTGTTGGTGATTATGTATTTGCTGTCTCACCTTCCTATGGTTGTTTTGAAATGTTCCTGGCGGTGGTTCTTGTTCTGACTCTTCTGATGAGTCATAGTCAAGACTGGGATCAACCACCATAACAACACTGTCTTCGACAATGTAATCTTCGGACTTTGGTTTTATGTCATGAGTATTGCTATAGTTGTAATTACTTAGTTCAGAGGAGTTGGATTGGTCACGGTCGTTCACACTGTTGGTTATCTGTCTTAGCCTGTTCTCATTCTGTATACATTGTGTTCTAAACTTGGAACATTTTTCTAATTTTAGAAGACATTTGTAGCAGATCTTTCCTGGGAGGCCATCATTGGGATCAACCTGCAATGATAATAAACAATTGTATGTTTCTTGTTATCATAATTTTTATTTAAAATACAACTAGGTATGTATCCTATGTTGCAACATAGAAGCAGAACCTAACAGTGTAGCTTACTGACAAATTATAGTCATTAGTTATTGATTATAGAAAAAACAAACCTGTAACTCGCAGCATTTAGCGATTTTGGAGGTTAGCAATACTTTGGCTTCGTCATCGGGCGCAGCCCCGTAAATAGACACAGTTAGAGCGCTTTTGTTCAGACATAAGCGACAGAGCGCGTGGAAGTTCGCGATGATGTAGGAATCTTCCATTTTGCGAAATCGATATCACATCGCCGCCAAGAAGGCCCCCGTGATTTGGAGTTTGCGAATGACAGGATAACGTATTGTTGTTTATTGGTTTTTCGTCCTTTCAAAAGGACACTACCACTCAAATTGCACTCTTTTTCGTGAATAGGACTGCGCGGCGATGGCTGCGAGGCGCGACTACGCAACCGTTCGATCCGAAGGGGCAACTGGGGCGATGTCAGTCAGGGCTGCGCTAGCGGAATGTCCCGCGGCCGCCGCCGCCAGTCTCGTCACCGAACTTGCACAGAAACCACATTTTCCTTATGACCACGTATGTAATCGGTATGCCGCCGTTGAGAAGTTGAAAAATATAATTCTCTAATTTGCACGGGATATGCCAGATTTATTTTACCTATATCTAAAACATTCACGATTCCCAATTTTCCTTTCCTTCTCCGCGCCGCCAAATTTTGTACTTTTCGCAGAAATATAAATAGATTGTTCTCACTGAACGAATAGCTTGCGAATCATCGATTTCTGATGATATGATTGGTGGATTCTCAAACATTAGATCCTATCCAATAGCGTTGTAAAAATTAGCTGTGTCGTCAATAAGAACTAACTATCTTGTGTTGCCAGCTAAAATAACGATTGTACGTTTACATTTACAGCAGTGATGTTCCAAGTAAAAATTTGGGTTGCCGTATCTTAACCAAAAAATTGCCGTATTTAGGGGAAAATTAAAAAAACGGGCCGTATATTCAAGTTTTTATAATAAATGTTTACAAATAACGCTAATATGCCACCATAAAATCCTAACCATCGGCGGATTACTAAAAACGGCGCATTACAACATAAAGGAACGTGCCTTGGACCTCGGATCATTGGCAACAGAAGCGATAAAGTCATCATTTATTTTCCTTTTAAGATACTTTTTGGTGTGCTTAGTAGTTATGATATGTTTTTTTTTTGTTTACTATCACTCATTGTTATAATTATTCAGCCAATTTAACTTTAAACTAATTAACTGAAAACTGAAGCAATAATTGCGGAAATAAGTTCAAAGTCTACAAATGAATGGGCCGTCGTAAGATAAGTGTTGTAACTAGAAACAATACATTAATTACCCATACTAGAACAATACAACATTCATAACTAAGTGACAAAATTAGGAATTCGCTAGGTAAACACTAGTAAGGTACATAATATGTGCCGTCTCATTTTATCAGGTTACTGACTACCTGCCTACAGCGGAAAGCCTTTGCCAGAAAGAAACCTGTCGCTAGTGCGTTCCGTTATACGAAGAAATTCAGTTTTGTCAACGCTTCCGATACCGGCCGTATAATTTCATACAAATCATATACGGCTTTGAAATGTCTGCCGTAGGCCGTATTTTAAACGATTTACCCGCGCGAAAGCCGTATAATACGGCAATTGCCGTAGCCGGAACAACACTGATTTACAGTCCTTGGCTGTGTCGCAATACGACGCGAAGACGCGCGCGACACAACCTGTTTTTGTTCAACCGACAAACCTCTTTGACAGCTCCATTGTCCTAATTGGCAACACACACGGATATTATACGACATCGAATTGTATAATCGTTCGTTGCGTTTGAATTCCAGAGAATCTACTACTTACATACACCAAACAAAAAGTTTTATTTTGGTCTGAGATAAAAAAGCAACGAAAGAGTATTTGCAATAGAAACGAATAAATGTTTCTTATAATGAAAAGTTTAATTTACCGCATTAGTAAATCTACGACAGAATTGTAGATGACTCTGCCCAACAGGGTGTAGGTAGGTATGGTATGTACCTACCTTTAACTATACTTTAGCCATAGACTTATTCATACTTTCATGACTTTAGCTAAAACTTTAGCTATAATTCGAACGTAGGTTATTTACGAGCAGATAATATCTAGCAAATTTTAATATTATTTGCAGTAAACAATGAAAGAAAATGAAGGAAATCTTTAGCAGCAGTATCACGGTCTTTTATACCGGTAGGTTACCGGTCTAGGTACAGGTAAGGTTAGGTACTTAGGTAGGAAAGAACAAATTTTCGTTTTATTGTATTCTTATAATTTATTAATGAAACCCTAGGTTTGAATATTCTTCTGATATCTAGCTTCCATTTGTCTACATTTTTCGACAAGGTCGGTGTCAATGCAGACCTGAGAGTCCTCATCGAAAGAAAGGCCTAGGTCGCACTTCAGCAGGCGTGGATGACCATGTTGGCAGGCTACATACATTCCACAGTCATTTCCATATCTGAAAGCAGGGAAGTAAAGACAATTAGGTCTCCATTCGTTGTTGAGAAAGTAAGTTATAGGGCTGGGCTGGCATTAGTGATCATGAAAGTAGCTTTTAGGTAACGAGCGCGGAATAGGGTAGTTAGTTGGTCCTCGGTAAATAGGTAAAAAAGTTAATCTATGTATGTATGTATATAATGCTATCTACGAAATTAGGCTTTATACAAGATCGGATTTGAAAATTCAAATCTTTATACAAGTTCGGGAGAAAGTCTCGAAAAATCCAGCCTTACTCAAACCTAAGGTTTACCATACCAATTTGTTTATCATACCTGTGCCTCGTCAGGTAGTCTGGATCTTCTTCTGGTGGAATAGGACAGGAAAAGTCTTTAAACGCTGAAATGGAAACAAAAACTTCTAGAAAAGGTGAAATTAAATTTTCGCGCGAAAGTTATTGGTAAGGCCACATTTTCTCTCATAATGGCAGTGACACTAGTCGTTGAATGAGTAAGTTAGGTTGCAGATAGGTTAGTTAGTTCAGGATTTTTAATGAGTGGCTAAAATAATTGAACGAAGAATCACATACATAGATCAAGTTAGGTAAGAATTTTATTACGGTCTAGCCACCGCTAACTTACCCGAAGGACTACACTGTGGCACGTTCTCTGGCCAATCGCAGCTGCTTAACTGGTTGTTGAAAACAAGACCGAATGGACAGCTCATGACGGAAGCTTTCCCCTCCTGGCACATGATATATCTGCTGCAATCACCCCCAGGCAGCGGGAAGAAGCCGTATTGGTTAGGGCACTCGCTTGTTGGTTGAGCGACCTCTGTAAAAATTGTATCATCGTCATCCGTGATCCACTCGCTTGCTACTCCTTAAACTCACTACAATCTTGTTATAAATACAATTAAAATTAACAAAGTAAAAATTAATACATAGGTAAAGTAGCAGGAACACAAGTGGCAATTGTTATAACTTACGTTTTGAAGCAGTGTAATCACATTTGACCTCAGAAGGGTACGAACACGGGTATTCCGGGTACTGAGCTCTAGGATTGAAGTGAAGGCCGTCTGGGCAAATGTGTTTCCAAGCCCGTTGACCCTGAAACAAAAACATGGATAGAACCATCTTAAAATAACTTAAGTACCTACTTACAATAACCTAAAACAAGAAATAAATTGATAATTTATGGTACCTGGCATGCGATGTAAGAGTCACACTCGTTTACAACTCGGTAGTACGCCTTCCCAGCATTGCATTGGAAGTCATCGATTGGAAAGTCTTCAGGTACAAGAACAGGTCCAGATGGGTATGGTGGTACCTGAGGTTGACTGATGGCCACAGGATTAGGGGGTGTTTGAACTACTGGCAATGGTTGTTGAGGGATTTGATTTTGAATAGGTTTATGGATTGGTTGAGCTATAGGCAGAGGTTGCTGAATAATTGCTGGTTGATAGGCTGGTCTTTGTGAAGGCTGTATTGGTTGATAGCTTGGTCTCGGAGCAAGTGGTGGTTGATATTGAACAATAGGGGCCGGAGCTATTGGTTGATAGCTAAGAGGAATATGGACCGGTTCTGGCGCTGGTACTGGAGGTTGATAATTAGGTCTTACTGCTGGAGCTGAAATTGGTGGAACAGGCAAAGGCTGAGGAGGACTGCTAGGAGTAGGTGGTTGATAGTGTGGCCTCGCAGGAGGTTGTATAGGTGTAGAAAGTGGTTCTTTAAGTTCGATAGGCTGGTAGGTTGGTACAGAAAGCACAGGGTCTACCGGCTTCGGCTCAGTCTGACTGACTGACTCAAGTTCTACTGGTTGAGGTTCCTGTGAAATTACTGGCTCGGATGTAGTCGAGGGACTTGCAGGTAGAGGTCGAGCTTCTGGGTAAGAGTATGATTGATATGGTAAAATCTCATCTTGAATATTAGAGGGTGGTTGCGAGCTAGAAACATACAACGTGTCCAAGGGTTGTGGTTGCTCTGAAGACGGTTCCAGAATAGGGTCTGTCAGTGGCTTCTGAGAGAATGGATCAGATGATGACGATGAAGTTTGTGGAAGCTGTACATCTAATTCCGGTAAAGGTTTTTGTGTGGACGGTTCAAATTGTTCGTGATATTGTGTTACTGATGAAGATTCCGAAACTGATAAAGTAGAAGTAGCTTCTTCTTCAGGCTTTGATGTAAATGTATGTTCTTCGATCTCCAACGACGGGATAGACAATTCTACAGAAGGTTCAACTGATTTTGATGTAGAGTCAGAATATACTATTTGCGAAGGCGTTGTAGGATTCTCGTCAATGATCACTACTTCTGGGGTCGCTGGCCTCCAACTCCAAGCTGGAAGGGGTCCGGGGCTTGTAGGTCTTGATGATGGCGGCAATGGTATGGCAGAATGTGGAGGAATCGGTGAATATATCGGTTGGGGAGATATTTCAGGATCATCTGTCCTTGGTTTAGCTGTAGATGGCGGGATAAGTGGAACGTAGGTAGGCTGTGGTCTTAGAGGTGGCTGTATATCTTGAGGGGCTTGGGGTTCAGGTACAGGTTGTTCAGGTAGCTGAGTGTGGGCTTGGTATATTGGCTGAGGGTTGTAGACAGGGCTTTTTCCAGCATAGTCTGGTCTATAACTTAGTGGTCGAGGGGGAAGTCTACTTTGAGTCCGGACACTCGAACTTCCATAGTATGAAACTCCTTGCCCTGATGCTGAAAATAATTGATGATTTTTATCAGTCTGATAGTCATCTGATGAATCTAGGTTTTTAAAGACTTACCGTAAGCCAGCACAGAAAGAAATAAAAGCTTAGTTCCTAACATTGCTGTTTCGACTCTGCGAGTGTTATTATATCCAAGATGCAGTGTTTATAAGGTGTCCCAAAATTCGAAAATAAAGAATTTTGGTCGAATGCCATTAATAAATCATTGATATTGTATGATGTGCTATTTGTGGTTTCCCACATAGATTTGCTTTGCAATTACTGTCTTAATTGAAACTTTATTAAACCGTTATTAGACTCTATACCTCCATTATCATTTTCTGCAGACCACAAATCAATATCAATTAGTAATTCCTTGTCGCTACGAGGTTTCTAGTAAGAATATATTTAAAATCGGGTTAATGCAGCCCGGATCTTGGCGACGAATCAGTTGAGATACCTAACCCAACTTTTTAATCGTACCAACTTAAAAACTGATTATTCATTTGTTTTTGATATTTTTATACTATTTATTACGAGTAAAATGTACTTCGTGAATGGTACTCACACGTATATTGTGCTTTTGATCACAATTTGTTAAATAAAATAAAAAATATAGAAAAGACTCAAAAATTAAGGTAATACAACTGTTCATATATACTAAAAAAATATTAAATTACACCTATTGCTCTATGCAGAAAACATACCCACATAGGAGAGGTGAACCTATCAGCAACAGTTTTCAGGATGATGGATGATTTATGCCTGATAATATATATGTACGTAACACATAATGTGCAAATATAATTATTAGAGCGCGTTGACGTCATTTGTCTTTGGAATTCTTTACTGCTCACAATATGTTAACGCTTTATGCAGTTGTTGACGACCAGTTGTATTGTGACCTACTGTATAAAAGGGGCCGTGAAATTCTGCCGACATAGAATTTCACCGGGGCGCGGGCAGCAGCGCCCTCTGCAGAACCACTTCACCAAACTACGATCCCAACCTGCATGTCCGCCGTGGGGATTATGGGCAATAACCCCCAAATGATAAATAATGTCATCTGTGGCGCTCATTAAGGGAGGCCTATGTCAAGCAGTGGACTAAAACTACCTCCAGCAGTGGATTTTTCTCTGAACTCTGAGTTGAACACTGATGTATATAGGTAGGTACTTACAGAAGACTACTGTAACGCGATTGAAACGTCGGTCAGTAAAAACTCTACCATTTTTGTAGATTGACTTTTATTCAGTATTTGATGTACATCTAAGCGCGGTAGCTATAGACATTAGTCGAAAGTGGGCAACCCTTCGCCTGCCAAGGGGCAGGATCGAGCTAGATACTTTGTATGGTCTTATAGGGCAAACTAGGTATACCTACTTACTTAGAACTTTGCTCTCAACTCTCAACACAAGTCAAAGCCACTTCGGTGGATAGTCGATAGCTTCCCCGAGGTTCAGGTCAATCAAGATGACGACGACCGGACCCGACCATCTTGTACTTTGCGACGTGAGGGCGAAGAAACCGTCTAGCTTATCCTTGTGCACAAAAATCCTATTGAAGTGGAAGTAGTAATAACTCGTTTCTCAAGAAAACAAAAAAGATAACTAGATTTAGAAAATCAAACTGACTACTTTATATCCCACTTTAACATGAAATGATTGAGGAAATTATAAGAGAAATTAAACTAGGTTAAAAAAATTATTTTTTTTAAACGGGTTGCAATTATTCAAAAACTACATTAGATATTTCATTCGAACTAGATTTTGACTGTATGACAAGTGGATCTGCCCTTGAGTTTCATCTTACAATGACCTGACTATTTAGGTAAAACGTTAATGTACAAAGAAAATTACAACAAAAAAAACTCGGTCAAATTTACAACTGGAACTATTTAGATAACTGACGGACTAACAGACTATTGTAAACAATCTACAGGTAACGATCCTAATCAGCTCTCGGGTCACTATTATATCAGACAATTTTTTTAAAACCCGGAGAGCCTCGTTTTTCCACACATTTTCTCCCATAAGGGTCTCGACTCTAATGGGAGAAAAAAATAATAATAATAAAAATAATAATAATAATATAATGTAGTGATATTGGAATAAATCACACAATAAAAACCTTATTTTTATAGAGCCTACGCATTTTCTCCCATTAGAGTCGAGACCCTTATGGGAGAAAATGTGTAGGCTCTATAAAAATCGAGGTTTTTATTGTGTGATTTATTCCAATATCACTACATTATTATAAAACAAAGCAGCTTGCCGCTGTCTGTCTGTCCCTATCTATGTACGCTTAGATCTGCAGTTTTTATAAAAGATAAAGTGATTCAAGAAAAAGGTTTATATAAAATTAGTATCAACATTACACCCGTGCGTAGCCGGGGCAGCTCACTAGTATAAGTAATATGCTGCAGTCTTTTGCCTTTATGGAAATAAATTGAAGTGTTAGAATAAAAGAACAGGTTCTGGTTCAGATATCATTTATTAACTAATTTTGGTTAAATAGCTTATAATATAACATATAGCCCTACATAGGTAAACCTGTAGAGGATTTTTCGACTGAATTTACATTCATTTACATTACATTCTCTACAGTAAACACGCTTTTACCAAGAAAGATTAACTCATTGCTTGATCTGTTCTACCGGCAGCTGGCGGCACTGAACGAGGTCAGCATCAACGCATTTGCCGAGAGCGGGGTCGAAGGCGAACCCATAGTCGCAGGAGAGGAGTCGAGCACGACCCTTGTCGCAGGAGAAGAAGTAGAAGCATTCACCCTCGTATCTGAAAATTAAAGACTGTATTGATGACCTCTGTGGTGCGGTGGGCGAAGGTCCGCCTGCAACGCAAGAGGTTGCGTGTTCGGTTCCCGCTTGGAACAAATATTTGTACGATCGTCAGGTTCAGGGTATTCTGGTCGTGTTTCTATAATTGTTGTATAATAAAAAATATTTATGTGTGTTATTTATTGTAATAACTATATCAGTTACCTAGTACCCTTCATAACACAAGCTCTGCTTAGCTTGAGGCTAGATGATGTTTTATGGATTGTCCGACATTTTTATAACATGATTTATTTAAAGGCTTCATTGTACTAATGGTAGAAAGGGTGACGCGATTTTAGTAATCACATGTTGAAAAAGTTCTAATGGAATTTTCAAGGTTGTCTAAGTTCTACACTTCCAACGACCATAATATCATCTTTCCATAATAAAAGCAATGTTTTTTTTTTATTATAGGAATGTTTTTAAACTTTCTTGCTTACTTGTAGTTTATGATCACATCAAGAAGATTTCCGTCGGCGTCTACGGGAGCAGCTGGGCATTTGAATCCAAGGAATTCTGTAAACAAAGTAGTTTTTTGTTGTATTTCTTTGTTATGTTATATTATATCATATACTTACTACATCTTGCTGTGCCCTAGACGAGTCCAAGCTTTAAATTGTTACCTTTTACTATTACATTAAGGTCGTACATTAATTACTTGTGATTCACCTGAAAAAGATCTTATTAGTCTGGCCTGCGATCAGAAAAAAAAGCTCATGTAATGTCTTGTGCTTTGAGTATGTAGTCCTAAAACGCAACAACATTTTATTGCTATCCTTGTCGCTATAGATGTCCTCTGATGTATTTAAATATATGATTAATAAACTTTTACGCTACAAGATAAGCTTCCAGAATCTACCTAATTTACTTTTAGTTTATTTATTTTTAGTTTTCTGATCCGATGTGTGTAAAGGTTATTCGTATTTGTCATTATTAGTTAATGTGAGTGTGCGAATTGAATGTACTTACCTACCTAACTAGATAGGTAGTTACATAATAATTATTTATTATTAGGTGTTTTTGTTGTTGTTGTTATATTCATACCATAGAGACTGAAGCTTACGACACAACGAATAACGGCAAAGAAGTAACAGCATCCCTTCGGTAATTACGGTTTAAGAGAGCTATAGATTAAAGATGTACCTACTTACTTAAACAGAAATAAGAGAAATAATAAAAACCTGACAATTAAAGAAAGAATGTCTAACCATCAGCATTGCAGCTAGGCACCAGATCGGGCCAGTCACAGCGCCCGGTGGCACTGTTGAACGCCAGGCCGACGGGGCAAGACATCTCGAAGGCGCGCCCCTCTACGCACATCCGGTAGTCTCCGCAACGAGCGGGGGCTGCTTTCAGGGAGGCGAAGAACCCGTATTGGTGAGGGCATTCCTGGGTAGGTTTTGATGGTTCTAGAAAGACAAAAAAGTTAAAAACCTAAAAGTCGTATTGGTGAATGCATTTTTGGGTAGGTTTTGCTGGTTCTAGAAAGACAAAAACCAACGCAGGGTCAGCCGAACGCCCTGTTCTGCACGTTTGATCCTCACACCTGAATAAAACTAGAAGTATCGCGAAAGTACCGAAGGGATTTAGTTTTGTGTTGTGTATTTAGTACTTCTGAGGTGATACTTACGAAGAACACCACGGTTCAGGCAAGGTACGTCCATGGGGTATCCGCAAGGGTAGTCCGGCCACAGGGCACTGGGATTATAGTTCAGACCTTCGGGACAAGATAGCGAGGTCGCGTGGAACTCCTAAAGGCAAAGCAGATCGATAGCGAATTTCAAATGTTTTCAGATTAGAATAGTTTATTTATTGCATAGGACTATCATACATAGTATAAAATATTAGTTACCCGCCTACAAATGCAACTACAAATATAATGGTACGTACTGTGTTTTTGTGTTTCGTTCGACTAATGGTTGTAGTTAATATAATTATGTCTGATAATGTTAGGGAGACTTAGTTTATTTATGATTTGTTTATTGTGTATAACTTTGAGATAAATGTGTCGCAACGCTGTAACGATCGACACTAGACAAACCTTATATGGTTTAAAGTGTCGTAGAAATAAGAATATAAAAAAGATTGATTTAACTTAAAAGTAATGGGTACGAAAAAACTTGTTGTAAAGGAAGTATGTTGAATTTTTTTTAACTGAAATGTTGTACAAACTCACCCGGCACTCGATATAACTATCACAACTGCCATCCTTTTTGTAGTAACCATTCCTCTTAGAACAAATCGGCGAAGGGCTAGACTCCACAGACCCCTTGATGCTTCTCTGGGCATCGCCCAAACTACACGCCACCACCAACAAAGCTAGGCACACGTAAATACGCATTCTTGTGCTTCACTTCGCAGAATGATCATCGAAGTTTGCACCAGGTCATTTATATCAAAATAGGTCATCAATTAAACGAACTCTTAATTAGTAGTGACCGTAATTGGGATGGTAATATTTGTGCGGTTTGCAAAAGGAAATGAAACCAGATTTATCAAAATATTATTTTATTAAAAACAATTAAACTACATACTGTTTATTGGACTTAGGCAGGTCCATTTGTCAATTTCTGATTCTATTTCGTGCAAAAGATATTCTTGTCACCTACATAAAATTTAATTTACACGAAAAGGAATCATAAACTTTGGTTTTTGTTTTAATGAATTCGGCTTACAAGTGGCGGTCAATACAAATAACTGAAAGAGGAAAACAGGCCTTTGCCCTGCAGTGGTATTTTACAGGACTTAGAAATAAATAGGTGTACTTACTGTGTGTGTTTGTAAGTATTCTAAGATTTATAATCGTCCGGTGCACTAGCACTTACGTGAAAAGTGAGCTTTGTTTATTCTTATAAATTAGATAATATTATTATAGAGTAACAAACTAATAGATTGCGATATTATTATCAGGGCCTATTAACAGAGGATTGTTCAAATTAGTGGTAAAGTCACTTGCTAAATTCCTGATTCTAGACTAGCTAAGAAGACTACAGTTTTCTGGACTAGGTATATATTTAATGCTGCAGCTAGGTAGTGCTAGTATTGATTTATTGTTATCTCATTCTGTTTTACTCTGAAAACACCATTATCAGTCATCACATCAGCAATGACTTTGAGAGACAATTCTTCTATAACAGAAATGATGAAATACTCGTAGAATCCTTAATACCTCAGCTTAGACTTGCCAAAGCTCTTAGCGTTAAACTCAAGCTCCTTAGCTAACAGCTGTTTTTCGGACTCTCTAGCGGCAGCGGCAGCGGCCCTCAGCTCCGCTGGGCAAGCGGACACCTCATCAGCGGACACGCAGGAGGAGGTGAGGTCATCGAAAGCGGCGTCACTGCCGCAAGAAAGGACGCGAGGGCGGCCTTCGATGCAGATGAAGTATTTTTGGCAGTTGGTGTCAGACCTGGAAGATGAAGTTTTAGTTGTAGTAATAGATTCCCTAAAAAACATCGGTTTGATTTCAATAAATATTAATAAGTGCTGGAGAATCCAGGCCGTGTGGTGACGGCATAGAATTTCACCACCCTAATTCTTCCCGTGGGTGTCGTAAGAGGCGACTAAGGGAAAACACCGGGGGGGCGGGCAGCAGCACCCTCTGCAGAACAACTCCACCGAACTGCGATCCCCAACCCGCATGCCCAGCGTGGGGATTATGGGCAATAACCCCCAAATGATGAGTAATGCATTCTATGGCGCTCATTAGGGGAGGCCTATGTCCAGCAGTGGACTATCATAGGCTTTTGATGATTGATGATGATGATGAGAATCCAAACATTGCCTATCAAGCCCGAAAGTTAGCAGAGCTTTAGTAACACAGTTTTGGATCAAGGGCACAGAACACTATACTCCTGTCGGAGAAGAATGGTAACTACATACAATGTCATCCACTAGCGACATCTTACTTTATACCCCGTAAACTGTGGTCTAGGGGGTCTAGCGTTTGCTAGACCGGGCGCCAGCGCCGGCTTCAAGGCGGCGGCGCGGGCGCCTTAATCCTTGTTTGAATAAAAACTTGTCTTGAAGCGAAATTTGCTTAAAACCACACCTCAGATAATTTAAGACACGCGTTATGATTGCACACGTATGGAAACAACCATTAAAATGGGCAAATACGACCCGAACAAAAACTTCTTCATCAATGTGCAAGATATAATGAATTTGTTAAACTTTAGAATCCTATTTTAAACATCATTAAGCAGGTAGGGATTTAGAAACATCAGACCAAAGGTGACTTGCTCAACCAGAATTTGTTAACATCAAATTCTCACAATCATTTCTTAACATCGATATAAAACGTAGAAAGTGACACATGGATGCGCGAATAATGAGCAAATGCTAAACATTCACCATAACATGTTCGAGTAGGTGTAAGTATATACTAAGTATTAGCCAATAGGTATTTCTAAGGTTATATAAGCAAGGTCACGCTCATCCTGACATTTAGACCGATGACCGCTTACTTAACCAGTTCTCAGAATCGACCTCTGTCGTGATATTTGTACTTAATAAAGTTCGAATGATGCGAGAATGGTGATGAAAGACAGCCTTTACCTGTAATATCTGAATCCTGCGGGAGGTCCGAGCTCCTTGGATTGTGGCACTTCGGGGCAACGGAAGCCGAGGAAAGCTGAAATGAAAAAGAAAATTTATCAACAAATTTATTAATATAAAATATATTACCTAATAAATTTGCTAAAGTATAGGTATAGAACTACACTACACATGCGAATGGCCCTGCTCGCTTGCTAGTTATTGTGCGTATAATTGGTGAAACGTAGGGCCTACCAGTAGTTTAACTTTTAAATAGTAAAAGTACAAGGAACGCGATTGCTGTAACTCGATGGACGTAGATGGATGAACGTCAGGGAAATCATAAAAAAAAATATTTTATATATTTTATTCAAAATATTGTATAGTTCAGTTTTATAGTTTATTAATAAGTTCATCACAGAAACTTGAGGATTGTAATAGTGAAAGATTTTTTCAAATAGGTCCAGTAGTTTCGGAGCCTATTCAATTCAAACAACCAAACTATCAAATCTTTCCTCTATATAATATTATTATTACACTCGAGAGCAATGAATCCGGGTCACTCAAAGAAAAAAAAAATCTCGGAAAGTAACCCTTAGTTGCATTAACCTAGCATTCTTACTTTCCGAGATTTTTTTTTTCTTTGAGTGACCCGGATTCATTGCTCTCGAGGTGTAGTATAGATACGCACAAAACAGGTAAATACTAGGGCTACATAAAATAAAATAATTGGAGAGACTCACCTTCAGCATCACAGTCAGCGACCTCATCGGGCCACTCGCATCTGTAGGTCTCCGAGCTCCAGGCCAGTCCATCAGGACAGCTGATGTCGTAGCCTACTCCATTGACGCAGGTCCTGAAGGAACTGCAGTTGCGGGAATCTCCCAGCTTGAAGTAACCGAACTGGTTCGGACATTGTTCTGTTGGCTGGGCCGGTTCTGTGCAAAGAAATGTGAAATTGAATTAAAATATCGTTTCTGCAAGACCTTCAAAGGAAAATTACTCTTTGATAAGATATCTGTTTATCTTCTATTAGAAAACTGTCGTATAGAAATAAGGAATGTCTTTACTGTTGCAAATTAAACGTGCATATACACTAGGCAGTGTAGCTACATGACTTTGGTTTCGAAGATGGTGACAGAAGGTCAGTTGAAGTCACGAAGATTCTATCAACGAATGGAATTGATTTAACGATTCGTCCAAGCTTTTTCTCAGCAAATCGGTCTCATTATGGGCCTTAATGGTTCAATTAAATAAAGTAGGTACTGTGGTGCTAGAGTAGGAGTAAATTTATCTCGATACGCATTATGAAATAGCATTTGACTGTGTGTGGGATCAAATTGAAAAACCTACACATACCTACTAGAACAGTTCAGAGATCAAGTTTAAGTTAACACAGAACCGCAGGAACGATGATGCTCACAAGAAGAACATACTTCAGCCTCTGTTACTGAAGTATTATAAATTAGGTAGTTATTAGTTTCCTTAAGGCTGTATTTAGGCTGGATTTAGTGCTCGACCGACGGTGAGCGCGTACCGTACGCGCTGATCGCACGTCCTATATGATCGTAGCTGTACGCGCGTAGGAATTCATCAGCGCTGCACTGTAGTCGTTCATACGTTTTCATTGATACAGCTACGCTCGACCGACGGTGAGCGCGTACCGTACGCGCTGACCGTACGTCCTGACCGTCGGTCGTGAAAAAGCGTTTAGTGCATAACTGACGGCAAAATGTCTACTTTACATTAATTAATTAACTGTGGAATCTTTGCTGGTTTTAGTGTTATTTATGTAGTTTTGATTAAGTTTATATTATCTGTTTGTTTCCCAAATAAAATAAAACATGTCTAATTTTATGTTGTGTTGTGTGTTGGGAGTTTACGTCCCAAGCCAGTTTATATTTCTCTGTTTTTATGTGTTTTATTGCTTGTTAAGTGTATTGTGTAACTAATAAAATAAATAAATAAATTACACAATATTGGCAATACCTGACTGTAGGAACTGTGGTATGACCAGTATTGCTGTTGTTTGTTCACCCAATGTAATTGTTGTGCATGCCTATTATAAGTACATACTCTATACTTACTAAGATTTTTATAACTTTATTAATTATTAATGATTTATTGTGTGTATTGTTGGCATTGCCTTATTAATAAATAAGTATTCATACTCGTAGTGGAATTCGTAGAGGGAGCTACGAAGCCTGCGTAGCATGAACGATGACTGGTGCCTCTAATCTTACACGAATTCGTAATATAGTCAAGTCACATAGACACATTCCTCAGGATCTCATCGTAACATTATCATTAGGTATTCAAGTGTCGTCTGAGCTTTGCAAAATTAAATAATAAGACTAAAATCAGCGATGACTTATTCTAGTAAGTATGCAATCTGATTCGATCTAAAGTCTAAAGGTCCAGTTAAGTTTGTAGAGTTTTTTTTAAATGCAGGTCGCAGAAACATAAAGTACCTATAACAAAATTATAATTTAGTTCACTTCAGCGCTTCATAATTAAACTGTTTATACTATGTAGTAGAAGCTGATGTAGCAGCTGTAGCAAATACTTTACGTTTATCTTTAAAGTTACATATTATTCAAATTAATTTGCTTCAATTATGATAAAGGCTTATATTGTAGATACACATAGAGCCTACAGGTGATCGGAATGTTGGCTTTTAATTCGGTCAAAGAATTAGTATCGCCATCTAACGTGGCAAGGCAGCATTTTGGGCAGTTGCTTTCCTGTGGTCGCTTATATTTTTAGAAAAGCGATATAGGTGTTAATACTTGTTGTAATTGTTTTATGTACTGTTACTTAATAAATACTTTTTACGCATTAAGACTTTTATTATAAGTTTTATTTAACGTATGAGAGCAATTTAAGTAGGCTTCTAAAGATTTGCGGACCGCACATTAAACACGACTGTTGGTGGTATTATCTTATTAGTATGGTACTCACGTAGCGCAGAGCGTTCGAGACACGACACTTCGTTGGGGTACTGGCACGGGTACACAGTGAAGTTCACATTGGGGTTGAATCGGAGGCCATCTGGGCAGGTCTTCTCTTCTGATGTGCCGTTCTGTTGCGGAAAGTTCGAATTTAGAATGGAAGCAAGGTTTGCATACCATACAGCGCTGCATGGTTCCGCGGGTCAGCGGTTTACGTGGTGATGTGTTTTCGTTGTCATTCACCATCAAGCGTACTCGATGTCATTCAAAAACAAATTTACATTTGTGTCAAAATTATGGTACGATTATAAAATTATCATAAATAAAGGTACCTAATATAAATTGATTATTGTTGTTCTTGTAATTACTTATTTCGAAATATAATTTATAAATAAATATTGCTGCGCCCTTACAGGGTACATGTACCTACTTACTTCTAAGCTAGTTACCACCTAAGCTAAATCTTTGTTATAATGTATATGTTTGCAATAAATAAATGTATGAATGAATATCAAATCTTAATTAATGAAATATGATGTCATAAACACAAATACGTAAAATTGGTTTTCAAAATAAATAAAATAACTTACAACACACTCGATATATCTATCACAGCTACCGCTGACTGGGTACCGCTCGTTCAGCTCTCGGCAAGCACCGGCAGAGTTCCTCGGGACTTGTTGAACTTGGGACTGGGACTGGTACTGATTGGTTTGGTACTTGTTGGTTTGATACTGGTTGGTTTGGTACTGGCTGGATTGGTATTGCTGGCTGGCTTTTTGCTGGTTAGTTGGTTGTCGGACGGTTGGTTGGTACCGGCTGTTGAATTGTGAACCGAACTGTGCCGAAGCTGTATGGAAATAGGATAAATTTGATAAAACATTGAAGTTTTTCTGGAATTCTCTAGAATTAAAGATAATTTTGGAAAGAATCCGATATAACATGTAGCGCGTTTATGTCTTTTGTATGACAACTATCATTTAGTTTTAACGGTTAGAATTGTTTTCATTATTTTTCAAAATTGTGTGTGTAGCAAGAAATGCGCGTTTTGCAATAACTTGTTCGGATGCGTATATTTACTTTTATTTATGCAAGTATGTGTTAACGCACGTAAAACGTTTTGTGAAGATGACATGTATGTGCATATTTTACGAGAGTTCTCGCGACTTCGCCGGTGAGGCGGTGAAGGACATTTGAAAAACTATTGCGTTGTTTTATTATACACTTTGTTGCTGTAGTTCTAGATGCTCTAGCTAGAATGAATCAATGAATGACTTTACTCTAGTCTAGATATCTTTAAGGGCATTCTCGGTATACAGGAAATCTGGTTAATCTGAACCCTGGAGACGTCCTCGATGTCTGTACCTACACCTTTTTTTCTATTCGCTGTAAAGAGGTTGAACTTAGTGGAATCCTTTTCGAGTTCTCTTTTTGAACGACTAGGTTCATTCATAAAGTCGAGTAAAACTGTACACAAGCGTATCTAGGTAGCCTACAAAGTCCAGAACCCCGCAAAAGCACACTAATCACACTAATATTTGAAATGCGAAACTTTGGATAGATATTTGTACTCGAATACCGATAAAGGATGGTCATAGCAGCCTGCAAAGGACATATACCATTCATTTCGTAACATATTTTCCTAGTCATCTTTTTCAGACCTATCAAAGTCGTTTCAAATCAATTAAGTGGAACTAAAAATCCCATTGTTCATGAAGATTGGCGTGTGAACTGCCTTGGTTATAATTTATTCAAATCACTTGATAAACATGTTTTACCTATTTAAGATTTGACTTGACCTTTCCACTCATTAGATGCGGATTCTTCAATTTTAGTTTAGGTATATTTTAATGGTTTGGCATTTGGTGATTGTTGAAGACCTCAGTTATTTAAATTAATTTATGGTTATATTACCTTCAGAACCTCGAACCCGATATTTTGAAAAGGGAAGTAGAATTTTATAGGGATTTTATTGGAATATTTTAATAAATAGCTTTTATACAATAGCAAGAAATGCGGGTTGATAAAATTTATATTTTGTTTGATCCAAGATTGGTGGTGAATATTATGATTTTATTTTTGAAAAAAGTATTTTGAAGATATACTGAGATATTTTTTTATTTTGCACGTAACATTTTGTATAAAATTCTACCCACCTAATGTATGGCATCTCAATTATCACAATATAAAATATATGTCCACGAAATAAATCTTGTTACTTATATCAGATTTAATCAGAAGATACGAAATATTTTTCCTCCTCACAATAAAACATTCATAATGCATTATTGTGCTTTATTTAGTATTATAAAATTTTACCTTTGTACTTCATATAATATAATAAATAGGTCTTTTTAGTGTTATAAAATTTGCCTGTTCTAACATTTAAAAACTCAAAATAAATATAGATATAAAAACACATATTAATGATTAAAAACTCACCAACAGCACACATGCACGCTAGAACCAATAATATCCTGTCCATCTTGTCCACGCGAGCTTCACCAAAGCACTGATCCGAGCTACGTCTGCCTGACCCAGGGCAACCTTGGCGGTTGGGAAACGAGACCGCACCTCATCTTACATCAGGATGAGATGTGACTAATGAAAGTATTTTACATACAGTTATGACGAGTAAAAAGTATTTTGCAACCTCCGAAAGACAGTCGCGGAGGTAACCGTGTTTAAAATTATGGGAAACTGCAACGTCACGGCCGTACTATCTGAATATAACAAGACGATCCGCCACAACTTCGCACGTATAACGAAAATAAAAATTTTCATTCGGATCCCTAACTTTTTTGACAATATTCTATAGCTTATGTTATACAGGGTAAATTTTGGATTTTAATGGTAAAATTATTTTTCAAATCAGTTTTGTAGTTTCCGAGCCTATTCAATTTAAACAAACAAAGAATCAAATCTTTCCGTTTTATAATCTTAGTATAAATATTATTATTAAAGTATATCGTAACCTTACGGAAAATAATAAGTAAAAAATAAATAATGCTAGACAAGGGCGTCGCCAGCCCACGGCCCAGGGGGGGGGGGGGGGCAAGCCGTAGCCAGAAAAAAATACTAATCGGCGGGGGGGGGATGTTAGAACTTATGATAACATGGGCTGATGATTATGTACGCTAACTTTATCCAAGTAATTTTCAAGGCAAAGTGTTTAAAATTTTCCTATTTGCCTGGTCTGGAAACAATATGATCTACAACTGGCATTCAACACTGCAAGTGAATGAGCCAGCACGACAACTATTGTATTCAAATCATTAGGTACCTAGTGCAAAAAAAATTATAACAGAATGCAATGAGCGCCGATATTTTGTAGCGTGCGGCCGCTGGAAATAGTCGAAACTGAAGTCTATACAATAAACGATTTTTTTTAGAGACTTATTCGGACGAATGCAAAAAATTTTAAAGAGAAGTTTTTTGTAGGTACTAACTGTCACTACTTACTCCTAGTGATAGTGAATTTATGCGGGATTTATCGGCAAAGCAAGACAATAGCAGGACTTTCGTTGTTTTGCAGTTGGTTAGGTACATTTTTTTGACCTCTAGGGGGGGGCAGCTGCCCCCTCTGCCCCCCCCCCTGGCGACGCCCTTGATGCTAGACAATCCACACAACATGATTTAGCCCCAATGTAAGCAGAACTTGTGATATGGATCAGAAAATAGTCAGTAAAAATAAATAATGCTGGACAATCCACACAGCACACAGAATTATTTAGCCCCAAGTTAAGTAGAGCTTGTGTTTTGGGTACAAGATGACTGTTAAGGTAAGTAATTACGTAGAAACTAGACTTGTTATTATTCTAAATAGAAAACGACCAAAACGCCCTAGATAAACAATGGTCCCGAGGTGGAAATCGAACTCGCAACTTTCTGCGTCGCAGGCGAACCTTCGTCCACTGCGATACAGAAGTCGTCAAATTGTTTTTTATACTTTTCATAAATTAGATACACAAGGGTTACACAAAAGAGAATTTTTTTATATTTTAAAATTTTGTAAATCGCCTTGGTTTATGAGTTATCGTTTAAAATTTACTAGCGACCCGCTCCGACTTCGCACGGGTGCAATGCAGATACGAAAACCTTCCTCTTGAATCATCTATCTATAAAAAAACTCCATCAAAATCCGCTACGTAGTTTTAAAGATCTAACTAAGCATACATAGGGACACACACACACACACACAGACTCCGGGGAGCCCGTATCAGGGGGTCTACTCTTTTTCAACGAAAAACGAAGCTTCAATCAAAGGTTCGCGTAATTACTACTCCGGTTTCATTTCGTTACGAAACTTCGTTCGAACGAAAATTATTTGACATTTAAATTTTCTAAACCTACTATAATTCACGAATGCTGCGTATATGTTATGCGGAAGCAGTAGGTATTGGGCTAATGAGCGCAAAGCTTTATACCAGCAGTGGGTAAATCCATTTGCAAATCCTGATGACGAAGAATATTGAGGAGAAATCATATCAGATAATCTTTTACCAAAAGCTCTTAAAGTCCGTGCTTTTGTGAAGATGTTTGGCTGAAGATAAGACAACACTATCTATATTAATCAAATAATGTATGCATGATGCGTTAACTCTCAACTGAACGAACAAATGGCTCGGGCTTATTGCGTGTCGCGCGATGATTATTAAGGCTGCCGCGCTTGTTCAGGGACTTTTTGACGACCTCTGTGGCGCGGCGGGCGAAGGTCCGCCTGCGAAGCAGGAAGTTGCGGGTTCGATTTCCACCTCGGGACAAATAGTTGTATGATCTGCAGATATTTGTTCAGGGTGTTCTGGTCGTTTTCTATGTATATATATATAACACAAGCTCTGCTTACCTTGGGGCTGGATGATGCTGTGTGGATTGTTCGGCATTATTTGTTATTATTAATTTTCCTCGCCAGGCTACACAATCTGTGTCTGTGCCTATTCATGTATAACATCTAAAAACCGGTAAATCCAAAAAAGATGAAACGTAAGTACCTATAAATCAGGAATTTTTAATGATAGGCGATGCGGATACAGATGTCTACGTCACGTGCCGTCGTTGGCATTTACTAAATACATAAATCGCTGTGAATCTTTGGAATGTGGCATTAGGTCTTTACATGGTCTACGCACAGACTGTCAATTGAGTTCATACCCTACGCATTATTAAGTGCGGGTAGTTATCTTATGAGCGCAATCTAACCTTTGATAGTATTAACTACTACAGCTTTGATATTTATAAGCTCTTTTTGATATTTAGTATAGTTTAAATATACATCGTCAAACTAATAATAAAGGGGACAGTTTCGAATTTAGAATTGTACACATACATTTATAGAAAATAAGTAGGTACTTAAAGGTAAAACGGCTGAATGATTTTGTGTGTTGCAAGGATAGCTAATATCTTGGTTAAACACAAGAGCTCTGGTGACTATGGAAAGTTCTGTGTTTTTTGCCACGGGACACAGTTATTTTATCATAATTAAGACGAGGAAGATTCCTCTGGTATGAACAGATTTTAACGCATCACGAAGAATTCCCCGAATAAAACTACTACCAAGTTTTTTTAATCGCAAATAATTAAACGAGAAACCACAAATTACTACAGCAAGCCAGACGTGCGCTTTGCTGAATACTAAAATACGTAGTCTGTAGAAAACGGCTGGTCTTCTTGATTTCGACGTATTAAAACTTTATAATGTTTGATTCAGGTTTTTTCAGCAATCCCTATTTACAAATTATTTGCAGCCAGATTAGCAGCACTGGTTGCATAATATGTCTACTTCGGTATCAGCATTTTGTAGAACTAGTTTGATCTTTTTACTTCACCTAGAGGAGACTGTTTGATTTTTGAATCCGTAGACGGGTTGTTATTATAAAGAGGAAAGATTTGATTGTGTTTGAATAGGCTCCGAAACTACCGGACCGATTTGAAATATTTAAAAAAAGTTAGGGATCCGCATGACGAAGCCGGGGCGGACCGCTAGTACTCTATAAATTAGCAAGTTTAGCCTAGGTACATAATGCCGTGGCAAGCATCGCGCGGTATTGTATAATGAAATGTTTAACCAGCTACTTAATTTATCCTATGTCATCTAGATGGGGAAGTTTTAAAGTACGTGCGTGGCATGTCTCCTCAGGTTTCGTTCCCGTGTCTGCCTGGGTAGGAGTTACCTACCCCAGGAAACTTATCCAGGGTAGTTCAGACTAACTTAGATTGTGGTAAGCTAACTTTAAATTAAATCTGTTACTTAGTTAACAAGATAACAATTTATTCCTTTTTGTTATTATATTATCATCATCGTCAGCCTATAGTCTACTACTGGACATAGGCCTTCCATAATGAGCGTCATACATCGCATTATTCATCATTTGGAGGTACCCATAAAATAGACTAAACTAGAATAGTTATTAGAATCTAAATTAACTTTTTCTTTACTTTTTGTTACTTTAAACTCTATGTCATGTGTAACATTTGATATAGAAGGGCGAGACCTCTAACACAAGTTTTTTTGGACTTAAATAGTCCTAACTGTGTAATAACTTATTGAATGTTAAATATTTATCCCAAATTTCGATTTCGAGAGATTACCCCGAGTGCAAGGGCTTACGCACAATAACAAATAATATCTTATTGCATGTTGGTTAGAAAACAACTGCCGTGTGGTGCCGGCATAGAATTTCACCACCCTATCTCTTCCCGTGGGTGTCGTAAGAGGCGACTAAGGGAAACACATCGGAGGGCGGGCAGCAGCGCCCTCTGCAGAACAACTCCACCGAACTGCGATCCCCAACACGGATGCCCAGCGTGGGGATTATGGGCATTAACCCCCAAATGATTCTCATAAGGGGAAGCCTATGTCCAGCAGTGGACTATTATAGGCTGTTGCTGTAGAAAACAAACATGTATTAGATATATAAGTGATTTATGAATGTACCTACTAGTACTGTAGGTTTCATTTTCACTTCTTCAACTAGTGCACAAAAAATGTTAATGAAGAGAATTTATAACACCTTATTTCTTTTATTAGCCTTATTTACTGTAAGAAATTTGACTTGTTTAAACAAACACTTAAATGAAACTTAAATTTTTTTGAAAATATTATATAGCCTATGTTCATCACAGAAAATTTAGGATTCTTATGGTGAAAGAATTTTACAAATCGGTCCAGTAGTTTCGAAGCCTATTCAATTCAAACAAACAAACATACAAACAATCAAATCTTTCCTCTTTATAATATTATAGAATAGATGACTTCGAATCGATATATGAGGTAGGTTTTGTTGTTTCGAAAAGTGAATCTTGCAATAATCGATAGAATAGTAGTTTATTTGCAGGGATGAGCTTAGGGCAAACTTTTTCATTGCTTTATTGAATCATTAAAATTATGTTGTGCCCTGTCAATGTCAAGTACTGAAGGAGATTTTTCTCCAAGTAACAACACCAATACATACCATTATTGCCATAACAAAGAAGTTAAGAATTTGTGGTAAACCTATAGGCTAGCTTTTTAGAGACCCTCGAAGCGACAGCACATGGGTCCGGAAAAGATTTTCACGGCGTAGAAGCCAGATTAAATAGCTCTAGTTCATTTCTTACCCGCATTTAACGACGTAGAGCAACGAAGAGTAAACCGAAAGTATGCTCTTACTTCTTTGAGAGTGGAATGTAGAAGATCACTGATGACAACAAATAATAAGGAACTCTAAAATGGAAAATCTGGTGTCTAAAAACAATACCAAAGATATGCCATATAAACAGAAGTCAAGTCAATACCAACGAGAAAAAAACTAAGATGAAGCAGTGTAGGTACGTTATGACTCTTTCGAAAAAATACTGGGATGTTCCATGAACTAGAAACTGGCAGAAAAGTGGCAAACCAGACAGAACCAGACGCATATTTCCATAACAAAGAAGTCATACATATTGGGGTTGGTGTGTCAAATGCACTACAAGTAGGTAAGCAAATCCGTTCGATTAGGTAGTATTCTATTTTATTCTCATAATAATGTAATGGTGAAAGTTAGAGACATGGTGCCGTTGTGAAGATATTGGATCGAAGACAACACCAAAACCACTACTTTTTCTGCAAAAGCGCGTGCAAAACCGCTTTTCATATTCGTTATATTTAGTAGGCATACCCTTACCGTACCTTATTTGTGAATAAATTGAGTATGGTGCTGATTCTGACACCGCCAGTTATTACACAAGACCGTTCCAATACAAACAATGTTTCCACTAGAACCAACAATTATTTCGAAGAGTGTTGTTACCAATGGCAATAGGACAAATCAAATTGAAGACCAAACGGAACTCAAAGAATCAAAAGGTAAACCCGATAATGAAAAGAAACCGTTAAAATCAAGAGAAGAAACGAATAATGATAAACCACCCCAAGAACCAAAAGAAGAACTAGCACTGGAAGATATCGTGAAGCAGGAAGATGATGAAAGCAGGTCCCCTTATGACGATGGGAGAGGGCTAGATAGAGATCAGCATCATGATACGTTCCCACAGAATTATTACCCGTCGCAGCCCGAATATAGAAGGTCAGGATCAATAGGCCTTAGATACAGTATTGGTATGATAATTATTATATTATTCGTTTCATATACTATAAAGGTAATATGGTTAACTAAACATCTGAGTCAAAATACCACTTCTACGAGTATATAAGCCGATGAAGAATAATGTAATAGTAGTGCAAGTGCAAGTAGTACTTTTATAACATGCTTGCATGAAAATCGACTTTAAATATTAAAATAGTAGAGTAGATAATCTAATTAGATTGTATGGTGAAGAAAGCACAAATAAAACTGCCATTGCTACAATACACCTACTTTTATTTAAGATCGAATACAAGTTGCTTCATTTTTTACCAAATTAGCTAAAGTTATGTATAAAATGTAAAATGCTAGTATAGTCAAATATATAAGATAATAAATACATTTGCGTATATGATCACATTCATAGACTTTTTATTGCTCTTAAGAACTAAAGGCACTTGAAGCCAACAGTGGAAACTCACCACATGCGTTTACCAAAACCAAAACCCAAAGAACGAGGCTTAAAAACAATAATTACAAGAAAATTACTTAGGTACACTAAAATCTACATAATTACTGAGTCAAATTTTTGAACCTTATAGCTGAGATTAAAATAATAATGGGTATAAAGAATAGGCTATGAGGAACTTACCAGCTAAAAAAATTTTGAGACTTAATTAAACTAAATAAAAACTAAATTCGAACGTGGTGAGCTTGAACACTGTATAATCTATAATACAATAGCTTCAATACGACACTAAACCAAAATAAGGCCCACATAGTAGGTATAGTAATAATAATCTACTGAAGCGATTATTAATATACTAGATTTTTTATAAACGATTACTTCTTGATCCATCTGTATTGCATAAGCTACATTTTTGTTACATATACCTATGCTACTTTTTTTCCCATGGACAAATACATGTGAAAAAACGTTTGAATATTTCAGGTATATTTTAACTTGACGCATTAGACATAATAGTTATTATTTGAAAAATACAGACCCTTTATGTTGATAAAGTTAAAGAAAAGTAATCGAAAAGTAACAAGCTTAATAAGTATTGACTCTAATTTGACTTAGCTCCTCAAGAATAATCAGAGCTCACTCAAGACATGATACACTTAGCTGATATTGTATATTTCACCTTAAAACAACTTATATAATCGAATATGTATATAAATCGTTGTTTTCCAGAACTAGGTACTTAACCTAAGATATATTTTCTCTAAATGAACTAAGGATAAAACAGGCACACAATACACGAATATTTACGAATATACAATACAATTATGGGAAAGATTAACTTGATTCAATACACATCAAAATTGCAATTGGTGAAAAAATATATTCGTTATCCATTATTGATAAGGAACTACGAAATACTAAGGCTATATATTGTAAGCTCACGATATACATACAACTAGGCG
The DNA here is from genome assembly GCA_963931895.1 of Eupithecia pulchellata. Classification (NCBI taxonomy): domain Eukaryota; kingdom Metazoa; phylum Arthropoda; class Insecta; order Lepidoptera; family Geometridae; genus Eupithecia; species Eupithecia pulchellata. Next base: position 9,868,367 of record OZ007522.1, read on the forward strand.
CTTTTTGATAAAAGGTACTTAAAACCTAGTCAAGTGCCTTTTATCAATGAAACAAAAGCAAAATTAAACTATATTTACACTGTCGTTTCGAAAAGTAAGTTTTATAAGTAGTTGGAAATAAGAGCAAATAAAGGATTATTCCACAATAGAAGTTAATATTCGGTACTTAGTATAGATACCATATCAGTCTGTTTTGACAGGCTCCCCGAATTAGTATGCAATGGAATCTATGTATATTATCAAGACTTAAAAATAAACTTAAATTCGTTAATAACTAAATCGTCGAAGATCTGTGTGCAACATCACAATTGAAAGATTTTTGCCTCCAAACTATGCCGAATTACGTTCGACTAATTTGCCATACCTAGACCTAAATTAAGTTGCAGAGTTTTTAAGATTTGAGCTTGAGTAGATTTATTCCACGTTTTTGCTTATGACTAAAATAGTAATTACAGAACTTATATAAAAAAATAATGTTTAAAGTTTATGATAATGATATGTCTTGTTTTCAAAAAGGATTGTGCGAAATGAAAAGAGCTTCAAAATGTCTCGTTAAATTATAATTTGAAAGGACAATGAAATCGAAGAAACCTCACTATTACAAATAGTTTCTTTAAGCTATGTTTTAGGCTTTTTTCAAGATATCACCATTCTTAGAGCTCTACGACAAATACAAAAACTCTACTCCATTGAAATCCAAATATAAAATAATTAAGTATTAAAATTATATAACACAATGTTTCATTTATTCATGATTTATTTTGAGATTGAATGAGTATAAAGATGATAGAAAAATGATCTCACTTTGGTTTTAAGTATACATAGATAAATGGGATAATAATGTAGCTCTATGAAACAGTCAACAGTATGGTGGTAGTGTGCCATACTAAAACACATATAAAAATTACATATTATTACAAAGACGCAGTATGGCATACATAATACGTTTAACATATTTTGTATGCCATTACAACTATTAATCATTGCAGGGCAATATTATAAGTTTACGAATTTTACATCATGCAGTGTCATGGCACTGACAAATTGACTTGCAGTAATAATTTGAATGATCCTACGCTTTTGTCATACACTACAGCCGGACCTAGTTCCAAATAATTTGATTAATTCTGGCATGAGGACCTTCGTAACGAACTGATTCTGTTTCCCCGTTATGCTGTCTCTCTTTTTGTCTCGTTGGAAGTGCTTGATGCCGGGCTTGTGGACCAGGAAGGCGTTGTTCAAAATCATGAAGTCATAGTCTTTTACGCAGAGGATGTAGCCCTGAAAAAGGATATAAATTTGAGTAAAACTCTATGCTATACCAATTGATATGGGTCAAACCTTTAAACAATTCGTAGCGGTATAGGATATAGGATTATAGGGGTATAGGATCTATACCGCTACAAGTTGTACAAGTACATCCTTCAAGGGAATTCCTATTCCTGTTCCTTAGTCCTTTAAAAAAATCGGGAAGCTTATAGTGGCTATAATATCCGACTGCAGATTATCCAACTATGTATTATTTCTAAAACTGTACATGTAAAACATTGTATACCAGTTTTATAGAAAGAGTTACTGAAAAGGTTTATAATTACATAGACGTTTAATTAAAAGAGATAATTTAGTTAGATGTATGTTTTTACGAGTTCGTACCAACATTTTTTACGGTTTCATTCAAACCTTGCACACCGACTTATATAAAAAGATAATCATCAAAGCACTACGCTATCAATGAATATAATCAAGGAACGGTTTTGTTTCTTCCTGTTTGATACCAAATACCTATCTGTCATACACCGGATATAGTAATTTACACATCATAGTAATTCACACTCATAGTAATTTACATAATTCGGTGCCTCTCTATCTACGACGTGCATAAGGAAGCACAAGTTTATAGTGTTCAAAGCTATTCTTGATACTCGTTCTCAATTATTTCGGACGTCAATCTCTCCAAAGTGTAGTGAGTATGCACACATGCAGATGTATGACGTCACCACTTTATTTCAAGACCGAGCTGAAGTTGATCAAATCTAGTGTACACCCAAGTAGCATTTTACTCCATTTAAGAGTACACATTTAGTTCCCAGGTGTACTTGAAGCTTAATTACAGTTCACACGTGATGTATAAGCTGCATTACTGCAATTAATAACACCTATAGCTGTTTAAGGGACTTATAGGAGTTTAGAGTTATACTTTTATACGACTGTTGGCGTTATAATACTCTAACAACTATCCTTTAGTCAGCCGTCTGACTAAGAGCATTACAAGGGGGTAGAGATACGGCAACCGCTGTTTAACGGCCTACTTGTACGATGTTATAGAGCTAGCATTTTAATAGAACACACGTGGTCATTTATAAATCCAAAGGCTGTTATGTTTACTTGTTTTAGACTGTTATACAGCTAGTTGCTGTAGTAGGACTTGTTTGTGATCATTAAAATAACCTATTTTTACTATCTGTACAGAAGTGTTTAAATGGTTCGCATGTACACTGTAGGCTGTTAAAAGGACTACATGTGGACTAAATGTGGACTACATGAAGGCATTATTAATCATTAATAATAAACATCAATGGTAGTTTATAATTTTAATAATCAGCATATTTTTTCTATTTATTCTTATTATGTAACTAGCGGCCCGCCCCGGCTTCGCACGGGTATTAAACAAAAATTTCAGAAATTATACACACTAAAACGATGGGTTTTACAGTTTTCATACGGATCTTTACTTTTTTTAACAGCATCGGGGCTTTTGACTCTGACTCGACATTCCAAAACTGACACTGGCCGTAGAGAAAAAGCAAGCACCGTGCGCTATACAACCTCTTTTTCTATTCTGACGCGCCATAATAGAAAAAGAGGTTGAATATACAGCCCACACGGTTCAATTATTGAATTTTTCATGCGGATCCCTAACTTTTTTGAAAATATTATATAGCCTATGTTCATCACGGAAAATTAAGGATTCTAATGGTGAAAGAATTTTTTAACTCGGTTCAGTAGTTTCGGAGCCTATTCAATTCAAACAAACAAACAAACAAACAAACAAACAAACAAACAAACATACAAACAATCAAATCTTTCCTCTTTATAATATTAGTATAGATTATAATTAGGCAAATCTTAAAAATGATGCATAACATAAGAAACAGTAGCAGCAGCAGAATCCATTTGTTGAGTCCGTCCCGCGTTGAAGGCACTCGGCATCTGAAACAAACAAAAAATCATAACTCTTGTCTTATACGATGATAATAAAACTTTGCAGGTTCTGTTATTTTTATTCCAATGTTAATTTTTATATAGAATTAGATAGGTGGATTTACATCCGCGGTTGATGAGTCGCTTGTTAGTTTGTTACAAAATATTAATTGTACTTCAGGTACCTGGGATAGGCGATTTTACGGACAATAATTATTATTGCGGATCTCTAAAATTTCCAGTATATTGAACGACACAATTGACCTGAACTACATCTAAAAGCTGTCTGTACTTAAGTTCACTTTAGAATACATATAAAGACATTGGATCTGTAGTGGTATAAATGTGGAACTCAATATAGGTAACAGCATTCTAACAGAACACATGTGAACCTATTATACGCTCACCGCATTAAATTGGAGTTATAATAGTTCACATAGCCGTATTTCATTTCCACCATTTTGTTCTACGTAACCTAAAATATTTACCAAATAAATCTCCAAAATTATAATGCAGATTACACAAAATACGCAGAAAGAGCGATTGATTTTTGGTTTCATGCTATAATTTATTACTGAAGTATAATTATAATGCCAATATAATATCAAAAACTGAAAATCCTAGATTTCCTCTCAGCCAGTTTTAAATATTTTAAAATGAATATCGCGTTTTTACAGAGGCGCGTGAATATTTTAGCTGTAAATATGTATACATTTCACGATAAAGTTGCATTCCCATGACATTTACACTATTATTAAGTATTTAAAACAGTATACTTACGTGTTATCATAAAATTTGCTATTTAATCCGCTGGAGTTATTTTGATGGCCATCAACACACAAAACAAAACGAAAAAGGAATAAATTATTGAAATAAGAAGTAATTTAGTACACAAGTGAATTTTAGGTAGCACTGGAGTACTATTGTGGGATTTTATAACTGTGAAGGCTGTATATTTAGCCACTTGTTACTCTTTATTACACGTTGTATGGTTCACACTGCGTCCCATATTATAGTGCCGTAAGTCAGCTTAAGGCTGACTTATGTCCGATGTTACTGCTTAAAATGCTATTATAATGCTATTATACTGCTAATGTACAGGCAATGTGAACTTAAGGCTGTCTAAGTTGTGCCCAAACTGGTTCTATAAGAGCATTATAGCAAGCTATACAGCTCTTATACAGCTTACTTATACAGCTTGTGGAGTACATGTGAACTACTAGACATCTTATATAGAACCCCGAATGCTACTTGGGCAGGTACCTACAATAAACATTTGCTTTTATAACACAAAAACTATGGTCAAGAAAACATCACTGGTCTTCGTCTTTATATTGATCAAATTGTGTGGGACATTTGTACCTGCGTCATTTTGTCCTTCTTCCCTTCCCAGCTGAGCCGCTCTTCGTAATATGGATCTTGATGCGTCCCAATAAAGATTGGTTCCCAATGCACGAACTTGCCTCGCCGCTTGCCCACGTGGAATACTTCCATTTCTGCAAGATCATGTTACATTTTGTTGAAACTAGCTTCTGACGTAAAATCAGACGGGTTTATCCAGTACAAAAAGAGCCCTATTATGTAATCCCTAGTTAATAACAAGGTGTAAGTATGCAAAATTTTAGCCCGACCCTTAAGAGTGCACCATGGGCGCTATTTTGTAAAAAGAATCGGAATGGGCATAGGATTTCACTTTCCTATAGCGGGACATGCGTTTTCGGAATGGCGTAAATGCAAAAAATAATTTAATTTATTGTTTATTTGCAAAACTACGTAACTACTTAATTCAGAAACTGGCTTAGAGCAACCAAATAATTAGTAAAAACCAATGAAACAAAAAAGAAGTTTCAATAGACTGCAGGGTTTCTGAGGTAACGGCCAAATTATGTGAAAACCCTCTTATCTAAATATGACGACGTAAGGTAAAAGGATATTTTGGAAATTCTATCTCTAAGGGGGTGAAAAGGTGATTAGTTTTGTGGTGTTTTTTGTATTTCTTTAACCGGTGATCGATTTGCTTGAAACTTACAAAGTAAACTAAAAATTCTAAATCATTGAACACGTGTTCAGTGTTTGTGTGCAATGTTTCAGGATTTTTCAAAATAATTCTGCAAGTGGGGTCGAATGGGTTGATAGGTTTTAGGTTTGTAATAGTTTGGCTCCGTATTGAAATGTAAACTATCTATATAAACTAAAAATGGAACTTTTTAATCTAGCATGCTACTGACTTAAAATTTTCAGTTTATAGGTACTGAGAAAACAGTAAGTACGTGTACCTATAAAAAGGAAGTCTTTTTATTTTTAACCTTTTATTTTAATACGTTAACGAAGTAACGTTTGTCTTGAAACTTGAAACTTTGTATCAAAGCTCAACTTTCTTAGTGTTCGACCTTCAGATTCTTAGTGTGGCATTTGTACGGCCAATTTGTAACATATGACCCCGATATGCTACAAATTCACTGTAAAATAAACAAATAAAATCACGGGAAACGGGTTTCATTATTTTTCTAGAGAACCTATAAAACGGGCTAAAACTGAATTTTTATTAAAAGGGGGTTTCAGGATGTTCCGACTCTTAAAAAATTCTTATGAAAAAATAACAATAGTAAAATAGCTTATTTCGACGTTTAAAGACTTTTTAAGTTAAAGCATAAAAAAAAATGCAAGAAGTAGGTACTATAAAAATTACCCATGTGAGACGGTGCGATCTCAAGTCTCTAAACTACACAGATCTTCATCGTATGTTCATCTGTGTAAGTATCACGTATCGTAAAAAATAAGCGTCCCACTTTCAACCTTATAAAAAGAAGCATAGCCAATATAGCCTGGTTAGGGTTGCTGTTTATGCGACATAAAACGTAGGTACGGGAATTTGCAAATTGGCGTGATTTAGCAGATGGATACGAGCCGTCTGGGAGCGAGCGGGTAAGGCCCGGTCGTTGAACCAAAACGCAATTAGAATGCCCCATACAGCGGCCTGCAGACTGTATAAATAGCGCACGACACTAAAAGAGATTAATTGCCACTGCATAAGATGTCGGAACTGACAGTGCTCGCATTTTTGGCAATAAACGCGATGCAAATGTCGCGTGTGCCGTTAGCTTATCGAGATCGTACCTAGGCAATGGGCACTATCTTACATGTAAGGCAACACGCGCGGACTTGCAGTTCAAGCTTTTACTCAGTGTTTACTTGGTTTAACACGCACTCTGTGATTAGAATCCCATTTATTTCTTATATTAGGTAGTTTACAAGAATTTTGTTTTGTGATTACACACTTTTTATTAATCATTATCGTCATTTCAGCCGAGACCGTCATCCTCAGCTGGACATCTGGCCATCAGCTGGTCTCTCCTCTCTTATAGAACTCCACAATTACCGAGTGAATCTCCGAGACTCAGATCGAAGGAGGTCATAGTTTACCAGAAATAATTTTGTATGTATATTATCCACTTTTCAGTATTAAAAGTAGGACATGATCGTCCCCAGGATACCGATGGCCCTGACAAATTTAATTAAGATCCGATCAGCCACCGTTATAATATGCATTTATTAAATTCTGTTGCTTTATTAAGGAAAATTATTAGGTACTTTTATCAGGCACTTACGTGTAGTTTCATTAGCTTTGAGCCAGTTGTTGCCCTCGGGTATGTTATGACAGCCGGGGCAGACGAACTTGTGGAACGGCACGGCTAGCTTCTTGTCCAGCATCTTCTTTAGTTCCGTCTTCGTTGATGGCACCTGTGAAGAGCAAATAAATTTAATTCTGAAGGTCTTGACCTAGTTCAGTATTTTCAAATACAAATAAATACAAATCGTTTGCTTCGAAAATATGTGTGACGATTTGTTGTGTCTTTAAGGGATTTTGCACATACGATTATGACGCCTATTCTCTCAACTGAAATGTCGTAATTTTTTAAAATTTCTTCTGAGGGTCAGTGAATTCTATATAATCTATGGAACCTACTCAATTACAATATAATTAATATATATTTCATGCTGGACCATCATCATCTATCCCCAATCTAAGCAGAGCTTGGAACTTTCAAACTTTATCTTATGTTGAATGTAAAAAAAACCCTTTATTTTAATATTCGATGGTGATCGAATACTATTTTATCATTTTGATTAATCCTGTGTGAAATTTCCGGCATATACATTTATTTAATTTGAATTACAAATAATCCATGTTCCCAATGCATAATTCATTGAAAATTATGTATTTATGCTTATGAAACGTAACTTTTATGGCTCCCTAACCTAGTTAGTACCTTTAACTTTAGATTCTCTATTTCCGTATCATTTCATAACCAATAAATAACAAAAACGTAAACTTACACTAGCCTTCTTGTCAACTTCAAATATGCTGATCGGGAAGACTCTAGGCTTTGTCGACACATTCAAAGGCTTTCCATTCCTGGCGATCATGTTCAGGAACCGAGGTGTCAAGTACGGGCTGGGGTAAAGCTCGATGTCAGAAGGCAGGATGAAATGCGTCAGTGCAGCTTCCCTTGCGATATTCCTCGCTACATTTACTGGATATAGAATGCTCTTTTCCTTCATGTATGATGTCTCGTTTATTTTGCTGTAAGGGGCACCCCAAGAGCAGTTGTATGAGCTTGTCATAAATACTTCTGGGTCTTCTAGCTGAAATGACAAAGATGTTGTGTTAGTTAGATTCATTTGAAATGATGACTGTGGAAACATTAGGCGTAATATTTCCATACCTACATAGTTTTTAAAGTCGCTAATGACGAGTTTTTATATATTATGTAAAGAATTATCTTTTGCAAGAGTAAATAAAATATTATTCAATTCAATATAAAAAAAAAATCACTATAAAAGTTTTCAATTCAATAAGAAAGACCGTGATTTGAGTGTTAGGTATAAGCGATTTCTGTGTTGATAGCCATGTCTTCTCAATGTTTTATCAGCGATTTTTGATGTTCGCTAAATTGGTACACACATATATATCTTGGAAAGCTATTTAGTATAGCTATTTTAGTATTGACAGGGATTTGAGCAATAAATGATGAAGGTTCTTAGACGTCTGCAGGATAATACGAATTGGAAGCCAGCCAAAACGGAAGATCGACGAAACTGCTCAGGTTCTCTCGGTAATATTGCAGACGGATCGGCATCAAAACGATACGAAAAAGATAGTTTAGGAATATGATGGAGTTATACCTATTAAAGCAACATTTTCTAAAAGGAACGGGTTTGCCAAAGTTGCCCCACGTAACCTTATATACCTAATTAAACCTCCCCAACTTACCTTATTCGGAAGATGCTTGTTTGGGAAGAAGAGATGGAACGTGACATACTGTCGGACAAGTTGGCTGCTGTTGGAACAGTCCCGAAGGTACCTGATTGAGTTTACTGCTCGCCCCATGTCGGTGCCAGGTGCGTGGATCGCTATGCTTATGGGGGCCATCCATCTGGAAGGAAACAAATTAAATGTAATGAAATCTGGAAAAAAAATGTTCGGTTTCATAACAAGGACTTCCGACAGACTTGCAGACTTGCCAAACAGGCAAGATTCGATAACAAACTGGACACAGCCAAATCAAACGAACCCCTTCTCGCAAGGAAATCCGCCACAGACTTGGCAAGCAGGAAATATTCGATAAGAAACTGGACACCCAAATGAACCGAACCTCTCGAAGAGTTCTAGATTACCTGTATTTATTAATAGCTATCCTAAATCGCTCTAAAATATTACAAAAGTTCTCTAAAACCGTTTAGCGCTAACCTATAGTAATCGTGTCAGTGATAAAGGTCAGAATGGTCAGATGGTTTAATCAACAAAAAATTTAAAAGACATTATTATTACCCACTAGTAACCAGCGATCAAAATATTCGCCTCTACTGAGGAAACGTGAAATACAGCGGGAGATGAAATTAATAGCTGCATCGGCGCCAAAAATTATGTAACGTAATACCTTCATATTGATCCGTCTGTAACTCTGTACCCTAGTGCAACGCAAGCAATTAATTTCAAATAGCACTTCAGCAGAACCTTTTCACAAGTTTGAAACTTCCCCCCGCGGGTGTGTCGGCACATTTCCCGATTCGCAAGTGAGCAGCACCTGCATTCACTGCTCTATAAAATTCAATACGAAGTTTCTACAGGTTCAGCTCTTTGAACCCTATTTAATTCCTAATACGGCACCGCACTTAGGCAGTAGCGCTGTGGCTTGGTTGCAAATTGCTTTCGAATTTCAGCTTGGTTGGAGTAAATTCTTGATAGATGCAAACTGATTCATTAAAGGATGTGATTTAAAATGTATTATGTGAATAATTGAAAAGATTTTTGTGACGTCAAAAAACTAAAAATAACATGCTCATCTTATTATCATCTTTATGTTACCTAGTCAAATTGAAGCTTTAAGCTTTGTAGCTAAAATGCAATATTTCAATGTAAATGTTACAGAATGTCAACGCGAAGTATTTTGCCAAAATATAAACAAGTCCCTAACGATTTCCTAGCCTTCGAAAAGTGCAGTAACATCACTACCATACCTATCAACACCCTATAAGTCTTTCACGGCAAATAAAATGAGCTTCGTTTACGTAATGTATGGGGTGGAAGGCTGCGCCAATTAAGTTAGGGCCTAGCTAGAGTGCTCGATCAATCACTGGTTCGTTGCCAGTTTATTCCTGTTTACAAAGTGTGAGTAAAGTGTTCGCAAGGCTGTAGCGAATTGACGTCATACGGAATTTACAGTACGCTATAGATGCTTTTTCTGAATAAATAATTAGGATTGGTACCTACACAGGGTCTAGATGAGTGGTAATTAGGTGCTTTGAGGAAGTGACGATTCACGTTTAGAATAGAATTCGTCAATCAGTTTTCAATTCGCCCTTATCGGACAACACACAATAATTTTGGGTACAGGCAAAGTAACGAATTTAAGCTATAAGTTTGAGGTATAACAAGAATTTATACATTAAAATGTTAGATATACAACAAAATATACTTGAAAATTAACCCTAAATGGACAAGGGTACGTAGAACATGTGACTGGGACCAGGTGATTATACTTATTTAATCAATAGCTCGGTCCGACGGGAATTTGCGTGACTGTTGACATTAACGCCTCGCCGCGCCAGCTTGCTTATAGCCTGGCTGGTAAAATAAAACACGCTAATGAAAACATCTACTCTTCTCATATCCGTTTGAATGCTCTTCACAGATCTACTGGGACGAATCCACACTTTCAAAATGTCCACACACTCAAACATGCGATAAAACAATGTTGTTTTCAATAGCTACACTTCCGCATTTCACGACCTCTACTAGTAAGTTGCAAGCAGAACGTGGCAAATGTTTGTTTCTATTCCACTCAAATGTTCGAGTTTAACTTGTTATGGTACAGGAAATGAAATAAATGATTACGAGTGCAGGTCAACCCTGAGCTAACGCATTCCAAGCATTTGACTACCAAATGCCGAGGAATTAATCAGTGTAGAAGCCCACGCCCTGGCACCATCAATCCAACCCCGACAAAGGGTGACATTTATAATCGCACCACCACAAACCTTCAGCTCTAACAACCAGGTATCCAGGTCACGAAATTCTCAGCCGTGGCATTTGAAACAGTAATTTTCGATGTTTTTATGCTTTTGTGAATTTTATTACTTGCAGCTAATGTAATGCACGCATGTGTTCATTATAATGTATGGTCATTGAAATCCGATGATATAACAAAGGTTAGGTTACACAATGATGTTGCTTAAAATGTCAGTGAGATGTCGCTGCAAGCGGTTAGATGAGACGGATAAGATGTCGTGGCTGTGTCCCAAATAGCAGAGTTATTGCAAGACGAGATAACTCGATTGAGCGAGACCGAACCGTGTTAAAGCACAAGGTACATGTGCACCTAACAAGTTTTGATGGAATTTAGTTGGTAGGTACTTAGTTTAGGCCGTCTAGACACCGTTAGTTATTCTTGATGATCTCGTTTCATAACTTTTTATGTTCTATGAAGTGAAGATGAAGAAAATTTTTGCGTCATAAATCTGGCATAAAAGCAGACTTGCAACGACCGCTCTATAAAATTTATGTTTCCGGAATAATCCTGTTTTCAGAGAACGAAATAGGGAAGGTTTCTTTCTCTAGAAACGAGTGCACCTATATTAATAAGTTTCTTTACCTATAGGTACCAAGTAAATAAAACCTTCTTCATTTCCGGATATCAAGGTTTCGAAAGGGGTCGTCGGGTCGTACTTCAATTTGTAGAGTTATTTGCAGATTTCCGAAAGGGTCGGGCAGGGGTTTCTCTCAATTGACATTGAAAGCTCAAGAACAAACATTCCGGTGTTTTAAGCCTCGATCTATAGAATGCAAACTGAGGGTTGCCAGAATATTGGGCTTGCCAATGTTGACATTTGCATCATTTGCATAAACACATTTTTTTACTGGTAGGTAAAAATGGAGTCCTGCGTTTCCGTTATGATAAAGGAACTGCTATATTAATGTACTTGTCACTTTTATTAGATGGTCACTTAAATGTTTAAGTTAAAATGGCTAAAAAGTTTAAGTTAACATATTTATAAAAATCCACATAGCAAAACAAACAGAAATAAAAATCACATGAAATGACAATTGGCTATGATAGATGATAATTGGCTATGGTAGAGATAGAGAGCCCTGTGAAATTCGAAACACCCAATGAGTCATCTACCTTCGAGAGAAATCGCTTATTATGAGATTAACATAAAAAACACAACAGTAATAACTCGCTATTTCGATTTCATTGATTACTTTTATCCAAAGGAGATCCAGCTTTCCTCTTTAGATTCAGTTTCATAACTTTATTAAGGACTTGTCTGAGGCTTACATAATAAGCACTTAGACAAGTAAAATTTCATACAGTTAATAATTATAATTCATTCTCATTCTGATCTCTTTTGGATAAAAGTTCCAACTCTTATGTAGGTTCAGTGGTGGACAGCCCTACAGAGTGAGAGAGTCCTCGTCCCCACGAGGACCGGGCCGCCAGGTGTTCAATCAGAGGGGTGCGTCAGGGAGGCAGTCTGGGCCTCGTTTACATCGCAGCTTTACACTTGCACCGCGAATGCCAAGCGGTAGACAACTCGTTGATGCTATACAGGGCGTCCTACGGCTATGCCACATGGAGGGTAGTTATTCGTCATTGAGTGACGCTTTACGTTCGGTACCTACCAACACGTTAGGTACCTACACCACACTAGTGCACTGCTGGGCATAGGATATAATGATAAGCGCCTACCTCACTCTTGATAATTTTTAATGGCAACATTACCACGACGTTTTCTGCAGAGAAGGTTTCCCAAAAATTCGAAACTCAAAAATCGTAGAACAATGTTAAACGCAGCGATGCCAAAACCTACTTTTGCAAAAGTGATTTTAAGATGAAAGGGCCCACCCCTTAGAATTTGTAACACCTTGTAAAATCAAAGGATTAAGAGAGGATAGTATTTTTTATGGACCATAAACGAAGATGAAAGGTAGAAGCGTAATCATGTGCGAGCGGCTGCTTTATTTATCGAATAATAGCTTTTGATTGGAAATTTCGCGTTTCCTTTGTTGTCTGCGGGTATTTCGACGGAATTCCGTTTGATGTGGCGTGTGGACGGCTGCCAGGAATCTTATCGGTGCAGCTTTGTTGCCGTTTCAGCTACCTTGCTTTTAAATGAGTGTTGTTTATAAAGTTTCTTTTAAACGTACTCACTCGTAACTGTCAGAACTGCAATTTCTTACGTATTGTACGTTCTGAAACTAGCTTTTGCGCGATTTCACGGTAGCGTAGGTACATTACGTTCTAGTGAGAAATTTGTACTAGAAGGTGTAAAAGCCGTTTTGTCAAGATGTAATTCGTAAATCCGTAAATTAAGAGTAGACCTCTAGGAACATGTCTTATTATATTTCTTATTGTAAGGAAACGTAACATGTTTTTGATTTTATTTATTTTATTTTTATTGGTACCTAATACAACTCTTCAGCCCTTATAAACTATTTATACTAATTGATCACAAAAATTACATTTATAAACCATGATATTATAATTATTTTAATTTGATACGCAGTTAATAGGTTTATTATAAACTTTTAGTATGAAAAAGCTTTTACATCACCTAGGATCAATATACTTAGTAAGACAAATGCAACGACCCCAAATTCAACGGGGTTAAGTCGTTTCTTTAAGCCTATGGCTTTTTTCTGTCTCCAATATCAGACCAGACCGATGGTACCTAGAAATTGCGTTGTCACCGACCATGAATATGCCAAACACCTCAATCAGCTGTGGATAACTCAGTTGTAAGATTTGTCTCACAAATACATACCTATATCAGGGCAAGTTAAAAACTTTAGGTTATGTATGTTATGTATCTTTGAAATTATATGTACGCTAGTCATTCATAAATTGCATAAATTGCCCTTGGACTACAAATAGAAAATGTCTCAAAATCTATATTCACTTTATAAGTGCTTGGAATCGAAGAAATGCATTTTATAATACTTTACTCCCTGGTGCCTATTCTACAAAATGGAATTAAAATTTCATAAAATACCGCGAATACGTTCGATAAGCCGCTAAGCTTTCACAATGTGATTATCGTAGATTAGAAATCAATATATTCCTTTCTTTGTATAGCCTTTATTATTATTATATTTGAGTTTTTTTTAAACATCAAATACCTACCTACCGAGCTTAATAAATATTCACAATCCAACCTTATACTTTCTCAAATATATAAGTGACATTGGAAACTACACTTGTAATGTCTATAAAATTCACATTAGCAATAAAGCATGTATTACGTACCCTGTTGTAATAAAATAATGACCCCGGTTACTTTTATGACGCTATTGCTATCATAATCAGCGCTTAATTCTTAAGACATGGTTTAGCCAAAAGTGTACACGGTGTACAGTCGGTCTGATTAACTGAGAAGGGGAAGAAAAATAAATAAAGTTTTCCAAATCAGCTTGGAGACTGATATAAATTGTAATCCAGCAAGAGATAAGATTTCCACGCGTATCCCTGGATAGTTAAGAATCTTTACAAGCTTGCTTGATATCCCAAAGTTTTGATGGCATAAGTATCAAGCCATCAAAACTTTTTGGTATCGAAGTCTGCTAGAGATGCACCAACATAAATTCCAAAAATTTGAGGACACAACTTTTTACATATATTTTTGAGATATATAAAATTATTTTTCGTTTTAAGTAGCAAGTTCTGATACAAAGGAACTTGGGGAGGTCTACGCAAAAGCAGCGACTACTAACGGCCCGTTCACACATGTCTCCGTTTTACTGTTCTGTTTTATCGTGTACGTATTTTGTTCGTCGATCTGTATACAGAATACTGTGCCATGTGTGAAGTCGCTCATACAACCACATACGCCATCGACGAAAAAACTACGTAAAACGGAACAGTAAAACGGAGACATGTGTGAACCGGCTGTAACTTAACATACCTACGTATTAAAGATTAAAAAAAGTATAAAACGAATAAAATAAAGCAGTGTGTCTATAAGTTGGTTTATAATTAGTTGTTTAACGTTAATTTAGTAAAAATAGAAAGTTTTTGGTATATTGGCGTCAATACAGATGTTGCCAAAACTAAGACTTTTGTTAATATAGTGCGTAAAGCCTGGCAAAACTAAACTAAACTCATTTGACGGGACTAAAATAGTTGCCCAAAAGGTATGGTTATTTTAGCTTTGGAGATATGAATAGACACCATTAGCTAGTAAATTTTTATTTTAACAGGTTCTTCTTTAATATTTCCAACCGTTGATAAAGCCCTTGAGCCAAGTCAACAGTCTCTCACCTTGACATAACATTCATTGTTTCGTTTTGGGTCAACATTCATATCTGGCTGGTAACCGGCAATTAAAACGTGATGGCTGACTGATAGTGATAAGATTCTGAGATCATACGCACCTTTGCGCATTGCGATGGAAGTATTGTGATCAAACTAATTATATTTTATGTAAGACTGAGAATAGATCTTTCTAGAAGGAATAACATTATATTGTTCTTATAGGGTGTACCTATAAGTAGATAAATAATGCTGGACAATCCACACAGCATCATCTAGCCCCAAGATAAACAGAGCTTGTGTTATGGGTACCAGATGACAGCGGGAGGGAAGCGACTTTGTTTTATACTATATAGTCAAGTATACCAGTCATCTAGTCACCATGTTATAATTACATGATACACCTAAACACTCAAATTAGAAAAGATCTATCGAGATTTTCCCGTTAGTACCTACAGGCTAACTCGGCGGGGACCATGTACAATAAATATGATGAATGATTACATTTGCTGACGATAGTTATCATCAAAATTGGCCGCTTTGGATGAGACAGTGGAGGCTGGCTGAAGCAAAAAGACACCTTCACGGATCACAGGTGATGATGATAATTTTAAAGAGATCATGGACGCAACGCAACCATACGGCACACCACAAAAATGTTCATTCAAAATTTTAAACATATGCATTAACTGTTAACATTTCGATGTATTTCATATTGACAGGATCAGATAACAGACAGCTCGCGGACTACTCTTTAAAGCTTGTGCGAAGCCATTTTGTAACTGTAAAATTTATCTAAATATAACGACTTTGAATGGTTTTTGAATGTAGCGCACAGAATCCTTAAAAAAACACCTCCTTAGAGAAAACCTCATCAGTTCTTGGTGTGTCCCTAGTTCTCTACATACCAAGAACGTTCGAAATCCAAAATTAATAGGTATCTTGCAAGTGCATAAACAAAAGAGTATAATTCCATCAGTATTTAATTACGGAGTTGCTTATAGCCCGTCAACCCACAGGGCGTGGTGATCGATAGTGGAAACTGGATTACATGATGGATGGGGTCTGGCCCCTCGATCGAAGGTCCTTAGGGGATGATCCATCGTATTATAGTGAAATTATTTTTTGTGATGTTGCACGGCGATATTTTAAAAGATTTGATGATAGTAGGCAGGTTTTCTTCTTTTAGAAGAAGGTACAATTTAGTTGGCATAGTTGGTATCTAGTTTGATATTTTGAGAAGGTATATGCACAGTAAACACAGTGTAAAAACAGGATGTTGGGTAAAAGTTTATGTATTTAGAGATTTTTTTCTGAAACTACTGGTCCGAATTTGAAAATTATTTCACTAGTAGGTACTGGCATATAGTTATATGGGTTTTTGAAAATATTGATATTTCTGAAACAAAATTTTAATTTTTTAGTCCAAAGTCTTGTGGAATTATAGATTTTTGATTTTTCAGAATTATTTTGTTTTTAATGGTTGTTTCGGCAACAAGTAATCCTTAGAGTTTCGCCATAATATCCATGTGTACGTCCGCTGCTTTTTGTTTATTTATTTACTTGTTTTAATAGATCTGATATGATTTGTTTGTACCCTCAGGTATCTAAGCTGGGCGCTTTACAGCATATACTTTCCCCTTGTTCCCCGTACACAACCAAGTTAGACAACCAGCACCGGGAGGTGACGTACAAAATAATGACCTAATTCAACGTAATTTTGTTTTACAACTATCAATATGCAATTTCTTAAATTAGTAATTATTTTACAACCCAGGTATAATAAGTACCCATTACCTAGCTTCTTCTATAACAGAAATTATGAAGTTTTATAATCTGCCGAGTATGGAAAGTAAGTATCGTGAATTGGCACTGCCAATTCCCACAAAAGACTAAAAAGACCCATAGATCTTGGGGAGAGATTCTTTTTTATTATATTGCGAAAGTATAGATGTTCGAGCTAAACGATTGCAACGGAATCAAAAAAAGTGTGAAAGATGAGCTTTTCCTATCGTGAGATTTAGGTATTAATCACAGTTATATGTAGTACAGCTAGTGGGTTTTACGAGTGCTTACCAGTTCAACCCAAAATTTTTCTACCCAATATTATTTTCCCCCGCTCAACCCAAAAGATATGATAAGATAAGATGCTCCGATCTACCCAGTCTAAAAATCGAATTCACAGACACCATAATATTTATAAAAAGTCGAACTTGATGAAATTATTACGGTACAAAATAACATCAAATTTTGTAGCAACGATATCATGGATGTCATCACCTGCTTAACTCCCGATCCCGAGGGATTTTCGTGATCCATATCGACGGTGGAAAGGAGAAACCCTTGAACCGACACTGTGGTCGAAAATGACTTTTTAACTTATTTGAAATCAGCGATTTTTTCTGCGTCGATTAGTCTTGGTTTCGTAGCAATTTGAGCACTTTGGTGTCGCTTCAAGTAATGTTACTTTTAGGCTCAATTTTTTCAGACGCTAAATGAAGTGACAAAGAATTATAGCAATTTTGGTCCATTTACCGCTTGAAGTACCAACTCTATAGTTAGATTGTTATTTGATGTGTTTTTCCTTTTTTGTTTCGGATATTATAGGTTACTTAAAACGTTTTTCTCCGTCATAGGAAATTCTATTTTGAGCACTAAAGGTGTTTTTGCTTACTCCTATTCCGTTGGTGCCCAGTCGCTACATTCGTTTTTCCTTGCTTACCTAATATCTGTATGATGCAAATGATGTGTTTTTCCTGCATGATTG
This sequence comes from Eupithecia pulchellata, assembly GCA_963931895.1. Taxonomy (NCBI): domain Eukaryota; kingdom Metazoa; phylum Arthropoda; class Insecta; order Lepidoptera; family Geometridae; genus Eupithecia; species Eupithecia pulchellata. The sequence continues at coordinate 9,886,148 of OZ007522.1, forward strand.
TTATATGATATTATGGATTTCAGTTGTTTTGGCAATCGCTGTAAAAAGCAGTGGCGTCGGTTAAAGTTAAGTCACAAAAAAAAACCACATAAATATTTAAATTAACCGACGTCGCCTTTTATTCCCGAAACGTCGGTTCATTTAATTTCGCTGACTTCATAAATAAATACGATAGTCGGTTAGAGTAAGCATTGTTAAAGACATTGTGTATTTAAAGTAACTATTCAAAACAAGTCTTGTCGCTACAAGCAATGAATTTCGGTCTCCTTTGTGTGAATGGCGTCGCCTATAAAAGGAAGTGACATGTGACGTGGCGTTTCATTTAGAAGTGAATCCGACGAAAAGTGCAGCAGTGTACTTTTCACGGAATTACTCTAAGCCCAGACCCCTCACCCTATTTGGTAAACCCATTCCCTGGGCCAAGACAGCCAAATACTTAGGGGTGATCTTAGATCACCGCCTCAGCTTCAAACCCCACATTCGCGCTGTAACCAACCGTGCAAAGTTTATACTTAGCCGGCTGAACAGCCTCCTACGAGCGAAGAGTAAAATGTCCCTTAGAAATAAGGTGACACTTTACAAAGCGGTCGTACGTCCTATCATGACCTACTCCTCAGTGGTATTTGGCCATTCGGTCAATGTCCGCCACCTTCAGGTTGTCCAAAATAGATTTCTGCGCAAAGCCACGGGCTGCCCGTGGTACATGCGCAATAAAGACCTCCATCGAGATCTCAAACTCGAGTCCATTGCCCACTTCATAAAGACTGCTTCCCAGCGTCATTATGAAGCGGCAGCTGATCATTACAATCCCCTGATTTCCACCATTCCCGATTATCCCGTGGATAATCCGCCCACGAGTTCTCTCCTCTGTAGACCGAGACACGTTCTCGGTGACCCCGTTGACCCAATCACCGCCGCTAACCCGGAGGTGACGTCAACTAGTACCGATTCGCTTCCGCACACTACACACACGACCAAAAACCGACCCCGCCGGATGCGGGGTCGAAGAATTCCCCGCTTTCGCCCATAGGTGCACTTGTGCACCTAGGCGAAACCTCCATACCCTCATGTAGCATCTGGCAACAGCCCAAGCCGAGGTTCGCACCTAAGTGGTGGCCCTTGCGCATGTTGCCCCAACCTAACTTTACCGGTGTGGCGCCCTCTGCGCCCGCCAAAAGTCCGGTAACGCTGTCATGGCCATCTGCGGTCAACAGCATTAAAGTCCATTCGAAAAAAAAAAAAAAAAAGTGGCGTTTCATTCATTCATCGGTGAACCGCCGTCGAGGCACGTCACGTTTCGTCGCATCGCGAACCGCGGCCACAGAGAGTGCGTGTTTTAGTAAATGTAAGTACCTGTAAATACTTAAGAGTTCGTGTTATAATGTTAATCGAAATCCAAAACTAATGTTTCTTTATAAAGAAGTAATAACCTTATTTACAATCAGGTAGAAACTTTTCACATTCTTAATGAGTAGCTATTGTATTATTATTTGATCGCGTGATCTTTTGATGAGTGTGATTCTGTTATTTTGCTACCTTCATGGTCTGTCTAGGTTGCGAATTTAATACTTAGGTAGTCGGGAGGCACACACCTCTCATACATACATACATAGGGTACAAGTAAGAACGAAGGCCTCCGACACCCGAAGTATCAAAAGTAAATGATAAAAACAACCGTTCAATACTTTTATGTAGGTTGTTTTAGTTTTTAACTATTTTGTAGCTGTATTATTTTTACCCTCATACTTTTCTGTTTTTTGTATTATAGTTTCTCAATGGACCGGAAGATGTATTTTAAAAAGAAAATATTGGAAATGGGCGGACACCCCAAGCAGGTCAAACGTAAATTGATATTTGAAGGACCACTGGAATGCCTTTTTAGTGCAACGTGTTGTACAATTAAGCTTTTAAAACAATAAAAGACAGTTTTATCCGAATATTCTTGTTTTTTATTGGTATTTTTGGGAAACAAAGTAGGGACTTCAGTTAAAATATAACATTGAATTATTACATAGCTAGCGCTTATCGTGTTTTTCCTCTACTTAGCATACTATGGTTTTCTTAGTTAACTGGTTTTTCCACAACCCTATATCATAAGCTCGATACGCTTCAGTTGTTTTTCCTCCTAGTTATATAAGGCATAGCTTGTCGCAAAATGTGTTTTTCCTTGAGTTTGTCAAAATACTGAAATTGCATTTAATGTGTTTTTCCTTCCGCTGTATTTACCATAAAATAATTAAGCGACGCATAAATCATTTTATCACGATAGCATACTTTTCTGAGTTAAATAGTAGATGTTAAATACAAAATAAAGAAACTGTTTTTTTCCTGCCGCTCTAACTTCAAATCGTAATTTTTTATGATTTTTTTTCGTAAAATAAAAACTTTGATCGGCTCTCATGTATAGTTCCAAAATAGTCGCTTCAAGGGTTTCTCCTTTCCACCGTCGATATGTTATTCCAGGTCATAAACTTACTGCGTACGAAGTTTCATCAAAATCCGTTAAGTAGTTTTTGCGTGAAAGAGTACTTACTTACTTTGCGTTTATAATATTAGTAGGAATTCTCCAAACATAATAATTTTACCCTCTGACCACCCTGGTTGGTTTTATTCCTTTTGCCCAGCCGAAATCAAAATATACCACCATTCTGCTCAAGCTGTTAAAAACAAGATGTCGAAAATTACAAATCAGATTGACAGTTCGCATTTCAGTGAAAGCATACCATCGGTTCTAAACTTGTTCTGAGTTGTACAGTTTCGCATGTCAGAGACTTATTCCATTGATCCAACCGCAAGGATGCATATCCACACCTGTTTGCTAATAAACCAGCAATATGTGCATATGCGGTCAGGCATGCTGTTACTGTCCTCTTTGAAGATTGGAAGAAGAATGTTTATGAAGCCTCCGAGATTTGTATGCATTTTATAGGCAATACGTGAAGATGCAATATAACAGGTGCTCTCTCATGATGTGCCCGTAAGGTGTTAGCTATGTAACTTTGTAAGAAACGAAAACTCACTGTATTATTAAGAGTATAATCGCAATATAATAATAACTCTTTTCCCTATTGCTCAACTGTTTCATCTATATCTATACTAATATTAACTATAAAGAGGAAAGATCGTTTTGAACATAGGCTATAGAATATTTTCTCGTCTCAATTTTCCATACCCAGATTTCATAATTTTCTGTAAAGAGGTTGAATACCTGTAAACACTCCACAGTAAAAAGCCTCCTTCGTTACTTTTTTACCAGCCGGCCTCATTCGTCAAAAGTAGGTGACTACGTTTCGATCAGTAATTTAGTTGTTTAGTTCACTCGACGACACCCACGATCGTTCTTGCGATAATATTTAATATGAACCTACAAAATGTCCACTTAACATAAAACCTTGACCGGGTTATAGCATTTTTTCATTTCCCTAAGCTAGTAAAAGTAGGTGAGGTCCATTATGAATCTATTCCTAGTAACTTTCATAAGCGAACTACTAGAAAAAAAAAATTGTTTCAATAGGTGCCCAGTGTGCTAATTATTAGGTATAATAATATATTTTTTATTTATTTTATACAACATGTTAATTTTTGTGGATAGATTATTATCCGTTTCTGAAGAACAGCTTTGGTTGCTAGCTACCAACCAACTCATGCTGTGGCTTTCGGGTCTATATTTATTAATTATAAGTATTTTAAAAAGGTGTTTAAGTAATTGTAGTCTAATTGCGAAAATTTATTCTAATACTATTCATAAGAAAATATTGATTTGCAAATATGTATGTTGAACACAGTTATGAGTACCAAGTGGTCCTAACAGGACCTGCAACGATCTGGCATGGTCAGGTCAGCCTATATTTAGAACTAGAATTACTACGCCTCGCTGTAGGAAGCAGATCGTTAGTAAAGACGGAAGATTTTTGCTAAAGCTAGGTACGTATACGTACTACCCACCAGTAATATGGCAAATGTATAGCAAAACCTGTGATTCAATAAATAAATAGTGCCGGAAAACTCACACAGCATCATCTAACCCCCAAGCTAAGCAGAGCTTGTGTTATGGGTAATAGATGACTGGTATTAGTAGTAAAGTCTTATTATATTATATAGATATTTTTTTATTATACATTTCCTAAGGTACGACCAGAACATATATCTGCTGATCGTACATATATTTGTCCCGAGGCGGGAATCGAACCAGCAACCTCCTGAGTCGCCCACCGCGCCACATTTTAGCGAAAGCCTCTGTTTTATTGTCCATGATTCAATATGTTCATATAATGGTTTTAAATATTAATATTGCGACGGTTTTTTCCTTCGCTTTTGAAATCGGGTATTATACACATATCTGAAAAGTTTCATAACTGGATTCTACAGTGCTAGGTAATAAACAACTAAAAAGTGAAAAAGTGCCATAAAAATGTTTCTAACGTCCCGCGACTCCCGCGTAATTAGCCAAAAACGCTTGGACATGTCACCAGTTAGCTGTATGATCAAAGCCTGGTTATACCTTCTTAGAAAAAAGCTGATCAGTTGACATGACAGTTTAAATTTTTTAGTATAATGAGGCGTATGACGTCATAATTTATAGTAAAACTTTAAATTGAATGTGTTAAAATGTATTTTCTTATTTTATGAACGACCTATAAAGCAAAAAGCAGCCAGTAAAGTCAGTTATACTTATTATTATATCACTCATATATTTTTTAATAATTTTCATAAATAAATATTTAATCATGTATTTTTCTGTGTGAGTAAAATACACTAAACTCCATTATACCTACATCTCATGCTCGTTTAGAGCAGCTAAGCATTGTGATGAATTTTAGGTTAAATATTGAACTGTCAGATGCTTTTGTTTACTCTGTGGAAACGTCTAGAGTCTAGACGAAACATGTGGCACCAATGGTATTACCAAACTAAACCATTCGTCTGGGACTGACTATTCAAACAATAGTTAAAACGCTGTGTTGCCGCAAAAGGTAGAGTAGTTTCAAAACAAAAAGGTAAGATTTTAAATACATCAAAAATATTCCTTTTATTCTAAGATTTTTGTTATAGTACCTACCTTCGCCCTCGCGTAATCTCAAGAAATTACGGGTAATCTCTAGGAAATAAAAAAATGAGTGCTTCAAACATTTCGAAAATTATATTAAATTCTATATTTAATTTAAATTCATTCTATTGTAAATTTTAATACACATGTTACCGCATGCAAGCATTCCATTGCGTGAAACAGAAGTTCAAATCACCAAAGCAATGAGTTTTGCATTCGCACTTTCATTTCAAGAAAAAGCCGCATCGAACGAGAAGAATCATTGCCGCGAGCTGCTGACAAGATTACCTACTTAATAGCTTATCGAGACCTGACTATCCAGCTAGTATCTGATGATGTTTTCTATGAAATGCGTTCCACATTACGTGCGCACGCGCAGTTATACTGTGGTCATATTTGGAACGGGGCACAGATAATCTAATATTATCATTTATAAAATGAACTGCATGCCTACTTCCTACATTCTAAAATCAATCTCTTAGTCCAGTTGCATCATTACTTTGGTAATCACCCGTGTCGGTACAACGCTACTTAGTAGGGTTGCCATATTGAGAAAGGCCGGTTAAATTAAAAAAGCCGGCAGTGGCAGATGCAGCTTTACATTGCATTAAAAAAATGTTAGGTACAAAAATCTGCTTTCATCCAATCATGCATAATAAATAACATAAAGCTCTGAAACGAATACATTAAATTTTGCACATAAAGGGCACCAACTTAGTTCCTTCTTCATCATGAGGGAAAAATTCATATTCAATTCGCCAAAACTAAATAAACGATCTCCATAATATTATAAGTAAATAATAAGAATAAATAGGCTTAGTAAAAATAAGGCCAACTACAGCGACGGACGTCAAAAAGTGGACCAGACAACCAGCGATAAAAAGCCGGCATCAGAGACATTTGTCAACTGCAAAAAAATATCCGACTTTTTTCATGTCGCTGCGCTCTATCTGCAACGGTCCAACGGTCGGCCTACATACTGTTCATTAAAACATAGGTGGTTTAATTTCGGGGCATCTCGCTTCTCTCGTTATTCAATGTCGGAGCACGCAAACTGCTACTTATTTCCCGGTTTCGAGCGGTAATTTCTAACAAGGTCAATTCCTATACTTATGTCGCGAAGGCGAAGAAATATTCTCAGTATCTACCTAGATAGTAGGTAGGTATATAAAGATTTTAGCTGACTGACTACAAAACCGGCCGAGGCGAGGAGGCGGGGCGTGCGCAGCGCTTTCCGTCGCCGACGGTCGGCCCGAGAACATTCTGTTACGAGACACCGGGCGAGAATGACGTCGCCGCGTCGTTGGTGAGTCACTTTGAGTTACATTGCTTGCAATTGAGAATTTTGATATCGACGATATTAGACCAATATATGTGGTCTACCTGCAGCCATGAGGGCGATGATAGTAATGACCAATATATGTGGTCTACCTGCAGCCATGAGGGCGATGATAGTAATGACCAATATATGTGGTCTACCTGCAGCCATGAGGGCGATGATATGAAGACCAATATATTGTGGTCTGCCTGCAGGCATAAGGGATCGTATCCACGTAATAGTGAAGACCAATATATTGTGGTCTGCCTGCAGGCATAAGGGATCGTATCCACGTAATAGTGAAGACCAATATATTGTGGTCTGCCTGCAGGCATAAGGGATCGCATCCACGTAATAGTAAAGACCAATATATTGTGGTCTGCCTGCAGGCATAAGGGATCGCATCCACGTAATAATAGATACCAATATATATGTGGTATGTCTGCAAACAGGGAGATGAGAGATAAGTGCGAGGCTCGGGATGGCTATAGGGGAGGTTGGAGGCCATAAGGGGAAAATTCCCCGTAATAATAAGAATCTAGAACCGGAGCACAGGTGGACTAAACATCATGCTCAAAGAACCGAATCACAGGTGGAACAACCACCGCTTTGTTGCATAACCATTTCAGCATCATATTGACATGTTTAATTTTTTCATGTTTCTTATCCAAGTTAAATATTCGTCATAAACCAGATAAATAGGTATTTGGCGACATGGTGGAGATGCAGGGATCTAACAAAGATTCGAACCTTGCAATTTTTAAGATACGATAATATTTATAGAATCCGAGCATCATAATGCATAATGCCTCCTTATCAATGTTTTCAAATACCCTCATCAATTTTCCGTATACGAAGTACTAATTATTTTATAAATGCTAATGTGGGTAGTTTTGAAAAAAGTTGTGCTCGCACTTGGCCTGACGAGGTACTCACTCAGCAAAATTTCTATAAATAGATCGTATAACATTTTACGACTTTGTCACGACAATGTTGTCGTGACTTCGAAAATGCTACATAGACAAAAAATTTCACCTTTAAGAATTTGTGTGGTAGTTATAGGTATTTATTGCCACCGTGTTGTGTTGGAATTTACTGGCTTCCACACGTTTACGTAGGTATTATACCGTAGTACGTAGTTACGTAGGTATTATATTAGCGTAATTTGTTTTTGGGTTTCTTACCTGTTCAGAATGCGAACAATGCATAAATAAATATGTTATTGTACTAACTTTTATCAGTAGTAGTATTTGATGGAAATAAGAAGTTGTCGCTTTGGGCGGCCTTATAACATCTTCCAGACAACCTTCGCGCATAATAAATTTATTACATGAGCAGAAGTAGTGCGAAAGGTGTTCTCAAATTTTAAATACCTACTAATTTTTTTTGTATTTAATAGATATAAGTAGTTGCCGATATTGGCGGCCTTATAACCTCTTCCAGGCAACCTATGCGCATAATATATTATTACATGAGCAGCAGTAGTGCGAAGGGTGATCTCAAATTTTGAATACCTACTGATTTTGAGTAATTAATAGAAATAAGAACTTGCCAATATGGGCGGCCTTATAACCTCTACCAGGCAACACTTGCGCATAATAAATTATTCCATACTCTAGAGCCGCAGTGGTGGAAAGGATGTTCTTAAATTTTGAATACGTACTGATATTTTTACTTACACCTTAGCACAAACATAATTTGTGAAAACTAAGCTTACCTAGCAAGAAAATTGCTGTAAGTGCTCAATAAAACAAGGTAAGCAAACGCAAATTTTTTTTTGCATTTAAATATTTCCATACAGAATGAAAGATATCTTAGGCAACTTTAAGAGCATAGGTCTATTAAAGGTAATAGAAACCTTCAAAGAAAAATAAAGTTTATATTTGAATTAAAGTCCTAGTGTGCCTCGCGCGCCGAGGGTTTTGACCTTGTGTCGTAGAGGTAGGTCCGTATATAGACGACCAGAATTTAGCTAAAGAACAGCGGCGTCTCACATGCGGCGTTAGCAAACACGCGTGAACTTTGGTGATAAATCAAAATTTATATTTACCTAAGACAGAGTGTCAGTATGCAGATACATAAATACCTACTATAGAGGTAAAAAGCAGGCTTCGACAGAGCCTAGATATTTGATTCAATTTGAGTCGAGACACTGGGTCCGTGGGGTGCCGGGGCTATCCAGGTTTTCGAAAAGTTATCAGAGCGTCTGGTCTAAGCGACGTGACCCGAGAGCTGGTAGGTGTCTGGCGCATCAGTATGCATTGCGAAGCAATAGAACCAGCATCTTTAAGTGAATTTCCAACTTATATTGGTATTGATTAGTTGAGCTTCCTGTAGTTTGTTCATTTATTGATTTAATTGCTCACATGTATACAGCTAAATATACAGTATGTACTAGCATATGTCAATGGTACATGCACCCTGTAAGGCACTGCAAAATAATTTGAACAATAATTCATAGCAGAGAAATAAAGTTAGAAATTCTTATTATTAAATTGTTTGCAGACAGCGGTCTGCGGTTATCACAGTTGTTGTTTTTTTGATAAAGCACAAAGTACGAGGACTTAAGTCTCTAAGCAAAATATAATTTTGTAGGTTTTATATTTTAACAAGATTTTGCACTTATGGTCAATTTCGAGAAGGAACTGCACTTGAAATAGACAAAATGGAGGTCTTCTAGACTCCTTTAAAGTTGTTGCAAGAATCTGTCCAATCATGCATAGACTCTGCTCAGTGTGCCCCTCAAACAATTACCTGATGGTAAAGCCAATTACAGAGAAATAGAATTAACCGGAGATAAACTAAAGGGTGCTACTTAGAAATTTGAAGCAAAAATCCAGATCTACTGCAAATTAGGCTAAAGGCTTAGAAAGGTGGTTTGGCATATAAATCATTTTTATGCCATGTTTGCCTAGATAGAACATAAACCTTTGTTTTGGAGTACTAAAAAGTTGTGGTTCAATCTGAAAAATTATTTTTTTTTTTTGAATACCCGTACATAGCCAGCCGGGGCGAACCGCTAGTAGTCGTATTATGTAAATCAGTTGTCTAGTACTCATCATAAGACAAGGTCTGCTTGGCTGGGGGCAGAATGATGTTGTGTGAATTCTCCGGCATTATTTATTTATTTGAGGGTCGGTAACCTGCGGCAATTATTGACAAACGTTATGTCGCATTAAACAGAGTAAAACCAACTGTCTCAAATCAATTTTACATTGCAGACAAGTACTACTTAAACGTAAAAGAGAGACACCAAGGCGTATTGAGCTCCCTTAGCGAAGACATGAATTACAATAACCTACGAGTGATGTAAGAATGAAGATGACAGGTGAAGAAGAGAAAATATTGAAAGTAAATCTAGAATAAATTATATCTACTAAAGAAACCTCTAGACTAACGAAAGACACAAAAGGTGTATCGATTATAGAATCGACAAATAGTGAAGGGAAGGACACTATGGAAAACCTTACAAAAGGAACATTACAAATACGATCTGAAGAAAAGACAAACCAAAGGCAGCGTAAAAATCAACAATTATAGAAAAGACAAATACAAAAATTATTAATACACAATTTATTAAAACCAAATTAAAGAAATGACAACACGATGTCTCAGAAAGTTCCTATGAGTCACCTTAGAGGAAATATACAAGAAGTTGTATATTATGTAGTCAACACCATTTTAATGAAGAATGTGCAAAATACAAACTAAACCTACAAGGCAGGCAGGCTCGTATTCAGGGGCCCGTTCCTTGAATTGCTTTCAAACAGGTTATACCTGTAATCCTAATCGTAAATGTTGTTATTGCAGTGAATATTGGCTACCGGGCCATTTGTCCTAAAAAGTTTATTCAGCCCACTACGAGTGACGTCAGCTAAAGAAATAGTCAGTATATAATTCATATGACAGCAGGTACCTAATTACCGCACTGTTACAAACCTACTTAGTAATTGTAGGTAGATCCGAAAAGGATTAACGCTATTATCAGTTTTCTCGATTGTAGTAGTCATCGATCGAAAATTGCCGAGTTGACTGCCTCTCCGATTCTTATTGATCAAATGATCCTATCAGTACACAGTTTTAAGGTGCAAATCACCACTTAATAGATAATGAGATGAGACTTATCGATTAGATTATAATAGATTAGATGGATCTAGCGGAGTAAAGATTGAATAGTAGAAAAGAGTATAAAGTTTTGTTTATCTCGTGGAAACGATTTCGGTCATAGTCATCACCAGTGGGCACCATAAATGGCTTTTCTAATCGTTATGTTACCCATAATCCCCACGCTGAACATGCAAATTGGGGATCGTAGTTCAATGGAGTTGTCCTGCAGAGGACGCTGGTGATGAATAAGATTTATAAATACCGCCATAAAATTTTGCAACAGTAATAAAAAAAAAAGGATGTATGACTTCTGTAGAGTGGACAATCAATTCGCAGTGCACATACACCATACTGGTAAAATTGAATTTAATGAGTGATAACAAAAGTGATTCTAAATTAATGTGAATCGGACAAACTAATGCCACTATTTATTTATGAATATATTATTTAAATAAAGCAGAATAAAGACAGTTGAGCATCATCAGATCTGATATACGAACGAACAAAACTACCTTTACCTGTCTCGGTGAACTAAATAAGTAAGGTAAAATCACGCAACGGTCGCTATGCAGCGGTGGTGCATGTACCGTGGCGCAGCAGGCAACAAAGTGTATAAGTTAAAAATTATGTCAAATTTCTGAAAAGCCCTTACACCAACTGTTACGAAAAATAATGATGAAATTCAGACAAATTCTTTGGTTGAGGAGGGTCTTACGAATAAGTACTTCTACAGATATTATTGAACAAAACCGCATTAGAAATAGCTGAGTCACTACTCAAGAGAACATGAAGAGTTACATAAGACAGAGATTACAGCTTTTAATCAATTATTTCTAACAAATTTAAAACTAAGAGAAGTAGTGAACAAGTGAAAGCGAAGTAGTGAAGACCTATTTGGTTAAGAGTGTTCTCTCGTTATAAAAACGGTGTAGCAGTAAGAATTTATCACAATTTATTGTGTTGGAAAAGTCACACAATTTTATATTACATTACCTACAACTGATATATCCAGAGAAAAATTCTCACTGGAATTTTATCCAAGAATCAGCTCCATGGTGTGGAATTATGGATGGATGATTTGACAGGAAATGAAGTATAACGTGAAGAGTTGAAAGTTGTCAAAATCGTTGACTACAAAAATGAAAGAACTTGAATCCTATGTAGATTATGAGACCGTCAACCCTACGGGAAGAAAAGGAGATTCCTCAAGATCATCTGCGTGTAGATGATTTTGCAGAATAGAGAGATGTTAACCAATCAATATAAAAAGAGATAGATAAAATTAGAGCACATAAGGGCGCACTGAAAGGTTGGACAACAGTTAGTCTAAGGTTCATTTGGGCACATAAAAGTGACAAATTAAAGAGCACATAAAAGTGACAAAAGAGCACAAAAAAGTTACAAGACATTGGAGACAGAGAATTCTTTCGTTTTATAGCACACAGTTTACCTACATGAACTAAAAAGGGACAGTACAGTTCCGAAAGTTTACTAAGTTCCCAAGATTAGAGATTAAGGTTCCGAGGAACGACAAAAATAAGCTATTATATCAGGCTGCGGCGCACGCAACTAGAATCAGAAGCTGATACTCTAGCTAGAGACGTATGTAAGAGGCCAACCAGGGCTTCTCCAGTTGTTAAAACTAGACAAAAGGTCTAAGAGTGTGACAGTGCGTCTACCAGTAAATTCATGTAATGTTCAGTCTTGATTTTATATCTTTCTTTCTCATTCTTCCTTCGAAGGGGGGAATGTCGCGAAGGCGAAGAAATATTCTCAGTATCTACCTAGATAGTAGGTAGGTATATAAAGATTTTAGCTGACTGACTACAAAACCGGCCGAGGCGAGGAGGCGGGGCGTGCGCAGCGCTTTCCGTCGCCGACGGTCGGCCCGAGAACATTCTGTTACGAGACACCGGGCGAGAATGACGTCGCCGCGTCGTTGGTGAGTCACTTTGAGTTACATTGCTTGCAATTGAGAATTTTGATATCGACGATATTAGACCAATATATGTGGTCTACCTGCAGCCATGAGGGCGATGATAGTAATGACCAATATATGTGGTCTACCTGCAGCCATGAGGGCGATGATAGTAATGACCAATATATGTGGTCTACCTGCAGCCATGAGGGCGATGATATGAAGACCAATATATTGTGGTCTGCCTGCAGGCATAAGGGATCGTATCCACGTAATAGTGAAGACCAATATATTGTGGTCTGCCTGCAGGCATAAGGGATCGTATCCACGTAATAGTGAAGACCAATATATTGTGGTCTGCCTGCAGGCATAAGGGATCGCATCCACGTAATAGTAAAGACCAATATATTGTGGTCTGCCTGCAGGCATAAGGGATCGCATCCACGTAATAATAGATACCAATATATATGTGGTATGTCTGCAAACAGGGAGATGAGAGATAAGTGCGAGGCTCGGGATGGCTATAGGGGAGGTTGGAGGCCATAAGGGGAAAATTCCCCGTAATAATAAGAATCTAGAACCGGAGCACAGGTGGACTAAACATCATGCTCAAAGAACCGAATCACAGGTGGAACAACCACCGCTTTGTTGCATAACCATTTCAGCATCATATTGACATGTTTAATTTTTTCATGTTTCTTATCCAAGTTAAATATTCGTCATAAACCAGATAAATAGGTATTTGGCGACAACTTATTCAATTTTAATTTTACCTTATTCCTGTTTTGATACTAATATATAATGTGTTAGTTCATTTAATATTTAAAACATGAAATAATTTATTGGACATAACTATAGTTTTTCAGTATTTTATTAAATGCTAAACTGGCCTAGCCAGTATTTCAGGATCCAGGGCTGAACGTAGAATTTCAATTAATAAATATTAGTACGTAGACGTTCAGTTACAAAACATGGGTTAGGTAAAATATCTGATAATTTATTTTAGTAACTTTTCTTGCGCTTTTTTCTCAATTGAATAATAACATAATACATCATATTTTATTCAGCATGATAAGAACAGTAATAGACGGATAAAAAACTCACATATCAACAAATAACTACAAACAATACCGTAATGTGCAATACACACCATTTGGTAAGTATTGGTATTGGTAGGTACGCGTCATAATAAATACGTAACGTAATAATACTTTAATGATGCTGCTGAGGCTCCCTCGTTTATGTACCGCCTCAAGAGACGTTTGCTCAATAGGTATCGAACTGATGCATCAGTTCGATACCTATTGAGCAAAATAGTGTCGTGGAAACCATCATGATGGTTTCCACTTCCACGCCACCAAAACAGCATCTCTGATAAGCAAGACGAAGGCCGATCAGACCTGCATCCTAAAAACTCGAGCGGAGCATTGTGGGAGACACATCTTGCAAGATTTTTATTTTTTTTGACATTATTAGTTATGTTAAGCCTACAAATTGTGTGTATTATACCGATCTTAACTTGAACATTTGAAGTAGGTACATATTAATAATATGAGGAATAAATGTCAGACTGATGCAACGGCCTTACAGGGTTCATGTAAGTTCTACCTATTGAAATGTAACACCTTGTAATGGACATGAATGCAATAAACAAATAAATAAATAGATGTGTTGCACAAGTTTGTGGGTATGAATGATGTCTGATTAATGGTATGTAATTTAATGTAATGTAATTTATTTAAGTAGTAAATTATATATTAAAAATTATTTGTGAATAATTTGAATTTGTAATTTTTATTGACTGTAAATTTGAATTTTACTTACGAATTTTGCGTATGTTTAGTATACTGTCTGTAATGTCTGAAATAAAAGAATACAATGGGCTTTGAAACAGTCTGCAGTTATCTGAATTGCAAATACTAGTTCCAATTTGCTTATTAATTGTAATTTTCCTTGTAAAGGTTTTACCTGGTAAAAAAATAATACAATACCTACTAAGGAAATATTGTTATGAAAAGGAAATATCGAGTTGAGTCCACAGTTATAAAAACCTATATATTTAATTGGATTCTATTTGTTATTCGTTCAGTAGCTACAATCCAATTTGCCTTCACTTTTTTAGTTTTTAATTGAATCCTGCACTGTATAAAAGGATTTCATACTGCGACAATAACAAACTACGAAATAAAATTATTTGAAAAAAAAAAAAATATTATTTTTATTTTATACACGTAAAAAAAGTTTTCATTCAATGAAATTAAAAGCAAACACTGCGCCAGTCTTCTATTTATTTTAGAGCGTCAACTATTATCTGTCTTTGCGCAATGCGTTAAAAAGATGGATCGCCTCATATCAGCACTTCCGTAGGTTTAAACACGGTCTATTCATTGCGAACATCAGTATGATTCAGTGTCGTCACGTCCGTCACAAACTCAATTCTTTAATTATCTCCCAATGCCTGCTTCGTTACGTACATATTTACTGAGATGCGGAAGTTGGAACTCGTTTCCATAAACGCAACCTCATTGGGTCACACGTCACGATTATTTATACTGCTGGATGACATTTGCATGTGGACATAAACTAACACACAAGCACTTCCTATGCAAGGGATGAGCTACTAGAAATTATTAGTTCATAGTTGCGTAGTCAGCAATAATATCGCACAGTACAATTTATACATAGAGCGACATACTGTTGAATATTGATGTTATTAGTACAATATGCAGATATAGATGCACGATATAATTTATTTGTTTATACACTAATATGTGAAGTATAGTGAGACAAAGGTTTGATTAGTTGAAGAAAGGAAGGCATTACCCAACTTGGGATAAGGAAACGAATTATACCACAAGTATCATTTATCTTGGGACATCGTCTAATCACTAGCAGTCCCACATTTTTCATAGTAAAAACATACAGCAAGACTCAAATAACACGACATCATGTCTGATAAATATCCACTTCATAGGAATACAAAACTCAAAAAAAAAAATTGTATTGCGTTGTAATTCTTAGGAAATTTAATAATAATGTGAAGAGCACTTTGGCTGAATCAAAACCTAAACTAATCTTTATAAAAGGCATATTAGATTGCATGGAGACATGCTAGGTAAAACGTATGGGAAGGCGCGGGCAAAACTAGTGCTCTACAAATTGAAAGTCCATTCTGTTTTCGATTTCAATATCAAGTTTTATTAATACACTATAATACCGAAACAAAGTCGAGCAAATAATGAAACGCTGAAACCGGTTCCGCCCATTCCACCACGTGCGAGGAACAAATCTTGTTGCTGATGTAATCACAACCTTGTTATGGGGTAATTACGACCGTATTTGCAAATGAGCATTGTATACGATAATGGGTAGTTTAGGTAGTTATAGTCTGTGATATCAGTTTTAACACTGATTGTTGAAACTGCAAAAGTTCCGATAATTATAACTGTGTTGAAAATTTTAACAGCGAAAGTGGATCCATAGCGTCGATATAGATCTCCATAGTCTAGTCTAGACTGAGACATGATTTTAATGACAGCAAATAATTACTTAAAACCGGAAAAAACCGGTTATCGATTTTTCTCTTTTATTGTACAATAAATTCAATAGTATGTATTAGTAACTATTAACTAATTTAAGAATAACTTATAAATAAACCGTTTCTAACGATTTTAGTGTAAAATAAGAATATACGGATCATTAAAACTCCTAAGGTCGTTTAAAAGCTTTGATAGTATACATAGGTATGAAATACATATTATATACACAGAAACGACAGGTTTTAATACGTCCTTATGGCCGTTGTAAAGCTGTTACAAACACAAAAATCTGGTATTAGCAAAATAATCCGTAACTAACAAAGAAAATTAACAATTAAGTTAATAACATAACGAAATTTACATATGATTTTATCAGCTAACTGCAGATTGTTGCAAACAATCAACAGGTAGCTCACAGTTCAGCGACACCAAGACGCTGGCTTTTCTGGATCGATACCGCTTTTGCAAATAAAAACGAAAATCTTGCATTATGATGATTCATTACAAGGTAAGGCTAGGTAAAGAAAAAGTAGGTTTTGTGTTAACACGACATAGTAAGCAAACAGTTACGTAAGTAATGTGTACAATTTCAATTAGCGAGTGGAATAGGCGAGACCGCGGGTTTCGTGATAGATGGTTCTGCATGAATTTTTTTATGTTAATGATATATTGTGATAACATAAAAAAATATAATTACAAGTAATTGTGATTAATTATTACAACACGTAAATGCTAAACGCATGCATCCCTTCTTTCCGTTGTCATAATATATGACTTATTAACCAATAAAACTAAGATATTGTACTTGCATGTACATAAGTTGTTTTGTTCACAGTTTTTATTTTATCTTATTTGGGAAACAAACAGTTATAGTTTGTAATAACTGTTTATTTAATCAAAAACTACATAAATAACACTAAAACCAGCAAAGTTTCCACCATTAAATGAAATACCTAATAATATACTTACATCTACACTGTATAAAAATGTGAGTTACCTGTTATATCATAAATAATACCTACAGGAGGAAAAAGTGACATCTAACGCGTGTATAAATCACGCGAAAAACCACGATCTCCAAATATAACTTTACAACATTTACGTAATGTTTGTCACCATTGAGATGAATGCCTCTTGTTTACACTTTTTATAAACGTGATTTTCACTTTTCATTGGAAATTCGAGGTAGCCAATTCAAATTTACATAACTATTCGGCTATGGACTGAACATTCGCGTCTGTGCGTGCCGCCAGGCCATTCGAACTACTTGATTAAAGAAACTATTAATAAAAAGAGCACTCGTCTCTGTTTCATTAGTTTTTGAGGTCAATTACTATTATGTGTGTATCTTATTATTCTAAGAAAGCAGTCTTTGTTTGCTGTTTAAACGTTACAATCTTCCCTAGTTTTAAAGTCTTCTGTAAAGATTTCAATTTTCTAATCTTTGTATCAAAGAGATTGAATAATCACATCATCCCATTAGCGAAAGCCTTTCTACAGGACAAAGTTCACATAAAACGCCTTAAAAGATGGCACATACTCGAACTTGACTAAAGGAACTTGAAGTGTTCAACCCTAAAGATGGTGTTTTTCATTGTTGCGGCACCTCAATGTTCACCGAAGACCATATCTAATTATGGCTAAACCGATTTTAAAAAGGAAATGGAAAAGAAATTGTTTGTGTCGGTTGAAATTGTTGCAACTTTATTATTATCCCAAAGAACGTCATTTTGGTCCAAGTAGGTCGCAGGTACACAATAAAGATAAAGACGTAAACATGACAAGATATTTCCTCTCGACTAAATCCCTTGGGACGGCTCATAAACATGGCCAAGATAGTGTAATGATGCCATGAAAAGTAAATTTGCATGTCAACACTTATAAGCTTTTTGTACACGGATGTGTTAACTGTAATGTTTAAACGAGGTTTAGTAAAAGATGCACTTGAAATAGTAAATACTGTCAACTTATATCAGCAGATTAGTGATGTTTTGCTCACTATATCAGAAGAAAAAATAACGTATTAGTAAAAGTATAGATGATTACTGTGACGTCACCATAATTTATAGTATTGATTACCGTAAGAAATCTATGTGCAAGTATTAGGTACCGTTTGAGAGCTACAAAAATTAATATTAACACGCTCAGCGCCAACAGGTTTTAGTTCTAGGGTCATGGACTTGGTGTTTTTTTATTGCAGGGGTTTTTATTAGTTCTAAGTAGTACCGAAGTATTTTAATTTTTGTTTTTTCCTTATCTTCTTTGCAATGCACCTAGCATTTTATTAGTCTGGTCGTTTTAGAAACCAATATTTAAAAAAATATCCGTTCTGAACTCATTAATATTAGAACTATTACGACCTACGGGTCGGTATTTGTAGAAGTACCTGTACTTTTAATAATGTAATAAAAGTATCTATGTATATATATAATCTTTTGGTGGAATTATGGTAAGTAATCCATCTAAACCAAAACGCGGTTGCTGTTACGAGGGTTTTACGCAATATACGAAAAAAAAAGCATCGTTATTGATGGAAATCCAAACGTGCTGCTAAAATACACACCATATGAAACATAGGTATCCGATAACGCCCATGAATTAATATTCCAAAAGTAACCTTTCTTAGATTTTCCCTCATATACTTTTGTTTAACATTTTTGGAATTCAAAAGCCCTGGTGTAGTTTCCAATATCAACACTAATCGCATTCTTAAATGTATGAAAAGGTATATAATCAACGATACTGCGAAAATACCTAAGTCGCGTGTATCTTTCTCGATACACTGGTTTGGTAAAAGACTCCAGTTGGTGTATCGCAAATGATACATTGGCGCTCAGCGTGACATTTCAAATACAAAAATAATTCAAAACTCTGCTTAATTTCCCGAATGCTTCCTTCGAAGGCCTTTTCAAATAGGTACATTAAAATCAAAGGTAAAAAATATCTAATAAATAAAATCAAAACTTTCGCGGTTCGCAGAATCCGGTCATTATCCATATCAAAACGGTGGATGAGTAACAACCCTATTTTTTAAGTTTCTCAGACATGTCTGCACTGCTGTAGCCTTGACAATACTATTCATATGAAAAGTGTTCTTTACGAAAGTGTTGCATACGCCGTCTCGCCAGTCATCCGTAAATCCGTGCAATACCGAAACTGGAGCACTATGTTTCTAAGACAAGAAAATAGGCCAATTTGAACTTTGAAATATAATGCTTACGGTTCTAAATTATTATTATTAAGAGTGGTCATTATTTGCCAATGTATATCTGGCATCGGTTTTAGTGAAAACTTTGTAAATATTTCAAGAAACCTGTTAAGGTGGATACTGTTATGGGCGTACCGCGGGTTATTGTAACGATTTATTATTATTATTATTTATTTCTTATAAAATTCCTTTTAATTTATCTTTGTCAGGATTTGTACAGAATGCTACATTCCTCGGGTAAGATACTAATTATTAAGTTATTTATTTATTAGCATTGTATCAAAACTTACACAACTTACATTTCAGAAGTTACGGAGTTAGAGTTGCTACTAGCGGCTCGAGGTGTGCAGATTATCAGCGCAATATTCGAGACTAGACAGATTTTAGCACACGGCACCGCTTCGTATTATGTTCGCTAAGAATGGTTCATTACACCTCGTAACACCGGTCAGTAAATGGCTTTATAAAAGTCGTAGGTAAGTAGGTAAGCTCTACCACTAATTAAAATCCGATAAATTGACTCGCTCGACCAATTTTTTGACATCAACCAATGATTTATAGTCACTTCTGATAACAGTGGGTATATTGCTTACTGAAATTAAATATGGAACACCACACTCACCCTGATTTCCAATGACACTGGGTTTTTCCGAATGATGAGGTATCACTTTTTAGGGTTTTGCCATCGGTTGCAAAACCCTTATGAAATCGCTTTGGGTCTGTTTTGTGTTTTGAATCCTTAATATCTCAGAAACTACTGCAGCTATTGACTTGAAATTTGAAATATTAATACATTTTGTGCGCCCGTACATATTTATAGAAAAATAAATAAAAATAAATGAAAAATCAAAATGAAGATTTTCCATACAAATTTTGAAATCAAAATTTTAAATGGGTCCTACAGAGTTGAAAGTCGTATCAAATGAAAGGTATTGGTTTGTTGATTCCAAAATAGTTTTTGAAATTTTGGTAGATTTTATACTTTTTAAAATATTTTGAAAAAGGTCAAAAAAATGACCATTCCCCCCCCCCTATCTCCGAAGATTGCAGAGTGATCGACATGATATGTAGCAAGTGTTTGTAGATATAGATCTATATTTTACAGGAAAAATATAGAGAAGTCTGTAAAAATAATACTTTTTGAAATATGGTCAAAAAAGGGCGGGAAAAATTTCTGAAGGGGTGACTACCCCACCGAGTTGGGGATCAAATGAAAGGTATTGGTTTGTACATTCCAATACAGTTTTTTAAATTTCGAAAGATTTTATACTTTTCGATATATTTTGAAAATGGTCGAAAAATTGACCGGTACCCCCCCTCTATCTCCGAAGATTGCAGAGCGATCGATGTGATATGTACCAAGTGTTTGTAGATATGAATCTATATTTTACAGGAAAAATATAGAGAAGTCTGTAGAAGTAATACTTTTTGAAATATGGTCAAAAAGGGGGGGGATAATTTTCTAAAGGGGAGACTACCCCCCCAAGTGGGGTATCAAATGAAAGGTATCAATTTGCACATTCCAAAACAGTTTTTGAAATTTCGATAAGTTTTATACTTTTCGAAATATTTTGAAAAAGGTCGAAAAATTTACCATTCCCCCCCCCTTATCTCCGAAGATTGCAGAGTGATTGATGTAAAATGTACTAAGCGTTTGTAGATATAGATCTATATTTTACAGGAAAAATATAGAGAAGTCTGTAAATATAATACTTTTTGAAATATGGTCAAAAAACTAATTTTCATACAATGGGGGCTATTTCATTAAAAGTAATATCAAATCAAAGGTATGGATTTCGACAATTCAAAACAGGTTTTGAAAATCGTCTAAGTTCCATACTTAGTGAAATAGGTTGAAAAAAGTCGAAAAAAAATTGTAGGTACCAACCCACTTACCTACCCACTAATCTCTGTAGTAACTGTTATAGTAGTTCCACAGCGCACCAAAACCGTTGTTCTCAAAATTTTTGAGAAGAGATATGTATCCTAGATAATCTAACAGTATCCAGTATCATTTACCCACAAGCTAAGCAGAGCTTGTGTTATTAGTATTACTACGATAGCTTTTATACTTAATAAAGTATAAGTATCACATGAGATGATTTATTTTTGTGTACAGAAAAGGATAAGAACACCCGAACAAATAATCTGAATATCCTACAAATATTAGTCCCGAGGCAGAAATCAAACCGCAACCTCCTGCGTTGTAAGCCCACCGCGCCAACAGGTCGTCATATACGTACTTACCTACCTAAACGACACAAGTTCAAAACCCTCGGCGCGCGAGTTACACTCGCACTTGTCGTACTTGTTTATTAGTCACGTCACATAAGTATAATAAATATAATAATACGTTGAAAGACCTTCTGGTGGGTTACCATAATCTACTCTTACGAAAAAGGTGAGCCGGGCCTCTCACACAATTATAGTCTAATTAATTAACTTTTAATTATTTTTGAATTTTTCATTCATTTGTAATTTTACACTCTATGATTGATTGTAGTTAGGTAAAAATAAGTTTATTCACTTTCTTTTTTCTATATAATTTTATTACCAATCCAATTAAATTGCTGCAATTGAATCGACCTTCAAAATAGAGTACATGACTGCATTAAACATTGATAAAGATATAATAATTGCTGTGACCTTGTTCGAGGGCAGCATAATTTATAGAAAGGACACACCCAGACCATTATGAACAATGCCGCATTAAAGTAGAAAACAGGTAAATAACCAGGGTTTGGTAACTAGTGTTAGCGACTGAAAAAAAGAAGACGCCTTTCTGTGAATGTGAAACTTGTCAAGCGCCCGTGGCCAAGGAGAAGAAGCGAAAAATGCGCGTAAAAAAGAGGTAAAAAAGGACGATGACGTGAGATGACGAGAACAACAACAGTGTGTTTTGTATAGAAGTGGATGTTAAAACATGAAAAACGCAAATAGAATGTAATCAACAACCCTTTCAATAAAGTTACCATCATGCTTTTGTATTTTGGACTGATTTTTCTAACACTAGTAATTCGGCTTTTTGAAAATAGCTTGGACTATGTATCTGATACCAATTCTTCTAATAGAGGACAAAAAGTTTTAGTGATGAGAAAGTTGATGCATATAATTTTTTACGGTCAATAAAATGTCAATTTATAGTAAGTAGGTATAGCGGGAAGCAACTTTGTTTTATACTACGTAGTGATTCATCGTATAGATTTAGGCTTACGGACAAATGGACTTAGTCGACGATGTTAGCTATAGATTAACTAAAAAGTTCATTAAAAAATAAGTAGCATCAAGCGAAACTTATTATTGCCTATGGACATTCTTGGACCCAACTCTAGATCATTTTAAAATCCGAATTTTATTGTTAGGTTAGCTACAAACTAAACCAAGGCCAATATCCTTCTACTTATCAATCAAGTCCACATTCTAGACTAAGCCGCGGTCCAGTCGCATAATAACGTCATTATGAAGGTACGGGCTAAGTTACGTTAGGTGCTCTCATAGCCGAGATGGCGAGATGTGTATCAAGAGAGACATTACTCTACTTTCGGTGACGCTCTACACTTTGATACTCTATACTAGAATGTCTTAGATCCTGGATTCTAATTCACCGATCGAAAATCAACCGTATCTACAAATAAAATAAAATTTGTTTTTGTGATCTCTGTTGAGGACGAATGTCCGTATGCCATGTAGGAAGGTGTGATTCCCGTCTGGGACAAATGTTTGTACGATCTGCAGATATTTGTTCAGAGTGTTCTGGTCGTTTTCTATTTATAATAAACAAAATATCTATATAATATTTTGTAATAAGTATATCAGTTAATAAGTTTAAGTATATCAGTCATCTAGTACCTACCCATAATACAATATCTGCTTATCTTGGGGCAAGATGATGCTGTGAATTGTCCAGCATAATTTATTTATTAATTCAAAATAAACAAAAAACTGGAGATTTCTATAGAGAATCATCGGATTTGGTGATCGTCGACGTTTTCACTGTACGATTGGGAAACGAGATACTGGCACGGCAAAAAAAAAACTCTTGCAATCGCCTCTTGAATCCGATGCCATAATAATGCCATAACTAGGTACCTACTCGTAGTTCATTATTTTCAAATCAGATTGAGCTCGAAATAGCGAATCCCTATTATAGATAAGCGCTTTTAAATTACACTTTGTCATTGGTTTTGAAATCCAAAACTATAAAACACACCTGACTTGAACTAAGAAGTGGGTACCAAATTTGTGTAAAATCAATGTGCTTTATTTCCTTTAGAGATCTTACAAGACTCTTGGACACGTCAGAAAATACAAATTAAGTATGTAATTAACCTTGTTTATTGTATAAGTTTACTTTATTTTACTATGTTTGTTTGTATGCTGCCTATGTTTGTGAACCAAATAAAATAATTATCTATCTACATCTAATACTGGGGAATAAAGTGGTCACTTTAATTCATTGTTCACTTCAATCTTTTTAAAGTAAAGTAAAGAAGCGAACAAGAAACATTTATCTTGTTAGATTGGGTAGTAGGGTAAGTCGTCCCAAACCTTTTTATCGTCTAATTTATCGTCGTTAGAATATAATTCTGATATTTTATAGTAAGCCTATTTGCAAGGAATATTTTTGACAATCCTTTTGTATTTATATTCATAGATAATTTTGCAACTCACTTGGAGTTTTGTTATAGAAGATATACATTGCTCTTTAAAAGATACAATAATCTATTGTAGCCTAGTAGTTAAGCGAGTTTATTCTTATTTCTAGTATTTAAATTATGTACATATATCTCTATTATTAAGGATAAAATATAAAAAAGAAGAACAACTCACTGTGCAAAAATACGCAATGGATTGGATCCATGTTTTGTACTATTCCTACTTAGGTTTATAACTCTAAACACGCTATAGAAGCACGTGTAAAGTCGTAATTAGCACATCGAGGAAATATCTATTCAAAACACTGATAAATCGAATGTTTTAACAAAAATTGCGGTAAGTAATTAAGATATACGGATAAGAGGTTATTTAATAATGTATATTGGACAAAACTATAGAAGTAGTCGTTACTGCCAAAATATACCTTTGTTAACTGTCTGGTAGTCCGGTGTGTAGCCAATAGACTTTTGGTGTTTTGCGAAAAGGCCTAGCGATGGCGTATTTTATGAAATAGCATCTTCATATCTTGGTGGTTTTAATCTGAAGTTGAAGTAGTCAGTTGCTCCCAAATTTACTTTTGTTACCTGTCTGGTAGTCCGATTTGTGGCCAAGGCTTTCGGTACATTATGAAAAGGCCTAGCACAGACATATTTTATTATGGTTATAATCGCGCCCAGTATATGTACAGTGCCATTTATTGTTAATTGAATCCCGTTATGTTTGACGACTTTTCTATTAATACAGAATTTTTAAACTAGAGGGTAAAATAGAAATAGGAAATGTTCAAAATTGTCACAATATTACGTATGAAATATTACGCTTATATGGAATAACTTACAATGGAAACCAAAGCAACAAAAAAAGATCACTGGCTCAGCTTAGCTTAGCGCGGGTTTTCAGCGGTGATAGCAACCGTTTTATATTATGTTAAAAAATAATAGTAATATAAAACTAAAACTGACGTGATAATGAGACTTGAAACCTGCAGCTAATATTGAACGTACCATACATAAAGGTGACGAGCCAGCCTCATTATTTAAATTAAGCTCTAATCATTTGTAAATTATTTATTTGTATGAAGTTAATAATGAAGGTAAACGATCTAAATCTAAAAGTGTTGACGTTCATCACACCACATTGAACTTCCATCAAATACGCAAACAAAAACCTCTGAGTACCGTTGAAAATTACTTTTAGTACTATTTTGTACTCCATACTTTTTACTCGTATCAAAAGTCTTTTTACGCTTCGTGGTACATTAAAATTAAATTTTACTGAGAGAGACGTTTCGTTATGCCACAGATAATATAGAGCTGTTATGCTTTACATTGTTAGGTACATACTTTCATAGAGATATTATTTCAAAGCAAACGGGCCACACTGCTGGCAGATGCTGGATGCGACAAGCCGAAGACAGGGCGCTATGGCGCTCATTAGGGGAGCCCTTTGTCCAGCAGTGGACTAACATAGGCTGATGATGATGATGATGATGATGGGCCACACGGTGGTGATAATTTATTTTGTGTCGGAAGAGCAAAGTAGAACAGCAAAGTTACAGACTAACCCCCCTTCTCCCCCAAAACCCCGTCACCACTGTTAGTGAAGGAATTGCGTCGGCTGATAGTTAAAAAGTGGCGGCGTCGTCGTCGCTCGCTTTTTTGGCTGACACAGAAGTGGCCAATAAGTGGCCAGTCTGAAGGTATCTCGCACGTGCGGTTCTCATTTATAATTCTATTGACAACGTAGATCACGATTTTAATCTGCTATCATTATTATGATATTCATGTTGGTTAGTAACCACTTAACACCAGCTGGGATATTTATTTAAGTACTTGCTGCCGTTTCTTGTAGTTAATTTATTATGGCAATTACTTTCCTATGAGTAGACTAAAAATCGTGGAGACTTTTCATTCGCAGACTGTATCGTGCGATGTTCTTCAAAATGAACATAAGTATCAATAAAGCTTCTACGGTGTCCTTGCTGTATTAAATATTAAAATTGAAGACGATTAAATGCACATATTAATTGGTTTAATACATTCAACATGCAATCAGTCCTCGGCGGAAATGTCAATCTCTGAAATTGGGTCAAAATCAACTTTATATCTGCCTCAGGCAGCAAATGGAAAAGACGTCAAGATCTCTGATAAAACTACCTGAGATGTTGTTGATTGAGACAACTAGGTACGGAAACGCAAGAGTTATTCTATGCAGGAAATTCTATACAAAACAAAGAAGTAGTGCCCAGATTAGTTTTGTTTAAGAAAACTCAAACTAAGAATGCTAAATAGATGGCGGAGCCATCGAATGAGTTCAGGAAAATCATGATCAGCCAAAATCCATCAGCGAGGTTTGCTATTTCAACTTTGTTATAGCAACTATTTTCATAATTGTCTTAGTAAAAGCTCTTCATGATTGCATAAAAACTTTTGATTGTCTCGAGTAGCAGTGCACCATCTGTTGCCAAATAAATCGTGAGAGGTGTGTTGATAATGACGCCACAAGACTTCTAATTATACGTTCGCGGGCTTACAAAACTTCTCTAGCTATATATTCTTCACAAACCGTGTTGATAAGTGGTGAATCAGTAGATTTTGATGGACCAATGTGTTTTTTTGGCATATAGCAGCATTCGTATTTGTATGCAATACTCGTGGTTATAGTATTCTACATATTTGTATTCAAGTTCGAGAAGTTTTAAAATTACAATATTATTATGGACAATCGGCATTTAACAATTTAGGGAAAAACCCTTGTAACTAATATGCGATGCATTGTCTAACCTGACTAATTAACTACCTACAAAAATACATGACTCAAATAAATAGCATGTATGACTTGCCTTTATGCCAGCGTATCTAAAATATCTCTTACCTTTCAACGAGTGGCAGGACGTTGTCAAGGAACTCGTATCCAGCGTGAGTGGTGTATGTGATGGACTCATGACACGGCACTTCACCGTGGTCAGCGCGCACATAATTCTTCAGCACCCAGTAGTACCCTCGCTGGACCGTCTGAGGCTGGAACGGTCTGTCCGTACAAGCCAGCAGCTTCCGAAGCCTCGAGAGAGTCGCATCCGATAAAGCATTCTCATCCTCTATGTCCAGGCTCTCACTAACTAACTCATCCTCTAAAGTTCCAGCATTACTCTTCTTCTCAGTGACAGCAACTGATACTGTGCTGGATGCGACCTTCTTTGTCGATGTCGCTGTTGAAGGCACTAGTGACTTTTGAGATGTCGACTCCTCGAATATTCTAACACTTGAGTCTAATATTCTCTCGTTTCTCGTGTCTATCGTTGTGTAGTTTTTGATATCCTCTCTGTTGAGGTATCTGAAGTCTGCGGCTTTAGTCTCAGATCCATCGGCTGTAATCGTAACCCACTCGCCATTATTATTAGGATTTCCTGAGAAGTGCATCGCCGCGTATAAGATCACACAGATGTTGATCACAATGCTCACTCTAAACACGAGGTTACGTCGATTACCCAACATGGTTATAAAGGCACTTTCACTTAAGAACTAAACTTTAAGTTAGAACGTCCTTCGTCGTCCTCTAGGACGCAGTTTTCTGTAGGGGCCTGTTCGTGTTAGCATCACAATTTATTCCGACATCAGTAGCTGTGGCGTGGTTGGAAGCGCAGCGCCTCCCACGTTGAAATACGATACCTCTTCTGAAACAAAGAAAACAGAATTCTGTTAATAATTATAATGGATAAGTTCTCATTACAGGCGAAAAATTTATGATCACAAGATCCACTAATAATACATCCTACGTGTATAAAAATCACGTATTTTTCGTATCTCGAACAAAAAGTAGAACGCAAAATTCATTGTCGTGTATATTGAAAAAGGAAATTATTTTATCAAAACACCTGTGAAAACCTGTTGTAAATAATAAACTCATATTCCTTAAGCCAGATCATAAACTTGATTGCCTGTGCGTGTGAGAGTACAAGAAAATTGGTCTTAAAGTCCTTGCTTCATGGCTGAAGATGACTGAGAAATTTGAAAGCATGAGGATTCTTGTAATTAGGTTCCATCCGTGTGCCGTTGTTCCCTCTATTTTCAATTTGCAATAAAATTTTCTGTCGGTTCCTTAGACAATACATTTAATTTTACTTGCATGTTATATTGGTGACAGAATGGCAGTCTCAAAGGTAATTGCAAATTGTATTGTATAGACTGTTTAGTACTAACTCAGCAGTAGCGTGATTTGACGCCTATTTTAATCGTTCATTACTGAGTATATAATTATTAATTACCAAAGAAAATTACAACACATAACAGTATAAACATTTTCCAACTACTATTTCCTAAAAGTCTAAGCGGTCACCAGAAGACAGAGTGACCAGAATGCTGGCGGAATTGCCGCGTTAGACGGCGATGCTAATTCGTTGACCGATATAAAAGCCGGCATTCCGATCACCTGTAGACTCTATGAGTCCCCGAAGACCCTTGAAATCTGCTTGAAATATCGTATTTCGGAACATTTGTTGCACGGGTCTAAGTTTTCACACGACACCACGTCGTACTTACTTACATTTTGGGAGAACGGGTCCACAGAACGGTCCCCTGAAGCCATGGACTGGCGAGCGGCAGCTGGGTATTTTATATACATTAACATAAAAATATACTAGTACACAAAACAATAAATATAAACTCATTATTTACACTTGTCAAAAATTTTGATTCTGCGCTAGGCAGCGCGACTAGTGCTGCTAGGGTGCAAGCTAGGGCATGCAGAAACCGGATCCGGTTTCAACTTTTATTTGGATACTTACAGCCAATTTCTTAATATCTAACATTTATTCTAATTAAAACACAGAAAATAATAACATAACGTCAGAAACTACCAGTGTTACTTTATAAACTGAACAATACGGATTAGTTGCATTTCGTGGGGCATTAATTTGGAGTAAACAATCAAGTAAGTTGCAGTTCGAGGGTTTTATTACGTGGCGAAAGAACGACCTAAACGATTATATTATGTACTTATATTCATTCAGTACTACATTTTAAGTATTGATAATAATATATATTTTATTCTGTACCTGCCTACTACTTCTTATATCCAAATAATTATTTCCATCCAAAGGTTGCCTGAAAGAGATCGCCTCTAAGCGATAAAGCCACCAGGTACTTGTCATATGTAATTTCTTTTGTTATGTTCTATTTGTGGTGTACATTATTTTTCTTCAAAATCAAGAACGTTACGTATTTTATGACATTTCGATGACCCTCATGATTTCAGACTTAAGTAGTACTGAAAATAAACTCATCCTGTATATGTATAATACTAAAAATTCTTTATTAATAAAATAATTGTAAGATTTCTTGAAGAAAGTTATTTTGTAAAAAAAGTAGAATGAAACAATCATTATGTAATAATCCGTTATTAAATCTTCTTAAAGAACCGGGGAAACCGGTGTTACTACTTTTGTTACCGGTTCCATACATTCCTTGAAAGGGAAAGAACCGGGTAGAACCGGGTTAAAAAAGAGCGTCTCGGCTCTACTATAGTTATAGAGCGGAGAGATACGATTGGATTTTGTTCTAGCCTTTTGGTTTGAAGTTCAACAGCGGGCAACAAAAATACGTAGGAAAAGTTCTGTGCGTCCAAAATAAAATTGCTCGTGTTCAATATCAGTGTCAAAGAAGTAAGCGAGATCAACGATCAGTGTGGTAAATATTTGGGTATTAGACAAAAATAAAATCCACAGCTAATTTTAATAGTAGGGGAGTTAAAATAAAAAAAATTGTCATACCAACATTCAAGATATTTTTAATAAGATATTGGTAAGTACCCAATAATAAATAGATTTAAAATATATAAAAAAACTCAAGTACTTTCAACCTTCAAACCTTCAATTCCTGTACCTACTTTATCTAATATCGATACTAAATTATAGGTTTACCTAGAAAGAAAAGTAATTGTTTTTTGATTACTTTTGTTTAACAGTAATTGTTTTTCAATTACTTTTCTTATAAAATAATGAAAACCTTTATGGTGCAGCGGGCGAATGAGACACAGAAGGTTGTTGTGAAGGGTTCGATTCTCGCCTCGGGGCAAATGTTTGTTCCGGGTGTTCTGGGTATTTCTATTTACAATAAAAAATATCTATGATTATGTATTTATGATAAATCATTTATTGGTACAAGCTCTGCATAACTCAGGGCGTTTGTATCATTGTCACAAAATAGTAAAAACAAAATCGTTTCCCGCTGTCTGTCCCTATGTATGCTTAGATCTTTGAAAATACACAACAGATTTGATGCGGTTTTTTGTAGATAGAGTGATTCAAGAGACATGTATAACATATACCAGTGCGAAGCCGGGGCCGGTGGCTAATTTATTTATGTTTTAAAAGTAATAGAATATTTTAAAAACTCTTTAAAGCTGTGTAAACTTTTCCTGCGTCAAGCTTGTATTCTGCCTATCAAGAACTCGTTTACCTACTCATCTAAAAGCGTTAAGGAGAGCGATTAAACTAGGCGCCCATGGGACGCCTAGTTGTACATCAATTACTTAAGTTTAACTGATTCAGATAAATAATATTGTGGCATTTTATTAATGACAGGATACGTGCGATAAAATCTATATACTCGTAACTATTTGATAAACGGTTAGAAAAATAGCGACATATTTTTAGTAGTTTGTTTATTCTTAAACGTGGATTATCAGGTATCTTGAAAAAAATTCTGCATTTCTTAATGACTCTCAGCTTGAATCTTCTGAAAAAACTTCTCTTCAGTTAAATTATTGCTATTTTATCCCTTCTCATACAGATCTAAAGCTATACCTGTCGCTAGTGTATCTTGGGACAAATCAATCCATAAAATTTCAAAATCGGGAATATTTAAAAAAAAGTTAAGGATACCTATGAAAACTTTAATAATGTAACCCAAGTTGTATGTGTATGTGTAAAAATTTGCCGCCGGGGTGGACCACTAGTCGTAATAATTAAATATGTAAAATTAAGTCGCCGGTCCTCTATATCGTCATTATATTATTTGTATTTGTCTTTTATTTTTGCGTAATAGTAAGTATAAGTACTAAGTTTCCTAAAAATTGTAGGTATAATCCTAAAAAAATGCAAAATTTAAACTTGTCCTCTTATTTGATTTCATGACTGAGATATTTCAACGACCTGCACTGCCGAGCTATCTGGCACCTTAATATACATCACCAGCCTATAATAGTCCACTGCTGGACATAGGCCTCCCCTAATGAGCGCCATAGATGGCATCATTATTTGGGGGTTATTGCCCATAATCCCCACGCTGGGCATGCGGGTTGGGGATCGCAGTTCGGTGTAGTTGTTCTGCAGAAGGTGCTGCTGCCCGCCCCCCGCTGTGTTTACCTTAGTCGCCTCTTACGACACCCACACGGGAAGAGTTGGGGTGGTGAAATTCTATGCCGGCACCACACGGCACCTTAGTATACACAAGTTACTAAATTATAGTATAATTACATAAGTAAGAGTCCGTAGGACTGTTCATAGGTGCGTCTGACCCACAAACTGTGATCACTCAAGTTAATTTCAAAAGCTATTTCTTACTTATACGAGTAATTACAGTGAAAATAAATGACTCATAAATTATTTTATTATAATTGACAACCTTCAACTCGAGGGTCTGGCCGCTAACAATAACAGTACTAAGCCGTTATTCAGCACCTGTAATTATAAAACATAGGACCAGCCTGCGGTTTCACTCGCGTTTCTCCTGGTGTACCCAGAAGCATCCATGCGCTATTCCTCCCTCTTAAATTATATTCCGAAAATATTTTTTTGTTTCGGAATAATGTAGCTTAGGTAAATCAGAATAAACTAACATCTCCACAGACATCTTCATAATTAACTAATCAATGATCAAAACATCTCAGGCGGTCTCAACTTCAATTCGGCAATAGAAATAATTATTTGACCAGAGATTTGATCATTGATTAGTTAATCAGCGAACCAACAACCGGCTGTTTCCTTCGAATTTGTATTATATGATTGGGTATACAAGTAGCCACCTATGTTGTATTTTTTGTCTATTCATTTAGTGCCTATTGGGTTTTGTATTTCGAAATGTCAAGACATTTTAAGGTACAAACTAATTTATTGACCGCACACAAGAACTTCTTTCAGTAAATTTGTTTGAAGTATCATCATCGCCTTGAACTTAATTGACTCCGTAGGTTTACTTATCAATTATTTAACTAGACAACTAGACCTAATTATAGAGGCTTTGAGTAAAGTCAATCATGGTTAAGGGTTTCGTACATTGTACTCACAGTAACACATTTTTAGGGTTTCTAGATGAGTTTCGAAAACCTTATGGTCTCGTCTTTTTAGAGCCCAATAGGTACTAACTGAATAGACTCTAGTCCGGTTTTAAATCTTTAATATCTCAGCAATTACCGCAGCTTCTAACGTAAAATTAAAAAAAAAAATTTATAAATAAATTGTACATTACAAAAATAAAGAGTCTGTAAAGAGCTATTTCATTAAGTTTGATATGAAATCAAAGGTGATTGATTGACTTAGACATCTCTAAACAGCTTTAGAAAATGGTCGAAGTTTCATACTTATTGAAATACATTGAAAAGAGTCGAAAAAATTACCAGTTGGTACCCCTAACCACCAAAGTAACTACATAGTACATATAGTTTTTGTAGGTATACATAATCGACAAAAATTCGAAACCCTTGGCGCACCAGTTACACTCGCTGTTAACTGATCTTGTTCCTCGCAGATGCCACGCAGAGCTTTTTGTACCGGGGAAGATATTATCTACACCTAACATAAATTTATTTGAAAATTTTTGAGTGAAATAATAATCTAAACTTTTGAGTGTAAAACATGTCTGGAGAACTGACTGTGCTAAACCAGAAAGTATAAGTGTAAATTGATTTAGTTCCTATGTTAGTAATCAGCTTCTAAAAGTTCGGCTTCAAGACAGAATAGTCAATATTGAGGAGGATATGAATAAACTTATCTTGTAAGGTATTGTAGACATTACGGGACCACTTGATGACCATAAAGCGGGTACCGCTTAGATTTCTGAGAAGCGCTTGACTTATTTCTACCTACGCACCAATAGAGTTGGAAAAACTGAAGACTTTCCCATTTCCATAGTGTTTTTGATATAATAACGGAGAGTTTTATTTTGCTAAGAGATTGGCTACAAAATTCCTGGTATAAAAGAATATTCTTTTGAATAAAGGTCAACATTGTTTTGAAACAATCGCAATTCAACTCAAAATACATAAGGTGAGACACTACCATACATTTAAGTTCCAGAGAATTTTAATCAAAATAAGTCAGTATATTATAATCTCTTTTAAAGTTTTTTAGGAAGAGTCTAGTTTTTAGCTCTTTTTGGATGCGTAAGTGCCGAAGAACGAACATACATGAACCATCCTTCGTGGATGTATGCGATGATGATGATGAGTCAGGTTCGGTCTATACAGACAGCTCAGATGTTAAGACATCTTCATGATTGCTTCATCTATTTAAATGCGTCCATTTACATTTATTTTGGCAGAGACCTTGTGTCCGAATAAAGATCGAGATTTACCTCCTGTTTTATAAGGCGTCAATCGTCAAGGCGTGTAATATTAAGAAGTTGGCCTTGACTCCAATTGTAGCTCAACCGTAGCGCTACTGTTATACCAACAAACTGTGGTTTATTCTGTGTAAAGCTAGTTGAAATGCCCGACTTTGTTTAGAAAGTCCGCTATAATAAAAATGTCTGTAAAAACCTGTGTATTGTCTAGCGTTGTTAATGATTTATTTTCCGACGTTTCGGATACGGTGGCGTTGCAACCGATCATGGTTACGGGATGACTCATGAACCTGCCTATAGGTAATCGCAGTGACCGCCAAGAATTGCTGGCAGTTTCCGTGAGTAGCCTCCATTCACCTTCAGAACTATTACGATGCTTCTCCGCACTTCATGTGACCTACGCATACAGAAAAAGTCTTCAGTTCTTGAAGTTTCTTGATTGGTGATAGTAAATCGGTCATTTACTTGACATGGTTTGATGTTACTTTTACTTCTTAGTATTTTAACGAATAGTAACGGGCTATTCTTTATATGTGTACTTTCTATTCCATCACAGGATTTTTCGATGGTTTGAAATTATTTGATCGTATAATCTTTTTTTTATCCCCTGTACTGGTAACCTTAACAAAAGCTCTGCCTACTTTGAATACTAGATATTGTATAGGTACTTAAAATTTAACGTCGCCTAATTTTAGGAAGAAAAATATTGACTAATATTATTAATATTGACTAGACTAACTCCGCGTAAACGTTTTAGTTAAAATGTTACTAATCTATCCATCTAAATAATATCGCAATGAACTTTTGTCCACAAAAAACGCTAAAGTATATTATTTATCAGTATTATTTTGTAATTTCATCACATTACTACATTCAGACAAACTTTCGATTCATTTATGTTAGTAGACCGATGTCCGTAATACAACTGTAACCAGTTATTGAGTGTTTTATAGCGTTTCCTACTGCGATCTTTTTACTGGCTCGAGCGAGGCGGAAATTAAATCTTAGCTTACATTACTTGATTGAACGATTAGCTTTCGTGCTGCTAAAATGCTAATTTACCAGGGTTTGAATGTAAATAGGTCTACGGTAACACAGGAATGTTATTAAGGTTTGAATCACTTGTTTTCAACAAATCGTGTGGGTTCAAAGCAAAATAATCCAAAATCCTAATTTAACAGTTTTATTGAGTATAAAGTTGTACTGTACGAGTTCTAATCGTATGTTTCTTACAAACCGTTTGGGGACAAAACTTCTGAATGTGTTATAATTATTTGGATTTACTACGTTATAAATCTGAGGGAATTCTGAGAAAATCAGGATACATTTTTGTACCGTACGTACCTAGTAAAGCTATGAATCTGAGCCCTTATTATCACTTGTGCGCATAAGCTTTATGTATATATGATTTCGAATTTATTTCGCTTATAGCATTATATGATTTCGAAAACCTATCTGTAAGTGATCAGAAAATCAATACCGCTTTATTTTTTATTTGAAAATAATTTATCGTATCTTGTAATATATGTACCTATCTTGCCTAAAGAAATTAATCTCTTACCTTATTGTGGTGTTTACTTGTGTGTGACTCTAGATTTATCAAGACTATCCTAAATTCCCAACCCCACATTAAAAACTACATACCTCTTCTTCTCTATTATTGCTTATGTGGTAGATAGCGTCGAACTTCCATCCACACAGAAAAGCTGAACCGAATCCACAATATTTCATGTTGCAAAAATAGAGTTTCCAACATTTATCGTCAATAACTCATCCTTTATCTGCTTAGTCGGCACAAAGCTTGCATTCATCCTACTTTGTCATAATTATCCTATTAAATAAAAATAATATGCCACCCTTGAGAAGAATCATCAGTCATTCCAAACCAGCAATATCCGTCCAAGAAAACCATCAGTTTTAATGGAAATCTTGATGGATTTTGTTACTTGGTTACGCGGATTTTTATAAGAAATATTGTTAATGTTCACTAGCCGTTGTTAGTATATTGAAAGGGACGTACTTGTTTATGTATTGTTTATGCAAATAAAAGATTTATATCATATTCATATAACACTTTAAGTAGGTATTTAAAAACTTTTCTAAGTGATTGTAATAAACATACATAACAATTTGATGGTGTCCGAAACGTTAGTTTAGAGGACAAAGTGTCCGAAAATGTTTTGCTCCAAACGTTATGTAGGTACATGATGTTCCCTACGCCTCAACGCCTACACCACCGCCGGGCGCCGCCGAACAAGGCATAGACAATGCGCCTATCTTCTGTCTTTTTATTCCATAGAGTTAATATAAGTTTTTCTATCTACCATAGACTACTGCAGTGTCCTATACCACATTACCACATACATCAAATCTACCAACTAACCCATTTATGTAAGCTGTTAAGTTTAGCAAGCCAAATAAATATTCCACAAAATGAACAGAATACAAAGTGTATTCAAACTGCTGCATCTATAAACGCTGCAAGTCTTCAGTGCATGTTTATGTGCCCACAAAAAGGTTGAACACGTCTGACAAACGCATTCCCATGAATTCCTATTCAGTTTGCAGAATTTACTGTAAGTGAAGTAAAGTAAACTGGTGGTCTTGTCCGTGCGCCCGTTGAGTGTGGTCACAACGATTTGTATGGTTAGCTGATGGCAAATCGTTTGTGTGGGAAACCGAATACTGGATTCTGAAGCGTTAGGTTCTCTGTTTATTGACGTGCAGACAGACAATGTAACCGCTTATGATTTATATATGCGTTTGCAAAGTAGGTTTTTTTCTTTAATTTATTTTTTGAAATCTTGCATCTTTTTTACATGTATGACCTAATGCAATAGCGTGGTCAACATTATTTAATTATCACAATAAAAATAACTCAATGTCAGTTTACATACATTAGAATTTACAATAGGACAGATTGATGCAGCCCTTGCGAAGTTGCACCATGAACAGTTGAATACGTAAATGGTCTTCGCTCCCTGATTATTTTATTTACACTACCTGTACTCGCGACTTCGTTCGCGATGGCCATGCATTCTTTCACAGTTTCTGTCATTTTAAATTCAACTTAGCACATAAACTTCAATGTGCAGTATTTAATCTGTTATACTTTTATTAAAGTACATACCTACCTCATTTAGGTAAGTAGATGACTTGTGTCATGTAGTCCTGTAGATAAAAAATGCGAATAAAAATAAAAATGCAAGTGTATCTGCATTATTGCATACCAATTTAACACTATAAATGGCATTTTTATTTATAAAAAGAATCTATTCACAAAGATGCACTCAGCATAAAGGTCTCATTCCACTCCACATGACGGAATAGTCGCACGCGACGCGACGTAACATTCAAGGCACAGTGCGACCTTCAGCAGGGAAAGTGTTTTACTTACAGATTATAATGTATTGTTCTTCCTACAAATGTGTGGATGTGAGCTTTTGTTAGCTAATTCATGACTAATTCGTGATTGATGGCTTCCATTGTATTCGTTTTGCAAGCCGAATTAAGTTTTAAAGTTAGAAAGGACTTTAGTTCTTTTTGACGCTTGATTTTGCGCTAAGAATTTTAGTTGTATATTATAAGAGCTGTAACAGGCATTTTATTATACTAAATCAAGGTTTTCGGTAGAAATATTTTTTAACGATCTAAAATACATACTATCACAGTACAGATCAGAGCTTTTAAACGTGTGTTTACCCTCAAATACGTTTTTCTTCGGATACCCTGACTTTGTTTTTGTTTCAACGCAAACTAGGTTTGTACTTCACGAAGAATTCAATGAATTCGTTAAAAATAAAGTAAATTGAAAGCTCGGATCTAAAATACACTTATTGTTAGCAGTGCAAGTCAAATACTCTCCACCAGAACTCCGCATGTCGCCTGCGTTCCCGTAGAATGAAACGTTAGATAAATACATTTGAAAAAGCCTCTATTCCTTTGTTCGAGCTGCTGGCTGCAGTCTGCATACAGATTATTTTCCGATTTCTAGAATGGGCGCTTAGCAAGGATAATTCACAGCACCGTTTCCGTTCAAAGCGTATTAAAACTTTACATGAGATGCTTACGTTTAGCAATGTCCGTTACAAGGTAGATGGTACAGGAAAAAAAAATACAAAAACTTTGCACTATTATAGAGAACGGCAGGACGGATTTTCATCAAACAACTAAGAACAGAGGTCGAGGCATAATCTCACATACCAAGTGACGATGTATCACGAAGTTTTAGACATCTATTCACTCCTGTCGTAAATAGACCCTGATTATTTGAACCTAGTTAGCCGTAAGTGACCTTTCAAACAAAAAAATCAAACTAAACTTAAATCAGTTCATGTGTTTCCTATGGTGCCATGATAAGACGTGACAACAGATGGAGTTCTGCGTTTGACGTATTTGCCTACACTACTCATATACCCAGGTAACCTTAAATACCCTTTTTGAAAACGGTGTAAAAAGGTAAAAAAAAATTAGCATTTATATGTTGGGCATTGCTAGTAGTAAGTTATAAACTCGATTAGTAATTTGCTTTATTCTTTCCGATATTGTAGATAAGACGAACTGGAGATTATTCATCTTATTCAAAGAAAATAAAATATAAGAACTAAAGACATAAGGAAATAAAAGTCGATGACTAAAGGTTCGCAGTCCATAATAAAATAAAACATAAGATATAAAAGATTAATAAGGAAATTCAAGTAGATGTTTAATTTAAAGGTTTGTAGAAAAGATGATTTCTTTGAGTAATTTACAATAAAATGTTAATGAACGCTTAGAGAGTCAATATACATAATGTTCTGTGTCTTGTTTAGTGTTGTAAGTGATTGCAATTGCGAATAATTTAACTTGAAAATGTTCATGCAAATTAACTATTGAGTTGTGAAGTATAGAATTATTTTGTAAACTAACAAAGCGGGAAATTATACTTCTTTATAGGCAGTTAAAATGCTACATACACCATCAGAGGAGATCCTTGCTGTGGTAAAGAAGGCTCTAAATAAATAGAAGTAAGAATAGTTTTACCTTTTTGCACGGTCTTTACGGAAAACCATCGCTATGGCATAATCTGCTCTACCATAGCACATGCTGAGTAGAGTCCAATTTTGTCAGTTTTTTTACTTTATCTATGTAAAAAAATTATTTTATTTTACTTCTAATCCGTAAAAATAGATAGGTACCCAATTCGTTACTAAAGGGTATGCTAAAAATGCAAAAAACACCCAAAGGTCCGCTAACTTAAACCAGTTGTTCAGTATCTTGTGGTTTTTCGCACTCAGACTTATGTCAATAAAAAAAGAGTCAGAAATAGCAATGCTTTGAGTTTTTTTTTAGACTAATAAATCAAAAGAATGTACCAAAACAGGGACCAACATCGAAATCGACTTATACAAGGCATCCCTAACAATGCAACTATTAAAAAATCTATGAATTAAGCATGGAATTAAGTTTAAATTTCTTTAAAAATTAAAATTATGTTTTCTTTCAGTAAAATGTTCCATCTACAATATTTAAAGTACTTTCCCACCATGTGGCGTAGCCGTGGGACGCCCTGTATATACATACAGGTCGTTTCAATATCATTTTTCATCTCTTTGTTGGCAATTGCTATCACCTACTGTAATTTCAAATACTGTTAAATAATAATGGACTTTAAGTGTTGAATATAAGTAGTGCAATTGAATATGTAATATGAAATGATACACATTAACAGTAGTTTGGTTGCATCTCTGAGATGTAAGATGCCGAACTTATTTTTTGGATAATTGCTCAAGATCTAGGGTAATGGTTGTAAATGTAGAGATGGTACCGATATTAACTCATATCTCTTTGATATGACGGTATTTGGTATACGGTGGGTTGTCCAGCATTATTTATACATAATTTTTTTTGAATGGCAAAAAAGCCGTTATTAACAAAGAAAATTACAATTATCTACTCGTAGCTAAATAAGAGCTAGAGTATTTACAATTGAAACAATTGAGCTAACTGCAGACTGTTGCAGACAAACTACAAGTAGCTCAACTGATCCATATCAATATGATTATTTATTGTGGTGGCTGGCCTGTTATCAAAATAAATATGGAATACAGAGTAAGCTTATCAAACAATAATGTTCAAATGTTGCTTTGTTACGTAGAGTACCAATGGTATAAGCCACGTAAATATAGATTAGGAGCGACAATGGCGGCCTCTCTCATGCTATTCCACTTCATATGATCTTATGCGGGTCATTTTAAATTCTAATCTTTACTTACCCGACTTTTAATTATGTAGTGAAGTGACCCATTTAAGCTAAACAGAAACCTAGAGATTCAATCAACAGACAGCTGGTCAAGCAAGGAACTCTATTGACTATATCATAGGTTGTGATAAAATCTGCAACAAATTAATTCAGAAAAATTGGCGGCCATTATGATTTCATGAGCGTAGAATACGTCTTTCTTTAACATACAACGAATTTTAAAATAAGAATCTTTCGATTTGGTTTCTTTAGCGGTTTAGGCTAGGAAAGATTTTCGTTCTAAAATTAGAAGCAACTCCATAGAGGTAAGATACCTTGTTCTTCCCAAAAAGGTTCATCCCAAAGAAGTTTCCACACATAATAGCGTCTCGATCACGCCAGCAATGAACGGCAAAGTGTTGCAACTCCGATCGCGTTTGACCGAGTGGCGATGATAACGAACTCGCTCATTAACAGGAAGCGGGACGCGCTGACTGCATACGTAAACGATATAATTAACTAGCTTGTGAATTTAATATTGGCGACATAAATCTATTGTGTGGTAAAAGGGAGTTTGGTTCGGAATAAAGTTGGTAAGCGGCGGCGCCATAATAGAGCGTTGGCAAAAAAATATGGAAGCAAGAATGTTGAATAGGTAAATTGTCGAAATGAATTCCTGTCTATTTTGTACCTAATAGCTGGAAATGAATTCCCGCAGAAAATATTGTTAAGCTACTGCATAGCCCGAACCCCTCAATCGGTATGTTCCCGTGTACCAGAAAATAAAAGATCATAATAGAGAACATCCTGTTGTTATCACTTTACCGAAGAAGCAGTGGCCGGTCACGATATTCAAATTAGATTTATATTGGTACTAGCGATGCAGTAATGACAGTGATGCCAACTTTGATCAACAGAATCCGAATAGAAGCCGCAAGGTGTCTTTTCTCGGAGGCCAAAGTTTTGGCCACATGAGAAATATGAGTGTCACTGAACCACACGAAAAATATGACAAGGGATTAGTTACATTAAATTGCCTTTTCCTTTTTTATTTCATTTACCTACCTGTTTGATAAAACATTTAATAACAAAAAAAAAACAACCTAATTGCCCAATAAGATTTACAATTGAAAAATTGAGCCAACTGCAGACTGTTGCAAAAAACTACCTTGTAAACACGGAGTAATATTTTAAGGAGAGCGATATTTTAAGGTAAGAAAAATAAAAATATTATCAGACACTTTCGTATCACCTATATTTTTTTGTTTTGTAAACCACCCCAGGAGCAAACAAAACAAAAACATTAATAATGCAAACTTAACGAATTGCTTTTATTTGAACAGATTGCAAATTAAA
Organism: Eupithecia pulchellata; assembly: GCA_963931895.1. Lineage (NCBI taxonomy): Eukaryota > Metazoa > Arthropoda > Insecta > Lepidoptera > Geometridae > Eupithecia > Eupithecia pulchellata. The sequence continues at coordinate 9,927,074 of OZ007522.1, forward strand.
TTATTGCTTAAATTACTGGCTGTGCTGCTAACATCATTATGTTGGCAGCAGTACCTTAACAATAGGGTGTAGCAGATCATGCAACAGTTACGAACCTACCGATTGGTCTAGGGTTCCTCATGCATGAAAGTCGTCCACCTAAGCAGACGTAATAGCATGTCATTAAAGTAAAAATACAGGGAAGTTTTTCACCTAATGGGGCTCTAAACGGAAAATAGCATGGCCAGTCCATGTGAAGCAACTTGAAGATAATCTTTTCTGTAACCGCAAAATGATATGGTAGAGGGAATGCAAATTCGAAGAAAAATATTCTTTTTTTAAACATGATAGTTCAGTTACTCAAGAACTAAAATGGCGGCGAAGAAGCATAAAACATAAAAACTAGCGTTAGCACATAAACATACAAATGATAATTTGACCTAAAAATATAAATTACAACTCAGTGATATGTTTGTGATGTAGCAACACAATCGCAGCTCGTCATTTTGTGATTCATCATAAAATGTTTCGACTCAGCGGAGAATCAGCATTCATTCAAGTGTGTCAGCATTGTCGTACACACAACCATTATTTCCAAACAAAGGTGAGTTCGAAGACCTCTTCAATTTTCGCAACGGCTAAATCATCTCAAATCAAATGAAACCTAGTCCGCGTTAGGGTATGTAGGTGAGGTATAAATATTATATACGATATTTTTATAGTTCTTTAACCTTCTATGTTTCCATAAAGTACCTAGAAAGCAGTTAATTTATCTATGCCTTAATTTGAATTATTTGTTATGGCAATAATAAATCTAGTTTGCCACTTTTCTTTTAGTGTCTAGTTCTATTTAAGTAAAACGAAACGTTTAAAATTTAAATAAAAGGACATCACCATCTTTACATGTGTAGATTTTCACGAATAGGGTTATCAATAAGCGAGAAAATCTAGTAAAATATCAACTAAAGAAATAATCCTGTATTGTATCTTGTATAAATTGTATTGCCTTTTTAAAACATCCATTTTACTGTATCATAAACTCTCCCTTGCTATCTCACAACATATTACAGCTCTCTGAGCAAATGCGCACTTTAAACCTGAAGTACAATTTAATCTGAGCAGTTTTAGTATCCCATTTGAAATTCAAATCAGGAGTTTTCCTCGCGGGATGGCTATTACTGAAGATATCAGTACAATGTTTATCATCCTTCTATCAACGGCGTCTATAAATAAATAATGCTGGACAATCCACACAGCATCATCTACAACCAAGCTAAGCAGACTTTGTGGAATCGGTACTATATAGCTGATATAGGTCCCTTATACAAAAACTTTATTCGTGCTTAAATTGATTCTGCAAGATTTGGTTGTTTTATCCGAGAATTATTTCTTTTTACAAGACAAACTCTCATAATGATTATCGTTGATTGGAATTGAAAATAACAGCCTCTCTCAAGCAGTCTCGCTTAGATTATTTTCGATCAAATTATGATTTAAGTGATGCCTATAGGTACCTATTTTACGGGTCGCATACGGTCGCACACGTGGTAGCCACAAACACCGAAAAGACAAGCTAGAATCGAGGCAAGGTGAGGCGAGTCCATATAAAAAATACAGGAAATATGCTGGTTGCATTATGTGGTCGTGGCCGGTGGCCCTTGTGCCTTTGTCAGAATATAACCAAACACTCCTTCCATTATTTAATTTGAATACGGTTTATGTATGACTATGTTTATGTTTATTTATAGACGTCATAATGGTATATGTGGGAGTGATAATAATTCAGCAAAAGTCTTTTTTCGTATTTTTGGGGATTGGAAAAAAGATTTCACTGATAAAAGCCACGCATAACCTCCATAATAGAAATTCGAGAGGTTCGTTAAAATAGAGCTAATATCAATATTTGTTTTGCAGGTCAATGTTTGATTTAGCTGGGCGTATGTTTGTTCGGTATTATTTACGAGTACCTCGCCTTTATCCCGTACCAGGGGCGTTCAGTTTGTTACATACTCTTTTACCGTTTGTGACTTTTACGGCCAAGTATACACTTAACGTGTTTAGTCAGTGAGGCAGGATTTAGTTGATCGCAGGTTCAAGTTTAATTATGAATACGACAAAAAACTTGTGTCGAAATCGTTAAATAACCTGTAGAGTATGATCATCTGTTTGACAGTACCAATTCGTTAATTAGCTACCACGCGGTCAATAGGATTAGGTGATTGATACTAACATAAGAACTGATGATAGCAACCACCAGAAAAAAAAAAGAATCCTAAAAATTCTTCCACTCGCTCACGCGTGACGCTGAGAGACCAAGGGAAATAGGGATGGTACATATAGATAAAAAAGCCGCTTCCATAACTAGTTAGTCAAAAATTAACTTATGCTTATGCATCCGATTATCCGATCTGTAATGGTTCAACCTCAACAAAACGATACATAACTTAACCCAGCTAAGTGGTAGAACCCTGTAACCTAATGTAAAATGTAACCACAAGCCGCAGACCCCGAAAGATTTGAGTTCAAGAGATATTGGTATTTACCTTTGTAGGCTAAGGCCTTAGCAAATGCAGCTAACCTACTAAACGTAACATCTAAGTGAAAGTCTGCATGCACTTCATATTTCAATGGTGATCATCGTTGAATGCGAATTCAAAGGGCTTACTGACGCGTCTGACACAATCATGTTCCTATTATGTTCCTGGGATTGTCCAGCATTATTTATTATTATTATTTATTTTAAATACAATGGCCGGTGATAAAAATTGGTTTTGCTTCATAGGACCTTCATTGATATGATAAGGTATGATCTGATACATTTTATTTTCTTAATCCTATTTTCCTGTACTGTTTTATCTTTTGGATCGTTGTTGTTGCTCGCGGCTTCGCGTTAGGGGATGCCTACGTCATAACATCTACCTGCATGCCAAATTTCAGCCCGATCCGTCCAGTGGTTTGGGCTGTGCGTTGATAGATCACTATGTCAATCAGTCACCTTTGAGTTTTAGATATAGTGCAACATCAACATTACCATACCATACGGCGAGCTGATGCAGCGTCTTAGGGACGCTTTCGACTGGTATTGATATGGATCAGTTGAGCTACCTCTAGATTATCTGCAGTTAGCTCAATTGTTTCGATTGTAAATACTAGTTCTTATTTGGTTATTAATTTGTAAATTTATTTATTAGTAAAAAAAAAGTTTTACCGGTAAAACCTGTAAAATTTACTCTCATAAGGGCCTCTGTGCTGTTGGCTACGGCCTTACGCATGCCTCCCAAAGGATCGGGTCACTATACAAGCCCGTGATCATGGAGTGGAGTTTAGATAATTATGTATAAAAGAAACCAGCAACTTAACTACTCAAACGAAAACAAATACCTACTTATTATAGTAAATGGTGAATGAAAACCTGTCAAACTGTCAAACCAAAGTTTTGAACTTTAGCGGTTTGATTCTAGTGTCGTATTTTCCACAGAAGGCTATGACGTCGGAAATTTGCTTACAAAAAATAACTATTATTCTAGAACCGAGTATCGTTAGTTTTGTCACGGCGTGGTCCAATCTCAAGGTGCAAACGTGAGGTGCATCAATGTCTACCGCGGTTGTGGTAGACGGCAATTTGTTCAGAAATAGTTTTATAAATTGTTCGCACTTTCGCAAATTAAATGACAAGAAATTACACGACACAATGTTAAGACAGAGCTTCAGAGGCACGCTTAAATTTACTTAGAAATAACTTCCTTTGGATTAAAGTCATCATCATCATCAGCCTCTTAGTCCAAAGTGAAATTGACACGAGTGCTATAGCGTCCTGTCTTCAGCTTGTCAACTGCGAAATCCCAAATCAAAACCAGCTTAGAGAAATTTTGGGATGTATTGAAATTTTTAGAGATTACATACTTTAATTACATAAAACTTAATTAATTTAATTCATTTCAAATACTCTTTAAAGTATTTAAAGAAAATGTTATTAAAGAAATATCTGAAAAAAATATCACGATCCTCGGCAATAAGGGATCAAGTAAGGATTTTAAACTTGACCGGCGGCGTGGCGACGCGGGTTCGGAATTCCCAATCGAACACTTTTCCTCCATTTATCGACTCCCTGGGGAATCCCCGGGATGGCGGCGGCTTAGAACCGCTGTTTTTACTGATTGCTACCGAATACTAAACTTATTTAACTTTGAGAACTGTTTTAGAAAATGAAAAGGCCTTATAACGATGCCCCACACGAGCATATACTGACATTGAGTTTTTAAACTTACTTAGACTCCGTTATCTTGTTTTAGACCTCCATTTTTATCTGATGTGGGATACCCTATAACCAAGAGGGTTTTGAGACAAATCGTACGACACATTTTTTTTGTTACAATCGGACAAGCAGTTTCATCGCTACGTGTGATAAAAGAAATGGGCTAAAATGTACAAACATAGACTGCCAACCTCATACCCCTCCTTCGTTGATAGTCAGGTAAAAATAACTTATAGCATTATTCTAGAACTAGGTAAAACTTTTATTAAAAAGAAAATTACAATAATAACCAAATTAATATTTATGTACAATTGAAACCATTGACGCTCAGATAAAATTTCAAAATTTTCGCAAAATTTCAGACCGATCTGTACAGTATTATAAACATCCTAACGTTTGCATTATACTAACACTAATATTGGAAATATTTGAGTAATTTTAGAGCAATTAAGATGTCCAATAATTGAGTAAGTAACCTTCATAATGAATAAGCAGGAGGGAATCCGCTCAAAAGGTCAGAGGCTGTGATCTGTAGGTCACGTAATTGGCCTATCTCGTTACCAGTCATTTAATTCCATTGCATCTGCCGCAATGGCGTTACGCGGCCAATGTAATACGAGTCAATTGTTTTGTAATGTACTGTACGGTTGCACCTACTCGCGATAGCGTTACCAACACAGAGTTGACTCTGTGTAATTTGTTTGTTTTGAAAGAATAAAACAAAAAGTATGATAGAGATATGAAAGATTAAAACTTTTTCATAGTCTTTAGAATAATTTATCAAGCGGCTATATTACTAATTTACTAGCTTCCTACTCGAGTGCGAATTGAACTCGTGCATCTAGGATTCCGTAGCTTCAAGGATTGTTTCATGTAAATGTCATGAATCTTGACCAACGGGAAGTACCGTATAAGTTGTAACTCCCTTGCGAGGCCAAAAACCTCGTATCTTTTGATTGCGAGAAGTTTCCCTAAAAGTAGGATCACGATTATTTCTAGGGCAACAATGTAACAAAATTACAGCTGGCAAATGCGATAGTTTGTGGAGATTTGCATCTCATTATCATTATTTTACTCCCTGTTTTAGTATAATTTTAAAGGTTTTGTGGATTATTCAGCATTTATGTATTTTTTAGTTAAAAGTCGCAATACCCTATCATCCAATTTATGTAAAATTCGTCGTAGATCAATACCTATTTACTATATTAGGGTCAATCATTATTAAATATGTATATCTACCTTTTTAAACTGCGTAGTTTGCAATCAAGCTATGATTCACTCAACGGATTTCAATGGATAATAAAAAGTAAATGAAGAGCGCAGTACGATATTTGTTTGCGTACTCATTATGTATGTTGTACGTCCTTGACAGAAAATCCAAGTAATTTAAAAACCTGTGAGGCAATTTCGTCATAAATTTTATATCACCATGTTCATCCGTTAAAATCCACACTAGAAATATATGCCAAATCCACACTAGAAAAATATTCCAGTTTAACGATGATGGTAAATTTTCACAGGCATAAGTTTTGTATCGCATTTAACTGCAATTTTTTAAGCACACGCTTTTTGTCCATTGTCAGTAAAACTACGAAGAAGCAATGAAATTTGTTTCTCATATAGGTATATTTACTAGCCTGGAGCTTTAGTTCTAATACCTAAACAGAAAGTTTACGTTACACTTCAGCTGTTACTGATTTTATTTGCAATTAGCGTCTGTAATCTGTTTCTCTTCACTTCGTTGGTTTTGATGGAGTTTATTCCTCCTTGTTTTGGGAGGTTGTCAGACGGGCTCACTTCCTTGCTGATGAGTCATGGTACCTTACAACAAAAGGTCGACGGCCTTCGTCCCAAAGCCACCACAAATGACGGTTTTTATGGAAGTTCTGAGAACTTAAGTAAAAACAACTGGCAATCAATGCGCCTTGGAACAAAAATGCGGTTTGGAAATTTCGAAAAACTTATGGTGATGTTTTGTTTTTGGAGGAAAACTATTTTTAGACCCAGCTTAAAAGAGAATAAATATGAAATTTAAGGCCATAAAGTTGAATATCATTAGAGACCCAAAATTAAAACAAATTGGCACTCATTAGGCGAGGCCTATGTCCAGCAGTGGACTAGCATAGGCTGATGATGATGAAAGGAAATTTACGGAGTTTTCAATGTACGAGTGTTAATATTACCGGTAAATATTTTAAATCGTCATCTAATGCGTCAAATATATGAAATTATTATTTTCACCATGCTAGTAGCAAAAACTTAGAAGGGTCTCTCATTCAAAATTTAAATATTTTAATGAAACTAATTTTGACAAAACCAATATAGTAACTTTAAAGTCCTTCATCATCATCATCATCATCATCAGCCTATGATAGTCCACTGTTGGACATAGGCCTCCCCTAATGAAAGAAAAATAAAAATAAAATAAAGTCCTTAGACTATTGGTAATTCCACCTTACAAAAACAAATTTAACGCTACCTAAGAGACTGTGACGCAGAAGACAAAGTAAGTGGTAAATTGTTTACCAGTGAGTCAATGCGATTTAATAGTTTACGGGCTAATAAGCTCGGGTATTAGATAACTTTAATGGTAAGCCTAGTTAGTCTGTCTTGGGCATTAGCCGGTTTGGACTATCTTTATCGTTTGTGGACATTATGATACAAAATGTTTTGTTTTTGGTATATTAAGGTTAGTAAAGTTATATTCTCCAGCTTTAATGAATAGATTATGAGCAAAATTTGTATACGTATGAAAATGTATATAGATTACATGTATATCATTGAATAATTTCGGAATTTCACTTAATTGTTAAAAGCTTTTATCAAGATTGAAATGTTCCTATATATTAAATTCAGTAAAAACAGAGTTTCTTCTTATTCTTCTGTTATTCAAAGCTGTTTACTTCGCTTCGCAAAAGCAGTTATTGGCATCGTTCCAGTAATACCTGTGCAGTGTGAATTCTCATTCGCCTGGCAGGTGTTGAGGAAACAAAATAAGTAGGTTTTCGGACTGAATGTGCTCTATCTATTTCTATACTAATATTATAAAGAGGAAAGATTTGATTGTTTGTTTGTTTGTATGTTTGTTTGTTTGTTTGTTTGTTTGTTTGTTTGTTTGTTTGTTTGTTTGAATTGAATAGGCTCCGAAACTACTGGACCAATTTGAAAAATTCTTCCACCCTATGAATCCTAAAATTTCCGTGATGAACATAGGCTATATAATATTTTCAAAAAAGTTAGAGATCCGTATAAAAACTTCAATAATAAAACCATAGCGCTATACATCAACTTCTTTTTTTTTCTTTTTTTGCGCTGCTCGCTTTTGCTGTAACTCAACTTCAACTTCTTTTTTTATGGCACCGCTTTTGCTACGACGACTCCGCCAGTGTCAGTTATGGATTGTCATAGACATCACAATTCGTTACTGAGGTGCGAGAGGAAACTCAATTTCAAAAAATATAAAAACTTCAAGATTGGAACCATGCGATGTAGGCGATATAGCGGTGCGAGAGAAAAGTCTTTATATAAGTAAAGGAGGTAAAGGTACAATTTTAAAAAGGAAAGATTTTATTGTTTGTTTGTGGTTTGAATTGAATAGGTTCTGAAACTACTAGAACTTTTTGGAAAAAAAAACATCATTAGAATGATAATCGTAGGCTATAGAATATTTTTAAAGTTAGTGATCCTTATGAAAACTTCAATAATAAAGTACCTACCTTATCTAACGTGCGTGTGTGTGTGTAAGAACCTAAAATTCTTTAAAATACCCGTGCGAAGCCGGGGCGGGCTGCTAGTAGCTTTATATATCTACACGTAACTGACCTTCCTCTGGTCATTCAAAAGTGTTACTGCTAAACAAATTATTCGGGATCCATTGAATCATGGCCAAGAAATTTGAATGAGGAATGGTTGAATAAAAGTTGAATAATAAAAATAAGCTCCTAAACTCCTAAATTACCTCACGATCATGAGTGTATCAATGATTATGATTAGTGACGTCAGTATAAAAACAATTATGAGATGAGTCGATTCTGATAATGTTTTGGTACGATATGTAGGTACTTTGCAGGTTTTTAAGAAATAATAGATCGTTTTTAGATAGTGAAAGATAGTTCGATTATAACCACCCTCATTTCACTCTCACTTTTCATTAATTAACCAATAAGCATTGGTTATTAAATGTATTTTATTGTTTTATATAATAAAATTCTTAGCTAATAAGTAAGCTTATAAGTATATAAGTATTTTCAGCCCCTCCATCCATCTTTAAAGTAAAACACATATTTTGATTTACCAAATATTTTGGACGGCTCTATTCTAAAATATTATCACAAATATTAACGGAACTAGGCAATATGTAAGAATATGTATAAAACACGCCAAAAAACTTTTGCAAACAGAGATGTGTGGCTTCCTGTTGAGTCATCATCGTATTCAACCGAACAGCCATCTTACTGCTCATCCTATATCTTATATTGTATCGTATTTTCCTCAAAGACGAACACGCAAGAATACCGACTAGTATTGAGTGCCTGTATAAGTCAAAGCTTTTAAATCTTTGGTATATAATTAACGTGTATATGGAGTTGTGTATTAAATTGTTCCTCAAGAGCTGGACTAGCAAGTCATCATAAGGTAATCGCTAACGGTCAAGTTTATCTTTTAATAAAGGGGAAAGATATTTGAATAGGCACCAAACTACTCGACCGTTTAAAAAAAAACACCTTTAGAGTCATTCATTGTCCCTGATGACGATGGCAATAGAAAAATAAACTAACAAGCTAAAGAATATAAAGTTGTTCGCTGGCTAATTAACAGTAACTTCAAAAGATATCCGAAAGAACTAACAAAGTGCTAAAATATGCACAAAAAAAGGGTTGAAATATGTATTGCAAATTCATGAAATTCAATCCCTAAATAGTTTTAAACTTACGCTATCTGTTCACTTTATAGTATAAATACAGTATTGTAACGGGTATTTATGGATTTATTTGCCGTTTCAAAAATATAAAAAATAAGTAAATAGGCGAGATAAATACCCGTTAAAATAGCACTTATAATCCAATATTGACCTAAAACTCTTATACATTTTCTTATTCTTTGACAAGGATTTTTTTGTCATTGATTTCTTAATAAAAATGGTCACAGTACAGTCACCAGCATAAATATATGACTATGGGCAGCGCTGCAAAAATATCTGATCATCAATTGAACTTATAATTATGTGACGATACGTAGGATGTAGAAATATGTGATGATTTACATCCGGCAAAATAATCTTTTGTTTTGTAAAAGCATAATATCGGATCACGTAAAGACTGCATTAATATCTGATACAATTAACAGTAAGAAATATATCAACAATCTGCAAGAATGAACTTTATATACCTAAGCATAGAGCCGTGATTTGAACGAAACAGTATGACGCTTCTTGAAAAGAGCATCAATCTGTCATTGGATATCGCCGCTCACGTCTTACGTTTTAAGTCATTATTTTAGCATTTTAGTCGTCGGTGGCCAGTGTTATGTTATGATTATCTGCCTAAAGTCCGACTGCGTAGTAAACTGATGATATCAAGTTCGTCAAATAATTTAAATTTTAACAGTGTGTGATAAAAAATAATTATAAAAATCCAATCTTTCTCATTTATTTATACTTATTAGCTCAAAAACAACATAAATTCTTGTAAACTTAATATTCTATGCAGTATTGACACTAAGCTGCGTCTTCAAAAATCCTCTATTATATTATAAATCAAACTATAGTTACATATTTAATTATATTACAATGTTAAAAGACACGAACAGACGTTTCGTAAAAATCGTAAAAATTATAAAAACTCCTTCGTGTATGACCGTTGACATAACATTCGAAGATTCGAAAAGCCAGCATTATCACCATGCCATTTTAACCAATGTAATCTCCTTGCCAAAAACTCTTCTTTTATCAAATGCTGACATCAACATTTCCCACCGCAGCGTTTAATAAACTAGAGGTCCGCCCTGCCTTCGCACGGATATTAAACCAAAACTTCAGATATATTTTACACACTAACGCGTTATGTTTCACAGTTTTTTAAAGGATCCCTTACTTTTTTAGCAGCATTGGGGTTTTGACACTGGACTTGGGACTGGGCGTAGAGAAAAAGCAAGCAGCGGAGCCATAACATAACAAGAAGTTGAATGTATTGCGCACGTATAATTATTAAACTTTACATGCGGATCCCTAATTTTTTTTTAATATTCTATCGCATGTTCATCACGGAAACATAGAATTCTAATGGTGATAGAATTTTTCAAATTTTGTATACTAGATTCGGAGCCTATTCAATTCAAACAAACAAACAAACAATCAAATCTTCGCTCCTTATAATAACAAATTCTTGTATTCATATTTATATTAGTAAAACGAAATCTGCTGAAATCATGTCATAACATAAAACGTGAGACAGCGATATCTAATGACAGGTTGATACTCTTTTCAAGAAGCGTCAAACTATTTCGTTCAAATCACGGCTCTATGCTTAGGTATATAAAGTTCATTCTTGCAGATTGTTGAGATATTTCTTACTGTTAATTGTATGCAGTCTTTACGTGATCCGATAATTATGCTGTTACAACGGTGCAAACGATTATTTTGCCGGGTGTAAATCATCACATATTTTTACATCCTAAGTATCATCACATAATTATACCTTCAATTGACAATCAGATAGTTTTGCAGCGCTGCCCATAGTCATATATTTATGCTGGTGACTGTACCAGCAACCTGCTGTTATTATTATTTACCACTAGAATTTAATTTAATTAAAGTTTTTATCAAAAGGTTATTCGATCACACAAACATTATCTCTCAACGAGCTGTATGTAACGTGCTCAAGCGGATCTAACTATTCGCCGAGTTCAAAATTGTAAAAAAATTTAAGCTTTATTTGTAAAATTGTAATGTAAAATTCTTTGACCATTATAATCATCCCACATTATCCCTAATAAACATTGGCTAGAATATTATCCGTATGAATAAGTACTTCAATAATGTAACCCACGTGTACTGGTAAGTATAAAAATTTATAATCTTTGATCATCATTGAAATATTTGTTTAATACCCGTGCGAAGTCCCGCACAGCTATTTTAAAATAAAAGAAAAAATGTTGTTTGAAAATTCCATACAATATAAATCAAGGCGTTATTTAGATTTCCTTCTCAAAAAATATAAATCGGCGATAGATAGTATACTACTGAGCCCACGCACACTCGGCAGGTTTATTTATATACTACTCACTTTATCAAGCTTTAAAAATCGCTAAAAAAAAGTCTAAAAAGCACTATGCTATGCGTGACTCATCAACACAACATTTTTCTAGCGTGTAAAAATTTCTCACGCGCTAGCCCGAGGGCTCAATATCAAGTTCACGTATGTACTCGTATAGCAAGTAATGACATGACTGAATAGATACAGTTCGTGTTAAGTGCGTTTGCGTACAGCAGCTGTAGTCCGACGCAGTAATCCCTCACTCAGTCAATGGAAAAAAAATACTAAAAGTATGTTGTGTTATGTGTCAGTATGAATTTTTTTTTGTATGGAAAGCACGTTATCAATAAAACTTCCTGTAATTCTATTAGTAACCCAAGCGTTATCATTTATGAAGCTGATAAACCTATAAAGGTTAGGCTGTGTGGTAACGGCCTTGGAAGACCCTGATTTGACAGAAAACCCAAATGTATGTATAAATAGTTTGCCTACGTATAGGTCCTAGCTACGAAACTATAAGAAACAAAGGGGGCAAAAAGCTACTCCAACAGATTTATAAATTAAATGCCTTATGAATTAAGAAATATACTTTTTGCTTTTGCCCATCCTGTACGGTACACGATACACGTCAACTCTGGTACCAACTTATAAACCAGTGGCTAGTAAGTACTTGAGAAAGTAGGTACCTGTTACATCAGAAGAAAGAGGATGTGCAACGAGGTCGGCTATATTAAGTTGTAAGGAATCAGTTAAGCATGGTCAACTATGGCGCTTGCCACGTACCTACCTGCCCATTGGAATGCAGCCCGAGAAGAACCGTTGCACATATTGCAATAAAAATGCACTGATTTCTATAAATTCTATAGATTTGTTGTAACACTTCGACAACGTGTCGTTGCCGCGCTGACCGGGAACTTTATTCGAAGCAAAATTTAATAATTTGATGTTTACAAAAACTAAAACCCTCATAAAGTTACGACTACGAATTTTATATATTCTTTAAAAAGATAAAAATCTTTTCGCAAATGAATTTCTCTATAAATCCAATCCACGTTTGCACTAAGGCAGCTTATTAACACAATTGAAATTACAAAATATGGGAGTTTCTCGAACCATCAAAAAGAAACCGGTCGCGAAAATGCAAAGAATGCAACTTGAAAGCCGGGACACGATAACGTGTGGCGCTGATATTTCGGGGCTAACGGCCTCAGAAGATCAGATGAAAGGGATCATTCGTTATCATTTTGACGTGTTCTCATTAATAATACAAATCCACCCTTATCTTACCCAATACCAAACTAACATCTTAAGAATAGGACAGGATCTCATAAAGATCCTTGAGGAACTCCAAAAGCAATACTTATTTACGACAATGCATAATTATATGAAAGTGTACTTAGTGTTGATTACTATAAAACTGGTTGAATCCGTAGTTTATCCAGTCATTTATTCATCTTTCGATTTAAAGGTGTTGCCAAGCATAAGAAGACGAGTAATTCATTTAGTATAGGAGTACCTTCTTGCGTCAACAGGGTGTAACGCGAACCTTGGCGTGTGGCCTGCTCTTGTTACCGCAATTTGAACCCTAGCCAATAGTAATTAGGATGTTGCAAATGTGTCAACAATCTTCAGGGACTGGCTCGTCACGGAACTGGCTATGCCTACGAGGTAACCTAAGATTTCATGCTTGGAAAAGTTGCTCCTTGCGTAATGGTTCTGGTTACCTCTGTTAATAATGCAAAATGAGCCTCGTGACACTTGTTAGCGATGACTAGAGATGGGTAAAAAATAACATGTACCTATACCTACCTATCATTATTATCAAAATAACCACCAAACGATCAAGGTATATGTCAAAGCAATTGATATTGGAGTGAAGAAGTTTTTTAACTTACAATTATATTTTCACTAGTAAACGTTCTTACATGAGTGAAATGTTTCATATAAATAAATTAAAAAAAAATTGCGCGGTTGCGTTAAGTACTTTTAAATTGATGTCCACCAGATCAAAACATTCTCCACATGAGTATCGCCATAGGGCTTAGTGTTGGAAGATAGCAAACCTTCATATACTAGTCCTATTGATTAATTGGACAACCTTTTAAGGTCAAAAGCCATCGGCACTTAAGTCTGGAATTTCTTAAGTGCTTAATCTTTTGTTATACAAATTTCGAAGTACCGTTTGATTCAATCTTTCGTTTATGGTGGAAGAGAAGTAAGCTTCTGCTGGAGATGATTATCGGATCAATTTGAATCACTCAGATTCAAATTGATCCGATAATATTTTTGACATGATAAAATACTTATAGTAGATTATGATAGGTCGAAATGGATTTCAATAATGGAATCAATAGAAAAAGATAAGTTAGCCATGAGCTAGGTATTTGATTGCAAACAGCAACAAAACAAGTTTAATAGCACATTTAAGCGCTAGCAGGAGATTGTACATTATCAATCAAGGGTTAATGAGCTTGCAGGAATAGTCATCTCGGTATTAGGTAGTTACTCACTCGTTAATAAATTTATACGTGTTACATCGGAAATTGCGAAACCGTTTTGTTCAACCTCGTTTTTACCACCTTCCTTAGATCCTAAGCCATAATTTTGTTGTTTACTGAATGCAAGTCAGATAAATCAAGCTTCCAATATCCATGCATTGCTTTAGTACAAGCAACCTCATCTTTTGGAATAACGCCTTTTCACTTATACCGGACAAAATTTTGAGATGTACCGTAACTGACAAGTCTTGTGTAACCTTGTGACGCTGACTATCAAAAATTAGAAGATTTATTTATCCGTGGTCTGATTTCAATTTATCCACTGCTATTGAATGAGCTTCTAATAAAAATTCAAGTAAATCAATGAATAAAGTAGTAATCAATATAAGAAGTTTACTGACCTATGACGGTAACTTGAGCCCCAATGCTTTGTAAAGCAAGCACCACTTGACAAAGGCTGTATCTGTATACCGGCTTTGTCAAGATCAGAAGAATGGTGAGGACTCGATAACAATACTGAGAAAGTATTGCAAGGACACCAAAATCTTAAAATAATCAGAATTTGTTGTATATTTTCTTTTCCCTGTGAATAACATGCAAGTGAATGAAATCCAAGCATTATCTGATAAATAAACTTTATTTTCATATTACTGTGAGATGGGGAGAGTATAGTAATGATACAAAAAACGATAGGTTAAGATGATCGAAGTAAAGATAAAAATCAGATGCCAAATCTTAGCTTTCATTTATTTCCATCGTTACTTCAGTAAGATAAGCTGCGAGCTATATTCTGCATTTCCTTCACAATGATTTATCTGCTCGTAACTACAAATCCAATCAAAATTCTAATTTACTTTTCCATAATGAGAGACTAAAAAAGCCTACGAGCTTCATACGGCAGTAAACGTCATAGGGCCTTTTGAAGTGCATATTTGAAAGCAGAACCATTTTGAGTATGTCTGGGCATTGTGCGCCCTACGTGCCGCTCTATTGATTTACCAGAGGGGCGTGCTTCAACCGTGACATTCATTCAGATTCTAATGAAGGCAAATATATCATTAAAAAGGTTATTGAGTTCCAGATCACAAGTGAACCGTGGATGATATGAAAAACTTTATATCTATACGTTGAAAATAAAACTTGAACATCTGGCAAATAGCTGTTATCTGTTTATAACTAGTTATTAAAATGTAGATAATAAAAAATAAAGTAATATGTAACTGTATGTACACCTTCCCTTCTAAGAATACTCTTGCTTATTTAGCAATGAATTCGGTGTACTTTTTGTTAAATTAATACATTTTAGAAGTATATTGTCTGATAAGAATTGTTATAAAAACATTTGAAGCACCTATAATCCGATATTTATAACTTTATTCTTCTTTTGATAGACAAACATTATTGACAGTTTAAAATTGTGTACATTTAAAATTACGAGGTCACTCAGGCCCTTAATATTAAATGCTTAAGAATATGCTAGACATTCTCACAAAGCATTATCTAACCCTAAATTAAAAGCAGCTTGTGGACCAGACGATTGACATTTGAAGAAATCTTTGCAAATTACACAATATCTGGCACCGCACCGGAAATCGAGCGTTATAAGAGGTAGGACCTGCAAATATTATAATGTCACAATCACAATGCAGCATCTTGTTAAAATCATCACAACCTTGTTATTGTTATCATTTCGATTTCAACCAAACAATTTACCTGTACCCAAAACAAGTTTGACCAGAGTTCAGTTTTGGGGTATTTTTATACTTATTCGGTGCAGATCATATTTTTTATTTTATTTAGTAATTATATCATATCGTAGTAAAAAAGACAGCACTCCATCCTGTGCAGTCATCAATAACAACTGCTTGCCTAATAATGATGATGATAACTTTATCCTGGTGAAAGGAATACTTATAAAATTTGTAGGTCCGATAAAATAGATTAATTCTGAGAAATATTCATACATATTAGCCGTTAAAGACCGGCTTTGGCTAAGCTGCCTAGTTAATAGTGAAATTCGTACTAGAATTTCTGACGTCTCGTAAAGCTATAGCAACAATGTTGGAAACTAATAGATACAAAGTACATAAACGCCGAAAGCTAACCTTCAAGCGTTCGTGTTTGAAACACAAGACGACAGGCCAATGTAAACATACTGCAGTATGCAACAATAGCGTCTAAAGTAATTGTAAATTGATACCAATGTTAGACCACTTAGTACTCGTTGACGCCTATACACAGATACGTTACAGTTGATACAAACCTGATGCCTGACCAGTGAAACAAAACATGGGATCTCATTACTGGACTTGAACATGCTGGATCCAATGTGGTTTCGCTTTCACTAAACTCTTCAGTTTGTGAATAGCAACATTAACCACTAACGTGGGTAACTACCCAATTAAATAACTTTTTGATACACGCCAGATGAATCCTGGGAACTTTAGAAAGATAATATAGTGTATGTATTAATAATAAACTTACCGGAGTGCTATGTTTATTTTTCCAACCACGAACGTTCAAAGCTTGCATTTGCGTACACGCGTACGCAATTCCGTTAGGAGTGTGTTTGCACTGTTCGGGATCCTATGGGATGGTTGGTTGTTGTGTGATATCACTGAATATTTGAGTTACGGAATGCGATGTTTGTTGGCGCGATGAACGCGGGCGGCTCACATCGAGGCGCGCGGCTGACTGGTGCGTTGCGTTGCGATGTGGTGGTACCATCAACCCGCTCCCCCGGATCGCGTCAGCGTCGCCGTCTGGCCCAGGTTGCTAGGTTGCCGGTACCCATTGCCAGGACCGTAAAAGAAGGGCCACAACCCGGTTTTTTGTCGCGTATTCGATTGGCAACAATGGTCCATTCAAGAGTTGCAGACTAACATTCGTTTGTATTGAATTCCTGTTGTATACTTTTATAGGAAACGAGACGTTACTACTGGATATTTTATTGGTTTCCTGGTGGTTATCATTACCAACTGCTTTTACTACTAATAAGATGATGTACCTATGTTAATTAAATTTAAATAGCAGTAGGTAATTTTATTAAATTAAGGTACCCTTAAATCAAAAATAACTTTAATATAGAGGTAATTATAATCCTAAGTGAGACAGAAAGGAAATAGCCACAGGAAATACTCCAGGAAACTATTCTAGATAAATATGTAAGGTACCTACCTCGGTCTTATCTTGTAGGTATCGGAGAAGGATTATGTAATGATGATGGATTCCAATGAACGATCCCAGTCTGAACTATTCTTCGAACAAATCACATGACTGTAAACCGGATCCCTCCAACCACCAACAAATTCCTACCGATAGATTATCCTAAATTTGTTTTGCGAAGATGCTTCATAAAACCAAATAAAATAGAACTACAGACACAAAACAAAGGAGATTTATCTATACAAAGCCATATAATTATACCGTACGTAACAAATCAGAATTAGATTTGAAGTTTGGTAGAGTAGGTATACACACAAGTTTACAGATGTTATGCCTTGAAAGGACCTGCAGATTTTAAGATAAATACCTCAAACGATAATCTAAGCATAGATAAATAATTAAATAGAAAAGTTAAGGGGTAATCAGGCCGAAAATTTAAAATTTTGGTCCTTAAACGAGAATTACAAATGATGGGAGAATAAATACAAAAGGTCTATACCTATATATTATCTAGGATACCAAATGATTTTTATACGCGAAAAAATTGTACGTTTTAGGTTCGAAATCAGTATGAAAACTTGAGTAACATCTAAAGTAAAGATAGGTACTTCAAGTTTTCATACCAGACTAGAAAGTCAGTTTGGTCTTCTAGAAAGCATTTTCCCAACCAGCGTTTCATGTTCAACCATGTACAGAAAAACACTACGGATGCTAGGAGAAGACTGTTACTTGTATTTTTTTTATAAAATAGTACTTGTGGTACATCAAGATCAGATGCTGTACGTGAAGTTTACATTTGTTAGTTGGTTACTGTGGGCTGATCATGCATCAAATCATAGATAATGCCAGAAAAAAACGGTCATAATTATGACCATTTGTTTGGCAATAGTATCAATAACAACATCAACATCACCAGCCTATAATAGTCCACTGCTGGACATAGGCCTCCCCTAATGAGCGCCATAGAGGTAATAGTATAATATAATAATAATAATAGTCATTTATTTCGTTTACTCCAACCTGTTCTGTTGACAGAACTACTGGGACTTGATAATTAAAAATCCATATAAAAGTTAGTAGCAATTATCTTAGATCTAAGTAATCAAAGTATCTTGAATGAAAAATATCAATATACAAACACAGCCGTGTTGTATAGCGGACCATCCAGCTTTTCCGCTATCATCATCATCGTGGATAATGTATAAGCACCCTTATCCATTATCCACGCCATGCTAGTTACTGCACTGAAAGTAGTAGGCAAAATAAAACTGTATTTAGAAGACCACACAACGTTAAATGAAATTTTGAAAGCAAAAGATACAAAACTATTATTTACCAACAATGTAATAAAATTACCGATGGGCCTCCATACAAAAATCTTCAAACCCTTTTGTGATAAAAATTATTTATTATCCATGTTAATGTATCTACTTACATACGTGCGTGAGCAACGAAAGTAAGAAGTTAGGGCTGATTGGTCCCATTATCCCATGGGACCAATCAGCCAATGCTTTTGAACCCCTTTCATCGATGTTCTAGAACAAAATAAACGTTAGGTAGGTACTTGAAAAGTGTCACTAATTCCATGAAAATAAATGAAAGCATAATCATAAATCTTTTTCTAAATACTTGATATAGGTACTTACTTTCGAATGAAAGTCATGAAGTTGTCAAGTACTGCGAGTGACAAAATCAATGTGCCTTTTTGGCGCTGGCTTCACAGTTTTTCAACTTTTGCGGTGCATATTCAGCACACAATCGTACCCATATTATATTTTATTTCTAATAAAGCTTTTTGTATTTGTTTTAAGGGTCATCCCGTTGAAAGGTTTATTAATGCCTCTGATATCATGGTCCAAAAATAATAAATAGCAGTGTGGTAGCGGTTCTCTTTTCTCTATGCCAGTAGGAAGTCACGTGATGTAACAGAAACTCTATCGGCTAGTATTACACAATTTCCCGATAAAGGCGACGCTGGACCGGTGGTTGTCTAGTAACATGTTCCTGTTACATTACTATTTTTATTTATTACTAGCTGGGTGCCCGCCGTTTCACCCGCGTAACTCCCGATCCCGTAGGATTTTCGGGATGAAAAGGATATTATGTT
The DNA here is from genome assembly GCA_963931895.1 of Eupithecia pulchellata. Taxonomy (NCBI): domain Eukaryota; kingdom Metazoa; phylum Arthropoda; class Insecta; order Lepidoptera; family Geometridae; genus Eupithecia; species Eupithecia pulchellata. The sequence goes on from OZ007522.1 coordinate 9,946,331, forward strand.
ATTCCAGGTCATAAACTATCTGTAGACCAAGTTTCATCAAAGTGTAATTAGTAAAAACTACTAAACTAAATTTAGTAGTTTTTGTGGAAAGGGTAAAAAACATCCATCAATACTTACAAACTTTCGCGTTAAGTAGGAAAACAAAGGTTATCCTATTGATATAGATAAGTTGAGCTACCCTACCCGTGGATTATTTGCAAAAGTCTGCAGTTAGCTCAATGGTTGTAATTGTAAATATTAGTTTTGTTGGAGGTTTCTTTTTGTATTTTGTAAGTTTATCAATTATCTTATCTAGGAAAGAACCAATACCACAAGCACTGATTAGCTTGGGGCAAGAAGATGTTGTGTGTGTGTGTTACCGTTTATATTTATATATCATTCATTTAGCAGAGGCGTAACAATTTTATGCCCGTTACGATGTAATTAAAAGAAATAGCTCCAGTAACTAACCCAGCTGTAGGAAATTTGAGTATGATTGCATGTTAGGTTCCAAACCTACTTAATATAAATTGATTTGTAGGTAATTTTGTGTAATAAATGCGATTTACCGACCTTGGGTCAGTAATTTACCAACTTACACCATTCAAGTTGTCCCAATTTGTCCTTGTTGACGAATAGTAAGGGAAAAAGAATGATTTGTTAAGTGGTTGAGAAATTTATTTGTTACAATCGGAGCCTCTCGCAATTTAATTTGTGTAGGCTTTAGGGTAAAAAAATCATTTCGATTTATAAGCTTTATTGCATAAAATATTTTTTGTATTTAACTGAGACCATCCCAAGGTACTTAATATCTAAATAGACACCTTTAGTTCTAATAATTATTACTCGTTTTTTCTCTATTGCTTTTTTATCAGCCGTCCTACACATAGGTTTCAGTTATTAACGTGCCCGTGAAACAAGACCGTCTCCATCGTTAAAAGTCGTTATCGCGATAACCTAACGAGTATGCTTGTTTGTTTTGTTCCACTTAAAATAATGACCACTTTTCTTTTACTTCTCTACTATGAAGCCTTCTTTATAGTATTTCAAATGTGGAATCGTGGACTCAATTATACTCGTAGACTCTCTATGAACCTGCCTAACAAGTTGCTGCGTTATTTCAGTGGACCTGTGTGAATATTGTAGACACGTGACAGTGTTTTGACAACTAACCGCGGCCGTCGCCGACCTCCCGCCAGGTCCTTAAAGATACTTGGTGCCTTTACATTTTACTTATTGCACATTTTGACGCTAGAAGATTTGTGCGTTTTCAAGTTTTGACAATAGTCCCAACTGAAAGTTTTGATGGTAGCACATTTTGTCGTTTGTTCCTTTGGATTTGGACCGTCAATGCATTTTGGCATAGTATCTTTATGGACCCGGCGGGACCGACATGTCCATCGAACTAAGATCAATGTAGAAATTCCATTATCTCTAACTATTCGGTGAGATTGTGGTAAAATTAATGTATTCAAAATAAAAATACTGTATTAGGCGCAGAGACGCGATACGCGTGCGACGTGACTGATTGAGTTCCTCGGTTGGAAGAACACCAATGTTTCATACCAATGGTGTTCTTCCAATACAAACTAGGTTCGTAGTTAACCCGCTAACATTAATGATGAATAGTTAGAAACTTAAATTTCATAGAAACTAGAGTTTTACGGTTCCGCACCTACGTGATTAGTTATGGGACTTCAACATTTTCATATATTTAATTAGAGGTATTTTTCTTACGTAACTGAGAAATTACCGGCTGACTGAGCTGCTATAAGTAAGTAATCAAAATTCAAAATATGGGTGTCACACCAATTTGATGTACCTATATTGACCTTTTTGGAAGGGACGACGGACGTGGTATTTGAAGAAGTTTATGACCGATAGAATGGAAAGATGCTTTGCAATAAAGTCACAATCCGAGCATCAGGTCAAAGCGACGCAACGCGTGACCCGAGAGCTGAGTATCGCAGCATTGCCATACAGTGGTGCAATGCAGCCAGCGTCTTGTAGACATTTCCGACTGATGTTAAATTTTTCTATATCTATACTCTATACTAATATTATAAAGAGGAAATATTTGATTGTTTATATGTTTGTTTGTTTGTCAGTTGAAACTACTGGACCAATTTGAAAAATTCTTTTACCATTAGAATCCTAAATTTTCCGTGATGAACATAGCCTATATAATATTTTCAAAAAAGTTAGGGATCCGCATGAAAAATTCAATAATTGAACCGTGCGGTGGGCTGTATATTCAACCTCTTTTTCTATTATGGCGCGTCATAATAGAAAAAGAGGTTCAATATATAGCGCACGGTGCTTGCTTTTTCTCTACGGCCAGTGTCAGTTATGGAGTGTCGAGTCAATGTCAAAAACTCCAATTCTGTTTAAAAAAGTAAGGGATCCGTATGAAAACTGTGAAACCCATCGTGTTAGAGTGTATAATTTCTGAAATTTTTGTTTAATACCCGTGCGAAGCCGGGGCGGACCGCTAGTCAAGTATAAATCAAATATCAAAGTGCTTAATTCTTTCAGACCTTACAGGACTCTTGGACATGGATATTATAGATATGGATCAATTGAGCTACTTGTACCTGCAACCTCTGTGTTTGTGTCTTATTGTTTTGTTTTTAGTTCGCAATAAAGAGTATCTGTATTGCTTGCAATAATCTGTAACCCAATAATTTTAATTGTAAATACAAGAATTTATTTGGTTCCACTATATTGAAATTTAGCGATACCTAAGCCAAGACTCCTTAATGTGATGGTAGGTAGGCCTGCAGCCATGCCTTATCAATCAGATAGATACTAAAACCGATGAGTAGGTAATTCTTTATTAAGTTGTCTAAGCTTTTCAATAGCTCGCTGTGTTTCCACAGTTGACAACATCTCAATGAATAAGTAATATAAACAATAGGTAAAACCGAATAATTGTAAAAGCAATAGGTGTATGGCTATAGAGAAATCAGTCCAAAGTTTTGTTGAAATTTAGGACTTTGTATCCACAAATGACTGAACTGATCGAAAATTTATAAACTAAGGGGTCGAAGTTAAAATTTATCTACGATTACAACAGTAAAGTTGGGCGCTCAACTATTTTCAGAGCATACATTTTGAGGTCCGCAGGTATTTCTGATAAGTTAAAGACACTTCAATCCTCCTAGCCCAGTATTTCAGTCAATCTCAACGGAAACTAGCGAGTAGGCATGACTGTTACTGTACACATGTATAAGCGAACATGACTTATCTCCGGTCTACCGTACCTATGAATAATCCGATGGACAGCATATCCGGATTATGCAGAGCTACGTAGGTACCTATACAGGCGGATTATACAGGTATCTACACAATTAGCGAGTCTTCGTGAATCCCATAATCATTTGATCGTGCGATTACTATTCACCAAGGTCTCGAATCAAAAGTCAAAAGATCTACGCAAAGTTACTAAGACTATATAGCGTTTTGTATTATGTTTATTACTTTACGACTGCAGTGAACTTTACCTGTATGTCGTAAAATGTCATATCTCCAATTATCGTTACCATCTATAGTTACATCATGGTCTCAACGGAAGTTGTTGCACTAAAGTCAGGAGTTACTGGCGTTGTAAATTTCTCTCACATCTAGGGTGCTTGCGTTAACCGCTATTGCTATTTTGTGTTATCAGGCATTTTGTTTTGCATGAACTTCCTTGGGTCAACTGAACAGAAAGGTCAAAGTACTCTCAAACAGTTGGAGTTCTAGATGCACATAAGGTCGTTGAAATCACAACAATATTTAGCAGACTGTGACCTCGATAAGTGTAATGGGTCCGTTACACTAAGATGATTATATGGTGTAGTAAGTAATCAATCAGTGATTAGTAAAATTGGTCGTTTATAAACGGATTTTGCTTGACTCTTAACAATGTGTTAATCAGGCATAAGAGAAAAATTTTATATGGCCAGAATTCTATGAGTTTACGTTGTCTCCGAAAAAAGCATGCTTGAAGACTACTAAGTATACTTTTTCTTTATATTATGTAATTTAACGTCAGTACTCGCTGCCGCCGGCGACGACGGCGGCGCCGTGGGCGAGAAGGCTTTTAGGACTTTACTGTTAGGTACTACAAGGTGTTGAGGTGACTAATCACCCGAGCTTCACTATAGCCAATCCAACGCATCACTGATACGACTATATACAGCAGCGTTGAATCAGACAAAATTAGAATACTTTGTGACGTCACACGGTTTGGGCAAGGAATCTCCTATGTCATAGATACAAGGGCCCCAGGGCCTTTATTCACTATTGCCAATCCAAACGCGATACACAGATATGACAAGAGAGCGGCGTGGAATCACACCAAATCGTATTTAGAACACATTATGATGTCACACGGTTTGGGCAAAGAATCTTCTATAACATAGATACTTAATAGGGCCCCAGCACGGAAATAAATTAGTTAGGAAGGAGCAAAACTCATATATAAATGCTGTCAAGTAACAATCGCTTCTCGTTCACGCCGATTTAAGAGCGTGACTCCAAATTGTTGTTTTTTTTATTTTATACAATGTCATAGGTATTATATGTTTTCTGTATGCCAATGATTGGTGTTCGGCAGGTACTGTTCGTCCGATTCAAAGAAAAATCGTGATCAAGTCATAAACCATCAGTAAAACTAATAAATATTTCTATGCTTCCGCCGTGAGGTAGGTATTTGCACAGAAACAAAATAAAGGGCGTCATCGTTATTTGTAGAGCAATTAAGGAACTCTAAGAACAAAACAAGACGTGGTTTTTAATAAATGTTCTTTATATCACGATGATAAGCCAGATGATAATGCCACCTAACATGTGCACTAGTCTGAAAGGGAATGATTCTGAAGCCAAAGTGAATAACGTTTTATATTTGAGTAGTTACTTTAATTTATATATTTCTATTTTCTGTAAAAATAAGATATTTTTCCTATTATTGTTCTTTTACAGAATAAATAATGCTGGACAATTCAGAACACCATCCATCATCTAGCCCAACCCAAAGCTAAGTAGACCTTATGGTATGAGTACTTGAGAGAACTGATCTACTAAATACAATATTACTACTTATATAGATATTTTTATACGTAGAAAACGACCAGAACACCCTGAACAAATATCAGCAGATCCTACAAATGTTTGTCCCGAGGCGGGAATCGAACCCGCAACCTCCTAAGAAGCAAAAGTCCTCGAGGTCCAGAGTAATCACTCTGTCTTATCATGACGTGTAACATTGCGTGTAACATTAATAAGCCCGAAGCAATAGTCTTCTTTTTATTAAAATACTGACAACAGTTTATTGTATCGCGTTTATCATAATTAACACATTTTTGTTTGTATGTACTGTACATAAGTAAATGAGTTAAAATGATATACGCAATACAATATATTAATTTTTACAGCTTATCACTTAAGGAGATACAATAATATAAGATAAAGGTTTACATACATAACTTGAATAACAAAAAGTAGCTAGTTTCCATAATTTAATTTAATATTAAATGGTTATTTCAGTATATCTCTCATAAAATGCACGTCATAATAGTTTATAATGATTCGTTTAAATTCTGTTTATGGTAGTCGTGACTAAGAAGACCTAGGATCCGGTACCTGACAATCTTACATCATCAGATCTTCACCTACCAACCATAACTTTTTCGTAACGACCTTAAAGTTTTGTGTTGATTAATAATGAACCATAAATGTGTTGACTGTATAATGTACCATAATAATAGGACCGTTGATTTAAGGATTTCGATCTAGCTACGATTTAAGGCGTTTCCGTGACCCAAATTAGTATCTACTTCTTCAATCTTTTTATTACGTCGGACAAGAAAAATTCTAAATTTCATTGGGGAGTTCATGGTACCTATTATAAGCCTTTTTAATACTAGTTTTATTTTGTATAGTATAGTGTATAAGGCATAGGTATAGGATAACTTCGTCTCTGTCAAAAATACAAAATAAAGATTCCGCTGATTTGTGTCGAGCATTAAGGATTATTTGAAAATTAAACTTAGCGATCTATATCCATAGTAATAACCAAGTATTTTTAGTAATATATGTATAATAACTAATAAGTAGCCCTTTTGCATAAAGATAGATGATAAATAATCAACAAGTCCTACAACAAAATAAGTACCAAATGTAAATCAATATACAATGTATCAGTTTGACATGGCTGAAGCTGGAACCAGCCATGCCACACCACGTGCCAACCACAATGTGGTTATTTGTCAATCGCCGAGCTTAGTTAGCTTTCTAGCTACTTAGGTACTTAAGGTCAGTCAGTTTAAAAGTCTGGCGCGCTAAAATTATGACAGCTTCTTTAGATAGATGGGTTCGAAGGGATGGTGACGTGAATGTCAAGTCCGGTATCATGAGAGTAAGAAGAAAGTCGTGAAAGAGAGTCAAGCCCTCGATGTTTAAGCATACAATAAATGCATATTTCGTTACTTTTACTTTAACGGTCTTTATTTAGGGTGTTGTAGGTAACAACACCACGATACTTCGTTGTATCTGAATGCTACGAAGTATCTCGAAACTTTAAAGCTCATGTTCGAAGAAATGGAGATTCTTCCTCTAGATAGGATACAGGAACGGTATTTTCAGCAAGACCAACCCAACCCAACCCAATACCCAACACAACCCAACCCAATACCCAGCTCACCACAGCCAATTTGGCTAAAGAGATGCTGAACGAAAATTTTGGAAAAAATGGATTAACACCCGAGGTCCGTTGAGATCGTCAGCAAGATCACCCGATCTTTCCACTTCATTTTTCCTATGGGGTTACGTTAGAACGAACTTTACAAAGGTCGTTACGAAATTGTTAAGAGTTTACAAAAGCTCATTGGTTGATATTTTATCGAAGACAAATCTTGTCATGGTATCAAATGCAGTGATGTCTTGAGAGAGTTGGAAAATGTTATGGAGTCAAATAGAAACCATTTTGAGTAAGTTACTCAAGGGGTTAAATTTTAGCATTATAAGTAAAGTGTAGAAATTTGCTGTTTCCTTTCATTTTAAACTAGGTACTTACCTACATTTCTTTGCATTGCAACACACAAATAAATAAATAAAAACTAAACTGAAAAAAACATCGTTATCAGCATTCTGTTGTTCTATCCGATAAATATAAAGGGTCTATTTTTTTTAAATCTGTTCGATGATTCTCGTTAATAGTCAAAAAAGACGAAATATGCAATAATATTTTTCTTATGAATCTTTCACGACTATTGTCTAACTCTCGTGGTTTCGGACTTGGCTATTACCACCCTTCTTAAAATAGAACGCTGTATATGCAGTAGGAAAGTCCACTATAGAAAAACTAAAGATTATTGAACCCTAACGGAATTGGTCAACCTAACCAAGTCGTTGACCACCAAAAAGCTCAGTCTAGAAATCAATCATATTTTTTTGTTTGAAAAACATTATTTACATAAAACCGTAAAACTTCCGTACACTAAACACCTTTTTATCTCGAAGGCTAAGTAATAATTAATTAGTTTGCAGTTATAAATATTGAATGACCCTTGTTAAAATAAACGTGAGTTCAGATCACGTTCGGAATTCGAAATGTCTGATACATCAAACAAAAACTGTGAGGTTTTAACCTCTATAGCATACTTATGTAACCTACATCAGTTTAAATAACCTTGTTGGTTTACCTCAAAGAAGTTAAACTGAACTAAGCTAAGTAGACACAGAGTGCAATACCACCCTACTTGGTGAATATACCCTCCACACGAACAAATCGATTATCCTCCAACTCACCTATCCGCATCTAAGTTTTGGAATATGCTTCGGGATGCTGATGTTTTTCGGATCGATTACAACCTTGTTTTCAAGAAAAGAGTAATGAAAATCTTCTGTACCTTCATGAACTAGGTCGGCTACAGAAGTCTCTTGACCATAAAACGAATAAACCATCTTCTGGCTTTTTCGCATAGGTATTTTTAGCACATGTTATGAAAATCTGGTGTCACTTTGATAAAGCATAATACACTCGAGAGCAATGAATCCGGGTCACTCAAAGAATCCAAAAAATCTCGGAAAGTAAGAATGCTATTACTTTCCGAGATTTTTTGGATTCTTTGAGTGACCCGGATTCATTGCTCTCGAGTGTATATGGTTATAAATTGTTTATTTTGTAACATGCTATAACAACTTGATATTAGAATAGCTTTGAGTAAGGGAGATTTTATAAGACAAGGACGAATAAAATGGTTTTGAAGGTTTAAGATTGGCTTTGCCAAGCTTGGGAGCCAATAAGTATGATAGAGATAGATCTAGGTTCCTTTATTATCAAAAACGACAGTGAAGCAAAATTAATATTGGTTGGAAATACATGATTTCCAACCAATATTAGGCCACTGGTGAACGTAGGACTTCCCTAATGTGCGTATTAATAGTTCAATTAAAAAATAATAATAATAATGCTAGACAATCCACTCACCAACTAGTCTCTCATCTAGCCCCAAGCTAAGCAGAGCTTTTGTTATTGGTACTACATAACTTATAGATAGATATATTTTAATATAGATAAATAACCAGAACACCCCGAACAATCTGCAGATCGTTCAAACACGGCGGAGATCGAACTCGCAATCTCCTGCGTCGCAGGCGGACCTTCGCTCACCACGCCACACACACAGTTACTAAAATATAGAAAACCTAAAAGATCAGCTAGATAATTATGGTAGTGTTGTACATACATATCTTGAGGGCTCTAGGCTTTACGAGGTGCTCAGAGAGCTGTCTAAACTCCCTAAAGTTTGGAAGGATGGAGGGTTATGGGTGACCCACTTTTTTCCTTTTTCGTAGGATGGTTCAAAGTTCGAAGATCCAGAAACAAATTGTACGGTAAGTATTTTTCTATAAAGAATAATAATCTCAATGTCACGAAATCAATTTCTGTCTAGAGAATGATGAATCACTTCTATCGTTAAAGAATGGATTGCAATTTGTAAAAACATGCCTTCTACCGTTTTGAACGATGCTTAGACAGTAGACATTATTCATGTCGAGTTGAGAAATGTATCTTACAGGAGATATAAATATCAACATATAGGTATGATACAGAGGAACTCCTCTAGAATAAAATCAACTTAAGCTTTAAGGATTAATGAAATGACAAAAATATATCCTGAATTATAGATCATACATAATTATGCGGTGTACCTAAAAAATATCTTTGATATTAAATTAATTATGCTGGACAATCCCAAGCTAAGAAGAGACTGTGTGTGTTATCGGTACTTAATGTAATGACTGATAAATGAATATTTTATAATCTTTAGTAATTAAAAATTACAATTAAGTAACGTAATCAAATTAGAACAAGTATCTATTTATAATTAAAACAATGAGCTAATTTCAGGCTGTCGCAAACAATCTACAGATAGCTCAAACAATCCATATCAATACCAGTCGGAAGCATATTTTTTATCGGAACTACCTACGCGCTAGTCAACCAATCATCGAGCAAAAAGCATTTCGCTTTGGTAAACCTCGAAAAAACGTGGTAACCTAGATAAATGAATTTCAATTAGATTACAGTAACAAACCGTAAATGCGATATATTCGTCGATATACCGGTAACGCAAAAAATGGAACAGATTCAATGGTCCAGTAAAAATAAGATTTGAGGTCGCATAAAATCAGAGAAAAAAGTTACTACAGTTATGTAAAACTGATAGGTGACAGTTGCGTAGTCTAGATTTAACCTGACCGGCCTACAACTAACTACTTTACTGATGACCTCTGTAACGCGGTGGGCGAAGGTCCGTCTGCAGTGCAGACGGCAATTATCCCGATTCGAAATAAAATACGGAGGGTACCTATTCTATTCCGTCGGACAAAAGTTTGTACGATCTGTAGATATTTGTTCCGGGTGTTCTGGTATTTTCTATGTACATTACCAAAAATCTATCTAAACTACCTAGATAGATTTTTGGTAATGTACATAGATAATATATATTTTAGGAATGTAAGTCATCTAGTTCCCATATCACAAACTCTGTTTAGCTTAGAGGGCTATGATGCGGTATGAATTTTCCAGCATTATAATTAATTAATTAATTAAAGCTGTTCGTAACCTCGTAACCCAGTCAGTAAATTTTAGGCATACAGGACAAAGTAATCATAATATCTTTTTCCTGCTCGGTTATGTACCAACTCAGCAGATATTTCAGTTCCTACTAAACTAAAACCAGGAAAGCTCTACATAAAAATAACATTAACTGATAATATTATACCTATTATCGCGAAATTTATTATAACTTACCTAACTTATCAATAGGTAATTATAAAAAGTACGTAGGTAGGTATACTTATCGGTCACAATAATGAAATATAAGCCAATCTTAGAATAACTAAACTTAGAACCCTAGTAGGCGCACGCGAAATGAAGCTGTTTCAAGGGAGCCTTTAAAGGCTTCCTACATCGCTCGACGCGTCAGTGCTCAAGGTCAACACTAACTGGGAAGAGCTCCGTAATTTTTCAATAAAAATGACATACTGTGCAGTGAAAGGGTGTTACAACTCTTCACATAATCACCAGAAACAATTAAAGACTCCATTTCACAGGTAAGTACAACACATTATCGAGTAAAACATCCGTTTAGGCACAAAAACTAATTGTAAACAAAACAGACGCCATTACATAAAAATGTTGCTAGCTACGGGCGAAAAATATTTTACCCCGTACTTATTTGTTTTGTCTATTTCTACTTTCCACTGGTAGGTACTTTAATTTCCAAATGTTATTAGGGTTATACTAATTATCAGACTTGGTTTTTTTAGTTAAATATACAGGATGTTTGTGTAAACAGTGTTATCCTTAAAACCAGAGGTTTTGTCTATTCTACTTCCACTGGTAGGCACATTTATTTGCCAAATATTATTAGGGTAACTTCTTATCTAACCTGGATTTTTAAGTAAAATATACAGGGTGTTTGTGTAAACAGTGTTATCCTTAAAACCAGAGGTTTTGTCTATTTTTTGACGACCTTTGTGGCGCGGTGGGTGAAGATCAGCCTGTGGCGCAGTAGGTTGCGGGTTCGATTCCCGCCTCGAAAAAAATGTTTGTAAGATCTGCAAATATTTGTTTCGGGTGTTCTGGTCGTTTTCTATGTATAGTAAAAAAATATCTATCTAAGTATAGTAATTTTGTATTAAGTATTTATGTCTGTCATCTAGTACCCACAACACAATCTCTGCTTAGCTTGGGGCTAGATGATGCTGTGTGGATTGTCCCGCATTATTTATTTCTACTTTCCACTGGTAGGTACTTTTATTTGCCAAATATTATAAGGGTTACTTGATTACTTCTTATCTTACCTGGATTTTTAAGTTAATACAGGGTGTCTGTGTAAACAGTGTCATCCTTGAAACCAGAGGTTTTGTATATTTTTTGACGATCTTTAATTAACATAATTAATTTCATCCGAAGGTTGCCTGTCTCATCGCTTCTAGGCGATAAGGCCGCCCATTGTACCTGTTTTTTTGTTATTATGTTCTTTTTCTTGTGTTATAAATAATAGAGGTGTGTAGATCCGGAGTCAAACGGCTCCTGGAGTCGAGTCCGGTCCTGGAGTCGTGTGGATCCGCTCCGGCTTGTCGTTCGTGGCGTGTCCGCGGATACGTTGGCCGCGTCTACGGTCTCGCTCCAAGTCGAATGAATGTAGCAGCGAGCGATTGGAGCTGTGTGGATCTGGCCTTTGATTCGGGTTCGGACGTGTTCGATAGACAGATCCAGTTCCATTTACGAGTAAACAACAAACTAGAACTACTACGGTAAAATTATACTTTATTATAATTTACTAGTATTTAGTATGAAGGTAAATCAACTGTAGTCTCTAAAAAAATTAAGTAATAATTATATACCTTAAAAAACTTATGCTAGTATTTTTCACAGATTAGATCAAACTGACAAACATGTCTTCCCCTAAGGAAAGAATTGCTATGGTTTTACTAGTCATTCTTTCGATTCGTTACATCCACCGAAACAAACGTTTCCTACAAACAGACAGATACAATGGACATGTAGGAACTGTTATTAAAAGCGGATCCTAACCGATCCGCTGGATCCACTGGAACAAACTGATCTAATGGACTTGAAGGAAGCGAAACTGCAAGCGGATCCAAACGGATCCGCGGACACGACTCCGGGAAACGAGTCCGCACCCAACTGGAATCGGACCAGATCCGCTCCAGTCGTGGACACGTTTAGCGCATGTCTAATAAATAAAGTATTTTGTTATTGTATTGTTTAATTTAATGATTTTACTTTTGTCATACTTACTACTCGACTTAACTACTTAACCTTTATATAAACGCCCATAGAGTATGTAATATTAACAGAAAAATGATTATCATAAACTCCTTACAATTATTACAATTTCCCTAATGTATGGGGTAAATGTTGATAGCTTGCAACATTATTTGTGCGCTTGTGTGCGTGTCGGCTAATGTAATCACGAGCCGCTTACGCACACATTGGTTGTTTTGTTGCTTCAACTTCGAGCGGAATTTTTGTGTGCAATTATCACTCTACGTCTTATTACTCTAAGAAGCCAATAATTTACTTTTCTTAGGAATTTCGAGGTTCAGAAGTGAGCTGTATAGGTTATTTATTAATTTAAGTTACATGCTGTTAGTTTTTCATCATTTTTAATTTGTAGCTATTTGTGTACTACCTATTTGGAACACTATATTTATTTACATAGGTAATAAGGAAATGATGCTTCCCCTATAATTAAAAAAAAAATATATTGCTATATACAAAAGCTTTCTGACCTACGTTAGTTCTAAAACAAACTAACTACTTATAAAAATAGCCTAGGTACCTATGTAAAAAATATTTTATTTTTCTCCTGGCCAACGAAAAAGGGAGAACGTTTTGCATAGTTAGAGAAGTTTTATACTCTTTGGTTGTGCCTCACGTAGAGATTAAGTAATAAGTACTCTTTTCTGTACGCATCAAACTGGATTGACAGCGAATTGACAGCCCTTAAAACAATTCAAGTTATGAATTTATCAAAGTAATTTTGAAATCTTTATGGAGAATCAAACAAAAATCAAGCTCAAGGCGCATGTAAAGAGAAAGCAAGAATTTTAAACAAATACAGTTATTATTGAAGTTGCATATGGCCATGGCAAGAGTTGCAAGATTGGCTTTGGATTTAAGTCTAGGTATGTATAAAAGTTAGGTGCCCTGAACAATGGCCACGGAAACAGGTGATAACCTTCTTGTACTTAGAGCAGGCGTCTGCGTGAAGTATTTCGTCGTAACGAAACATATTTCGTAGCAAGATTTCAGACAATTACCGTGTAAAACGAGCCAAGCATACTTTTCTTTTCTGAACTTTAAATAAATAAATAATGCTGGACAATCCACACACTATCAAGGTTTTGAGTTGGTTGGTATTGGTACTTTTTCTATTATAGAAGGTATAAACTGCCTAGGTATCAATGTAAATTGTAAGTCTAGCTCTAAGATGCTGATGATAGTCAAATGAAAGTCAAAGATCCTGGCCAAATGATGAATGACTACTCTTGTGCGTAGGCCATAAGTAGCTTTATTGTAGAGGTACTGTATAAATGTGTACGCAGACACAGGTAAACTTTTTATTCTGCCACTCTTACACTCCGATGGGATAGTTGTTGATCAGAAGTTGCGACAAAACAAACGCCTTCCAAAAGTAGAGCATTTTGCTGGAAAATTAATTTAAATACAAGTCCATATGTCATTTTTCTAGCCCCTTGTCAACCCATTGGAAATAAATGCGCCTTTGTTTTGTCCGCAGTTTCCATGAGAAAAGCTCGCCCGGTTATCTCAAAAGCTTGGGGTGCCGCTAAATCCTTTGCCAGCACCACTCCACTTAAGACAGTCCTCAACAACAATTACATAACAAAACTTGAAATAGCATTGGATAATGGAGCCAGAATAGCGGAAATAAAAATACACGATCTTGGCGATAAATTACTGCCAAGTGAACTAAAATATCTTGAAGAGGAGATACAAAAAGTTAAACAAAGAATCAACGAGTCAACATCCTATAGTGATAACAGAAAATAAATCTTTGATATCATAATGAGCATTCAATAAAGATCTTTAGAAATTTAACATTGATAGGCCTGTGCATAACTGCGCCCATTTTATTAAATAAAAATAATTTTATCTAACTGTGTGTCTATAGTATATCTGCATCAGAATCTTGTCTAAACTGGATAGCAATTGTTAACGTTTTACGATAAAAGCAAAATTTTATATTATAAATATCCTAGGCCGTTTATAATTTTTATGCAGAATTTAAAAAATATATATCTGTCTATCATATTGTATTTTGTACATCAGTCATCTAGTACCTACTCGTACCCATAACGCAAGATTTGTTTAACTTAGGGCTAGGTGAGGCTGTGTGGATTCCAGCATTTTTTTTATATATTTTGAATGAATACTTTTTGTATTGAACGTATTTCTATTTCAGCTACCTGCCGAAGCCTCAGACCTAGACTAGGAGTAGTTTGGCAGTACGCGAAGGTGGAATGTGCGCCACCGATGACAAAAGCTTTCCTCCAAGGGTCTGCTTGCGCTAAATTTGAAGAAGTCGTTGCTAAGAGTGTAGATGGCTTTATTACAAAATTAGCTGAAGTAATACACAGAATAGACGTGGCAGAGGCACAAGCTAAAGCAGACAAGGAGGCTGCATTGAAAAAAGAATTAGCGGATAAGGAAACAGCTAAAAAAGAAAAAAAGCGTCTAGAAGCATTACAAAAGGTACAAAAAATGGAAGCGGAAAAGAAAGCACAACAGGAAAAAGCAGCGAAGGAAACCAAAGCAACGGCATCAAAAGCAGACGCCAAAACAGAAGAAAAGCCAAAAGAAATGCGCAAAACTAAAGAAAAGAAGCCAAAGAAGGCCTCTAAAAAGCCTAAGAAGGTGCCACCAAAAAAGAAAAAGTAGTTAAAGTTTTATCATGATCTCCATTGTTTTAAATTTCAAGTGGTATAAATCTCTGAAACTAGAACCACAAATCGAGTATTATTTATTTCAACTAGGTTTCGTCTGCGACTTCACCCACCCAGGATTAGAAATAGAAACACAATAGCCTATTTTTATTTTGCTAGTAATTAACCCCCTACAATATAGTCGAGTTTCAAATCTAGTGCCTTGTCTACTCAACTTTGCCACTGATTAGTAGATAAAGAATCCAAAAAAAGGCTACAAGTCAAGAACTTGCCTATATAATCTCGTTTCTGTATTTTATTTTCGTGTTAAATTGAAATCTTTTCGTATCAAAACATTTTCAGCACATACATTATTATATTTTTTGATTTCCTTTGATTTGATTTCCACGTAAACCCCTCTTAACTAGGAAAAAATACTAACTAACAACTCAATTTTATAGAAAATATTTGGCTTGGGATTCACGCTCTACGCACCTTCTTTTTCAAACTTATTTATGAGACTTTGGTATGACTGGGTATGTATGTTCCAATATCATATAATCAGTCTCAGACCCGTATTTTCACAAAGTACTTTAAAGTAAATTTCTTCTAAAATTAAACTTCACAATTTTATTGCTGCATCTGCATCATACTTAGTGGTGCGAAAAAAAAAACAACTTACCGATTTGTATGTGAATAGTGAAACGCGTAAGTTGCGCTGCGCTATCGCTTTGTATTTAACTAGTTGGAATTGTTGGTTCGTTTAGTTATAACTCCCTTGTTCATAATAATCTGCTAGCTAACACGCTAACACTCAGTCTGTCTCCTTCCAAGTTCCATTGACAAAAGTAGAAGTGAGAAAAAACACTATTTAGTCACTCTGTGTTAATTTATTATGATTATGGGGGTGAAACTGTTGCGTGGTTGAGAAAGTCCAGGGCGTACTGATAGTCAGGGACGAGGCGTATCTCCATTTACTGCTTTTAACACCACCCTGAGGAAAACTTAGGGCGCCAAAGAAAAAATTACGATCGTGAAACTTTTCGTGAACGAATGTGAAGGATACTACCCAATCCAAAACTATAAGCATAGAGCAACTCTGGTCCGCCGGGGGCCCGTGTTGCTCTAATGACTATTAGACATAGAGCAACGCGGTCCTCCGGCGGACCGGAGGGGAGTGGCCATAGCGTTATTTGTCGATTCAACATTGTCAGGCAATTTTGGCGGGGGGGGAATCTGCGCTGCGCACTCATTTTTTAATTCGCACACAAACATATTCATCTGTAATTATGAATCTCACACATACGAAATTAAAAATACTCTAACAAATTCACCCACACATTGATACATTCTGTCACAGAATGAACTAGTTTTATAGTACGTGTAGGTCCGCGTGGACTTGTACTTTGACAGAGGGGAAAGCTGCGTATGGCTACTCCCCTCCGGTCCGCCGGCCGGGGGCCCGCGTTGCTCTATGCTATTAGATGGAGCGCGAGATGCGTATTGAAACTTATTGCAGTATAATGTGCTTACAACCTCTTTGCCAAAGAGTCTTTGGCAACAGTTTTCAAAGTGTAGAAGAAAAAATAAAGAAATATCTTGGCAGTAACCGTCAAAACGATTTGAAATTTAGATGTATTTTTTGTAGAGAAAGTGCCCTAAAACTTCTCCTGTTTTTTGTGCAGCCATGGCATCGAGAACAAACCCCTTGAAAACACTGACTTTACTTCGTAAGTATGCCTATCTAGCTTAAATATTTTTTTATATTCAAGACAAAGATAATAAATATCAAACATAATCATTGAAGTACTATTACTAGCGTTGGTACTTACACCTCACTGAACACAATTATGTTTTTACAGGAAAGCTGGTCTACGCTTACGAAGTATCACCGGCGACACTACACAAACAAAAGGGCAAATTAATAGAATTCTTAAGAGGTGAGCAAACGATGACGACAGTGCGGTGGTGGAAGGTGCAAATCTGTGTGGCATGGTGGGTCGAAGGTCCACCTGCATCGCGTTTGGGGTTGCAGGAGGTTTTGGGTTCGATTCTATTCGCGCCTCAGGGAAAGATATGATGACCTATGACTCTACTTGACAGTATAACCAATGGGAAACTTAACGAATTTTATGGTACAAAAACGCCTGCGGCATTTGGCGCCTCTTCATGTGGGAACGGGTGGGGACTTAATTTTTAAAAGGTTTAAACTCTCTTACACATTTATTGTTTATGAATCAAGCCCAGCCGCACCTAGGCTGGATAGTGAACGGGTTAAAGCGTCAAAATCCATACTAAGCATTGGAAAACCCAAAACTCAAATCATGTTATATAGGTATCCTCTCTTCAGCTTAGTATGGAATTAAGAACATGTTTTATTATCGGCAGAAAAAGCAGAAAAAGCTTCGAATTTTGAGGTTGCTCGGAAAATGCGCGTGGCTAAGGGCTTCTACACACTTGAAATGGCGCCGCCTTCTACTAACGAAATTGGTGTAAGTGCAGAATTGTAGTGCAGAAATAACGAATAATTTTATTTTTACACTTCCAAAACAAGTCATAACTTGAGTCCCAATAAACTCGTTCCGTACCTATAGAACCAAACTACTAGCCACAATTCTTAGCAGATTTGACAATAGTAGGTATCGTTACAGAATCACACATATTCAACCATAAATAAGACGAAAATAGATGCGAGGGATACGTCACAAAAGTCTATCTATCTTGAGTTTCTTTCATCTAACAATATCCACATAATTATAGATTTTTATTTATGTACTTATATTGGATTTGTATGCTCTGTATAAGTATAATTATTACTGTTATTAGTAACAACTGGAAGGCTCATAATAAATGAACGCCATAGCTATTATTATTATTCTATCTATAGGATTAACGATTTATTAATTTGTTGCAGCAAATACGCAATGATATTCAGATGATAATTGAATTCATCAAAAATAAATGCTTCATGCATCTTACAGTACGACAAGCATGGCTGTTATTGCTTGTGACCATTGAAGTGGGGCTGTGGTTCTTTCTGGGAGAGACTTTCGGCAAATTCCACATTGTTGGCTACAAAGTGGATTAATGTAGAAGGTACCTTAATACCATGGTTAACTAAAATACAAATTACTGAAAATGCGGCACTTGTCATCAAGTATTTCAGATTTCTATTTATTTTTAGTTAGAGCCGTACGTTATTTTAATGTTCTATTTTATTTAGTTTGTTATTTTTTTGATAAAATTATGATGTTATATATAATGCTGTTTATTTATTTATGATAGGTAGGTTTGATCTTCGAATAAGTTGGTATCTATTGATAAAAAGAATATGGAGATAAGGAATATTGAGAGATATGGAAAAAGATCTAGTAGGTTGGTACCTACTAGATATTTAATCCACAGGTTGGATAGGTACCTACATAGGTTAGATCTGCGCGCAAGTCATGTTTGCCAAAAGTTCCTACTGCATAAAATAAGTATAACGACCGAACGAACTCTGCGAGTTTTCACATTTATGTTTTACATCAGATATTGTTTTCAATTAAATTTATTAAATGCCATTTCTTTAATAAAAAAATTAGGTTTTGTAACAGCATATCTGAGCTTTGGTGTAGGTAGATACCTACCACACGTACGTTGGTCATCATAATTAACAGTTAACAGTCATCTAAGCACGTGTAGGTTTTTAAGAGAATATAGCGAACACTGTACGTATACCGAACTGACATTCTAGTCTGGTATGAAAACTGGAAGAAGGTACCTATTTTTATTTCATCATTATCATCATCATCATAAGCCCATATTAGTCCACTGGACTTAGGCCTCCCATAATAAGCGCCACAGTGCCATGTCATCAGCTTGCCGCATCCAGCGTCTGCCAGCAGTCTTTCGCAGATCGTCATCCCACCTGCCAGGAGGGCGTCCTACAGTACATAGTACTTATACCGAGTCGCGGTCTCCTCTCAAGAACACGTTCAGCGGTTGTCTGAAATATTATCTAATAATCGTCTCGACGACGACCGACGTCTCGTACTCGATTGTAATCGTTATCCTACGTCATCACGTAGAATATAAAAAAACAACAATTTGGAAAATTTCTGAAATATCGTTAAAATATAAAAAAAAATTGCGAATAAGATTGAGATAAAATCCGCAAAACTTAAGCATCCCGAAGAACGTTTAGTTCCTTAGAGAGACATGCCCCGCATTATCATATCTCATATCATATCATATCGCACATTATCATTTTGATATGATTTGATTTTCTTTGTTTTGGCTGTCTAGCCCGCTCCGTAGCAATTGGACAGATTCGCAACTCGACGGTTTCTCAGCTGGACGGATTCTCAGCTGGACAGATTAGCAACTAGACAGAACGTGTACAGTCCGTGACATATTTTTTTATGTCGTGACTTCTCTGTTGCCGTGTGGTGCCGGCATAGAATTTCACCACCCCATCTCTTCCCGTGGGTGTCGTAAGAGGCGACTAAGGGAAACACACCGGGGGGCGGGCAGCAGCGCCCTCTGCAGAACAACTCCACCAAACTGCGATCCCCAACCCGCATGCCTAGCGTGGGGATTATGGGCATTAACCCCCAAATGATAATGCCATCTATGGCGCTCATTGGGGAGGCCTATGTCCAGCAGTGGACTATTATAGGCTGGTGATGATGATGATGACTTCATTAGAAAAGTTACGTAAAATTTTTGTTTAAACGTTATAGCCTGACTACACGATCCGTCTTACCTGCGAGCATACCTGCACAATATTTCCCACGGTACACCCAGGTGAACAACGGCGAACTGTAGTAAAAAAAAACTTCCCGCTGCACACCCAGGTGGTCTCACGAGGTGTACGGTGGGCAAAGAGGGAAACTTTCCATGGTTAGAAAAACGCGTAGACTGTGCCGAACCGCTGCTGCCTTGTACAGTCATAATTATGCTGCAAGTTGGACTGCGCTTGAACTGAGCAGGCAAGACAGAGCCAGCTTATAGTACAGTTTCAGTCCTCAAAGGTGGGTATCCAGGTTACTAAGTTACAGGTACGCCTCTACAATGTCTTCCTCTTTTTGTTGTTTCCATTTACATCCTCTTTGGTTATTTCATGGCTCGCTGTGTCTGTATGACAAAAGGTATGACATGCATGACACAACTCTGCCTGCACTATGTCAATAGTACCTTACATTTTGATGGAATCACGTTTAAGCGCTAGGTAAATCTTCCACCATGCCTATATGATTGGCCCTAGACTTTAGGCACAGCTTGGGCTTTATAGACAATAATATTTTATTTGACTTCTCCGATTGACTGGTTTTTTTAGCCTGTTTACTCCATAAACAAAGAAGTTGAAGTTGAAGCCTGTTTACTGTCATATTAGTGGACTGTTAGTGTCAATCGATGTAAGTTTCATGGCAGTGACAAATCCTTAACAGGAAGTCAGTCAGACAATGACACATGACCACATTAGCAATCAATCACAACAACGTCAGTCAACAACAAAAAGTCAGAAAATGGTTGAAGGTGCAATGCGGTGTTTCCGCGGAAACGCAAAGCAAGAAAGAATTCTGTAATCATGACTGATTTATACGCAATTTGAAAATGTTTCGTTTCTGTCTTTGTTTGTAGTGCTTGTGTTGTGTGAATGATCTTAAGCCTTCTATTTCTGTCTTATTTTATTTTATCGTTAGTTGTCTTGCCTGATGGCCGTAATGCTGCGGCGAGCTAATTTCTATTCGATATGTTTCGCATTCGGTGTCAGTGTTCTCTTGATCCTTGCTAGAAGTCGATATACGGATAATATTAGTTTTCGTCCGTCTCCGTCCTCTGAAAGTCGCGGGACCATCAGAAAATATTTGTTATCCGAGGGAGATGAGAACCTCGTGCAGCCCGCACCCACGACTATCCTGGACGAGTGGACTCCTGATATAGAGATGATATTGAAGAAAATGCGGGCTAAAATCAAAACTGAGCTGGAGGACTACAACGTAGCGAGTTTAGGTGTTAATAAATTAGAAGATTTAATCATGGACACCGGAGGGAATCCTGTCAGAACAATTATTGTTTCCACTTGGAGATCAGGCACCACCTTTTTGGGTGAGGTTTTGAATGCAATTCCAGGTAACTTTTACCATTATGAGCCTTTATTGAGGTCTGGCATTGTTCAAATCAGAGGACCTCCACAAGCTGATGCCGCTTTAGAGACCATCAGGAAGATGCTCAAATGTGACTTCAGTGATATGGAAGAGTACTTTGACTATGGAAAATCACATTTGCATGTATTCAGCCACAACACAAGACTTTATGATAACTGCAAGTATACAAGAGAAAAAGAGCTATGCTTTGATGCTGATTTCACATCAAAGTTTTGCAGGCTGTTCCCTTTTCAAAGTATGAAAATTGTAAGAATGAGGTTAGCTCTCATGCAGAATTTAGTGGAAGATACAAAGTAAGTTCTGATTATGTTGTCATCATTATGGCTTGTTCTCTTAAAAATCATCACCCATTCATTATTTACCTTGTAAGGACTATTCATTATGTATGGTTTATTTGATTCACAGACATTGACATCTGAAATCCACATCAAACATAGAGGCAAAGCATTATTATAGTACCTATTGGTATATGTTTGTTTATAAACTGACAAATAATCCCAAGATAAAATTGATTTAAAAAAATGGCAATTTCATATTTAAACACCTGTTAAATTATATAATACTAGTGGTCCTTTTTTATTTATTTAAAAATATTCTATAGCCTATGTTCATCACGGAAAATTTTGGATTCTAATGGTGAAAGAATTTCTCAAATCTGTCCCATAGTTTTGGCGCCTATTCAATTCAAATAAACATACAATCAAATCTTTCCTTTTTATAATATTAGTATAGATATAGATTCATTCATTGTTTTGTATGATATTTAATCATTTTTTTTAGACTGCACCCTAAAATAATACTGCTTGTCCGGGATCCCCGAGGGGTGATGCAATCCCGCTACCACCGTGACTTCTGCCGACCATCGCCCGACTGCTGGATGCCAGAGATGCTGTGCGCTGACATGGTCAGTGACTACGTAGCCGCTGGACACATGCTGAAAAAGTTCCCAGACAAACTGAAGTAAGAGGTTCTTAGTCATCAATCACACTAATATTATGAATTTGCAAGGTTGGAGCCACATGCGGACCACAAATAGGTAATCTGGTCCCGCCAATTGTGTCAAATAAAGCCATATTAAAGATGCGGCACATAACTTAACACAGGAACCTGGAGCCGCATCAACATGATCAGAGTCCACTCTGTTTGAGCAGACTCTGAACAGGTCAATGCAGCTTAAAGATTGTTCCGAGATGTTGTACTTGTGTAGGGGAAATGGAGAGTGAAATAGAATGGTGAAATGGATGGTAGAGATGAATTATTCCAACATTTACTTATCTCGATCACAGAATCAGACCCTGATCACAGAAACGGGTCCCATACTGGATTACTAAAGGATATGTAGGTTTCGAGTTGTGTTTACTTATTACTCAAGTCTAAAAACAAACATCTTTTTGCCTGAACAACATCAACATAATATGTTGTTGTATTGTGTAATGTGTAATGCATTTACAAGCACATTTTATGCATACCTATGTATTGAAATATAATAAAAAACCTGGAAACCATTTATGAAAACTAGGTAACCATACCTTAAGGTTACATAGTTGCAATCATTGCTCCAATCTCACTCATGCTTGTGGTTCACAAGATTCTCAAACTGTAGTTTGTCTTTCTCCAAAAATCTTATCTGATAGGTATTGCCCATTTTTATTTCCACAAAGTCAAATTTTGAGTTTTTGTCATTTTGGATGTAACACTACATACCTAAAAATGGTTATATTGATGTGATGACAATATTAAGGCCAATGGAATTAAGGCCCAGCAGTATGTATGTGATTAAATAAATAATAATGAAATAATACTGGCAACTCACACAGCATTTTCTAGCACCAAGCTTTTGTTATGGGTACTAGATAATTAATATGCATAATAAAAATAACATATGAGTACATAGATAGATATTTTTTATTATATATGTATAGAAAACGACCCGAGGCGGGAATCGAACCCGCAACCTCCTGCTTGACCTACCGCGCCACAGATCTCATCAAATAAATTTAACACAACACATTTACTGGATAATAAACAACAAAATTGTTTTGTACATTTTCAGAATTATCCGCTTCGAAGAGCTTGCAATGCAGCCCAATAAGACAACACACGAGCTGTTCAAGTTCCTCGGCTTCAGTCTGACGCACTCCGTGATGGAGTTCCTCCAGATACACACCAACATGCATAATGCTGGGGTCAGCTCCACTTTCAGGGTCTCGAAAAATGTGCCTTTCAGATGGAGGGAACTGAATTTCACTACTGTAAATGAAATACAGGTGAGTTTTGTTCATCTTCCTCATCTCACACACACAAACACACTCACACATACAAACACACTCACACACACACACACACATATAAACTGTTAAACATTCCTCCCCAAAATGGTAAAAGAGGGTTTTTCCGTTACTACCATGCTTTGTAAGTGCTTTGATGTCAAAAGTACAAAAGTACAAGGGTGTCAAAAGTACAAAGAAAGAAGCTGATGGCCCTCGGTTAGACTTCGTTAGTCTTACGATGACCACCGAGGCACCGACTGAGTGAGAGGGGTTGATTCTTTCACCGACGCCAAAACAGTCAAGTTTGATATTTTTACCTAGGTACAAAGAGGTGTTAATTTGCTGGACTTAAAAGCTTATACTTAACTATGTACTGCCCTAACTGAATACAAAATAGTCAAGTAAAAGTGGAGTAAAAATTTGTTTATACTTTACTTTTATGTTTATTGATTTGATCTTATTTTAAGTTTTAATGGAAGAAAAATCCTGCCATAACCGGTGTAAGCCAGAATGAGCGGGTGTATCACCGCGCTACGCACACCACATTCAGATAAAATCAGGGAAAATAATAATAAAAAGAGTTAACCTACTTAATTTTAGAATAGAACAAGGTTTTTATAAGCCTTTACGAAATATAAAACATTACGAGATTTTAAAATTTGAGGGGTGTCAGTACCACTATCATGTCTAGAACAACTAAAGCCTTAGGCTATCTGATATGAATATGACATGTATCTGGATTATTATATAACCATGTGACGCGGTATACGATAGTCTGTCTGCCTGCGATGCAAGATGTTGCGGGTTTAATTTCCGCCTCTGAATAAATGTTTTTACAATCTGCAGATCTTTGTGCAATGGATATTCTGGTCTAAAGATCTATCTATGTCATCATCATCATCAGCCTATGTTAGTCCACTGCGCATGGACATAGGCCTCCCCTAATTAGCGCCATAGCGCCCTGTCTTCGGCTTGTGTGTCTATCTATGTAATACATTGTATTACGTATATCAGTTATTCACTACCGTTAACACAAACTCTGCTTAGCTTGGGGCTAGATGATGCTCTGTAATGTACGGATTATTTTTAGATATAATTCTAAATCCTCTATTATTCAGATAGATTAGGATTAATATTAACAGGGATTATGTCTTGCTCAAAACGCGTGTTCAAATACACATTTGCAAGGTTAGTTAACTGTATAGTTATTAACAAAAATAGCTTTTTGAATTACCGTTGTCATTGAAGTATTTAGCTTCCTACTAAAGGAAACATCTAATAGTCACCTATTCATAATGAAATCAACAACTATAGTAACAAATTGTACCTTTTGATGGTTGGTACAAGGTTATTTATAAATATTTTCAACAAAACAGCCTTGTAATGAAGGTCAAAGGCACAAATTATAGCTTTAGCCGTCAATGTACTGGTTTTACTAATATTATTAAGAGGAAAGATTTGTTTGTTTGTTTGGATGGTTTAGGCTCCGAAACCTATTTATTTATTTAAAACACAAAACACATTACAATGCAATCTAAAATATTCATTGAAACAAAATTTGTTTTTACTACCATTTATTGTGGTTATAATCTACAGTGTAGGTACCGTTAAAATATGTGTGTACATATGAACTACTGGTTTTAAAAATTCTTTAACCATTAGAATCCTACATTATCCCTGGATGAACATTGTATATAGAATATTTTAAATGGGATTAGTTTGAAAAGTTCAATAATGTAAATCAACGTGTGTTTGTGTGTAAAACTTTAATTTTTTTTAACTTTTATTTTGCGTAGCGGGGCAGACCGTTGGTATAATTATATTATACTAGCGGTCCGCCCCGGCTTTGCACGGGTATTAAACAAAAAATTCAGAAATTATACACACTAACACGATGGGTTTCACAGTTTTCATACGGATCCCTTACTTTTTTTAACAGATTCGGGGTTTTTGACTGACTCGACACTCCATAACTCACACTGGCCGTAGAGAAAAAGCAAGCACCGTGCGCTATATATTCAACCTCTTTTTCTATTATGACGCGCCATAATAGAAAAAGAGGTTGAATATACAGCGCACGGTTCAATTACTGAATTTTTCATGCGGATCCCTAACTTTTTTGAAAATATTATATAGCCTATAAATAAATAAAAAAATAAAAATATTTTATTTCAAATGACAAGATCCATATTTTGTTAGTAAAAAAATTACATCAAAATACTTAAAGTTAAGGTTAGTAAGAACTACACACAAAACACAGCAAAAACATCACAATACACCTATTACCCTTCGCACAAAAAATGTCCACATAGGAGAGGAGACTCTATCGGCAATAGTTTTCAGGATGCTGTTCGCGCTATCCCGGACTCTGCGCATCAGGGAGGCGGTCTTTTTGCGGAGAATTGCTGTAAACCCATCTACTTGGTATTCCGCAAACATCCCTGACGCACATCCTATGTTCATCACGGAAAATTTAGGATTCTAATGGAGAAAGAATTTTTCAAATTGGTCCAGTAGTTTCGGGGCCTATTCAATTCAAACAAACAAACAATCAAATCTTTCCTCTTTATAATATTAGTATAGATAAGGATAATGATCCTCACAGTGGATTTTATCTAAACTAGTAGGTAAATAAACTGATTAGTGATTGGATATTACCTACCTACAATAATAATTAATTGGTAATGTTGGTTATGGCAATATAAAATAAATAAATAATGCTGGACAATCCACAGAGCATCATCTAGCCCCACGACTAAGATGGGTTGATGATGATGTGTTGATATATATCAGTCATCTAGTACTAATAAGAACACACACCTAAGCGAAAACTATGTTATCTATACTAATATTATAAAGAGGAAAGATTTGATTGTTTGTTTGTTTGTATGTTTGTTTGTTTGAATTGAATAGGCTCCGAAACTACTGGACCCAGTTAAAAAATTCTTTCACCATTAGAATCCTTAATTTTCCGTGATCCGTGAACATAGGCTATATAATATTTTCAAAAAAGTTAGGGATCCGCATGAAAAATTCAATAATTGAACCGTGGGCTGTATATTCAACCTCTTTTTCTATTATGGCGCGTCAGAATAGAAAAAGAGGTGGTATAGCGCACGGTGCTTGCTTTTTCTCTACGGCCAGTGTCAGTTTTGGAATGTTGAGTCAATGTCAAAAACCCCAATGCTGGGGTGCGTTCAGAGGCTCAGGGTGCGGTTGTTTGGTGTAAATTTTAACTTACCCAAAGGTTCAGAACGAGTCGGTTGTTATACGTCAAAGTTGACATTATCATGACAAAACTGACGTTACAGTTGCCGGACGTTCGTTTGTTTTGTTTTTGTTTTGCGGTTACTTTGAGGTAAATTGTATCTACAGACTGTAACTACGATCAATAACTGATAAATACTGAAAATTTTGAAATTTACTGTAGAAATCTTGATATTTAACTATATAACAAACTATGACAACGGAAAATATGACAGCTGTCAATGTCAGAGTGTTTTTCGTCGATCGAATTACACCGGTAAAAAGTTGCAACCGTCGGAGGTTGTGAACGCTCTAGTTAATAACAACCGAGCGTTTCTCCTGAGGTTATGAACGACCTAGTTGCACTCTGAGCGCGCTCGAGCGTAGGTTGTGAACGCAGCCCTGTTAAAAAAAGTAAAGATCCGTATGAAAACTGTGAAACCCATCGTTTTAGTATGTATAATTTCTGAAATTTTTGTTTAATACCCGTGCGAAGCCGGGGCGGGCCGCTAGTAATGTATATGTTTGCAATAAATAAATGAATATGAATAATACAAGCTCTGCTTAGCTTGCGGCTAGGTGATGCTATGTGGATTGTCCAGCATTATTATTATTTTATAGTGGATTATCTGGTTCCCTTACACAAAAACTTAATCATACAATACACATAGATTTGATATAGCTTGTTGTTTCCAGGGATCATGCAGCGAGGCAATGAGTCTCTGGGGTTACAGAACTGCGTACAACCCGTCGCATTTGAGAAGCAAGAAGTTCAACCCGCTGGGACCTTACACTGTGGTTACTTAATCATCTGGACGGGTTGCTGGGTGTAATCAAACATTGATTGCATTCAATTCATGTGAGTATTTATTTATTAAAGTTTTTTTTTGGTTATTTATTCATTTAGGTAACCAAAAAGATTACATTAAGTTTCGGTTACAAATTTGTTTACAAATTTTTTTCTTTTAGTTTTGTACAAATCACTACTGATTTGTACAATTGTAACCTATTAGATACTGGTGTTATCCAAACAATTTTAGCCGCATCACTGAGTGATGCGGCAGTAAAATTATTTCGGTTAGTTTTAGATGTTATTTAGTTTTTATTTTATATTAATTATTTTGTGAAATGACGGGACTGACATAGTCATAACTATGACTCAAAGTCCCATAAACAATAAAGAATAAAAAAAAAATAAGTTTCGGTTAGAAGTGCCTTAAAGCCTATGTTAGGTTTAACTAGACACAGAGTTCTCGCCTTGCAGTAAAAGTATTATAACTGTTATAAGGTAAGTAAGTTGGTTCTACTAAGGGAGCTTACTATTTCTGCGTTGAATATGTAGACGACAAAAACGCATGAGTAGGATTCTCGAAAATCATAATACATCAGCTTCACATAATTAGGTAACTATTTTATTCAAAATCAAAAAAATCCAAATCAAAGTGCTTTATTTCCTTTAAACCTTACAGGACTCTTGGACACGTCACAAAATACAAGTTAAATAAGAAATAAAAATAATATTAATAAGGTCTAATAATATTAATGCAGCCACTATATTAATTTAAGCAAAATTTTATTATTTATTTCGACAACGCCTCTATACAGATGATCTTATTTTTTGATTGCATTGTATTTGTTCTATACCTAAATTTATTTCAGTAACCTATGCTATGATATGCTTTTTTTTATTTTGTAAATTTGACATGACCATGTGACCAAGTCTTGCTACTGTGTTCCTATGGATTAGTAAATAAACTGAATTCATTTCGTTTTACGATGGTTTATTTATTGATCAGATTTCAGTTTTCATTAACTTAATTTCTTTAGGCTTATAAAATAAGGTGGGTAGATAGATAATGCTTTATTCAATACACACAATACAAAACTAAAAGTTTATAGAATTGGGTAGTTGGCAAAATAAAACTAAAAGATCATCGAAATAATAATAATGAGTGAGTATATCAAATTAAAACCAATCTAACATTCCTGCATGTGTTCTTAAATATAATTTCTTTGCGATATACGCCAAGTTACAGATTATTAAGTTATGATCGCTAATATTTTATAGTACTCAACCATTAGTTGACAAATTCTGATTTATGAGTTGTATGGTGTAAGTCGCGTAGATAAAGATTGGGATTGAAACTGACCGCCTCTCTCAAGCTATCCCTTATGATAGTTTTGGTCAAATATAAGCTGAGGGCACCATACAAGATTTGTAATTTAATTCTCCAAGCCCAGATTTTTTAGGGATTAAATTAGACTTACTGTTACTGATATCGTTTTATTTTTCTTCCAGGCAAGTATCGGCTGACTCTACAGGCTAAATCTCTATATCTCTGGCTATTTTACTATTGCTATTGCGAGACTTACGGTAAACTAGAATACTCAGTTTCAGCGTAAGTAATTTAAATCCATGACGTTTTTAATGCTCATATTTTGAGAATCATAGATAAAAACAACGAAAAATTTATGCTAGTCATGCACTGAGGGTCAATCGACAATTATTTTGATCCGTAAAGTCTCTAAACTCGTATAAGGTCTTTGTACCCTAAAGCGCTTTTGAAAATAATTGACCAACAGTGCATGATAAAGTATATAAAAACGTACCTATTATGTTATGTTTATTTAAGACTGAAAATGTTTCCTTGACTCCAAATATGTACTTCCATAGTCATAATCTGCGCTTCTCCAATTTCATGATTATAAATCGAGGTTGTGTGCTGCACAATTTTTGTGTCGTTATATCAAATTGTAAAAGATGGACCATTAATATAGCGGTTGGAATTGCTTGAAACTTTCCCTGAAATTCCTTGAAACTTTATTCAACGGTATTCAGCACAAGTTCAAGCAATTTCGATCACTAATGTTAGCGCAATTAGTTAAGCTTAGGCGATTATACTTAGCACTAAAGGAATTGACGGATTAATAATGCTTCCATTATAGACACTCGAATAAGATAGTTAGAAGTGCATTTTATACATTGTAACTTTAAGTCAATTGTGTGCGTATAAAAATATTCTAACGAATACCTATCCAGTCTTGTAGAAAGCTACCTTAGAAGAACGTAGAAACGACCAATGGAAAACGGAACTTAGGATTTGACAAGTTATTAAAAAATAAGCGATTAATTAAAATAAAACGCGTTTATGAGGCTTTTAAGCATTAGCCTTCTGTGATAACTTAATTACAATAGTGCAAACACGCACACTATAAAAACACCAATTTTTATAGATTAAAAGCTGCATTTATCATTCGCGCTTAACGCGGTAACAAATTAAAACTGTTCAATTGAAAAGTAGTATGTATTCTCCGTCCATGAGATAATACGGTCCTCAGAAACCCCAAAATCAGTTCCTGATAAATCTAAAAGGCCTGCCTTGCGACTTTACATCGCCACGTTGCGCCAACCAATAGCACAAAAACATTAGTAATATAAATACCCCTTGGAGTCAATAGTATATAATATAACTAATAAAATAATGGAATTAACTAAAGCTCTAGCGCTTTCACTCGTTTTAATTCGTTAAAAATACGCGATATAAAACAAGACTGCCAGTTTTTGTGTGAATACAATTCAGGGGGGTCTACTCGGACGAAAACGAAAGTTTCTAATTCGTTTTCGTGCAATACTACTCATCTGTCATGTACAAAAATAGCATTAAAATAGAAAACTATTCAGAATTTTCGATTTTCGTTATTACGAGTACTGGCCCTCATTAATGCACCTTTAAAATATAAAACACTTAAAAACGTTTGCTTTTAGGCGATCACTTATTTAGTAGAATCGTTTATTGCTTGGCATAATATAATTTAAGAAGTTTAGGGAATTAT
Organism: Eupithecia pulchellata; assembly: GCA_963931895.1. Taxonomy (NCBI): domain Eukaryota; kingdom Metazoa; phylum Arthropoda; class Insecta; order Lepidoptera; family Geometridae; genus Eupithecia; species Eupithecia pulchellata. The sequence continues at coordinate 9,976,782 of OZ007522.1, forward strand.
CGTGCTCATATCGACTATTAATCTACATGAGTATACGTGTACGCAATCTTGTGGAATGTTATATGTAGAGTATTACAACATTACCGACTTTATTGTATTATAAATACGATCTATTCTAAAATGGTTGTTAATTAAGTTGTTTCAATAATAATGATTTTTGTTCCATGAAATTCTGGGACAATAATACAAAATTCTGGTATCTCAAATTGAATCTTGTTATCAAAGTATGAAGGTTGTGTGATTAAAATATGCCTAGTTTTATTTGTTTCAAAGGTAAGTATTTTTATAAGGTTATTTGGGAGAGAGTGAGATAAAATATTCTTAGAGCTGTAAAGTCTAATTTTTTTTACAAAAAAAAACCAGAATTATGAACAGTATAATTTTATGTAAGTATAACTTTATTTCTTGTATAAATAATTTCAATTTGGCATTGTAAATCTGCATAGAACATTCTGCGTTGCGTGTAAAATTAATATTCCCAACCAGTGAATAAATGTAGTGAGATTCATAAAGTGCACTTGACTATAAGTTAGAACTTAGGACGACTTATTTATAAGTAGTATTTAAAGTTGAATGTATTTAGTTATCAAAAATTCAAGTATTTTGAGTTTCGTAGTATTTACGAGTATTCTCATTGATCAAGACTCAGCATGTCGACAATTTATGCATGCATTTTAGAAATTGTTAAAAACGCTATCAAAAGTACTCAAATAAATCTCTTTTTGTATAAACTTTTATTTATAGTTAAGCAATTAGTTTATTTAATTTTAGACGTAAAAGTCGCGTCGATATTGCAAAGAAAATGGCCGCCTCTTTCATGCCATATCCCCCTATATACCTAATAGATTAGGTAAATATCTAAGGGTTACATGAGAGAGGCTATCTTTTCTAATCGCAATCTTTATCTACGCGACTTATACCCATAAACTGCGGCCATTTTTTGCCGTTTACAATAGTGGTTTGTTTTTAATGTGTGTTTAGATAGGATCACACTGATATATCGTATTATGTGACGCGTGGTTGCATACATAGTATGGTGTGAAACACAATATTATTGTGTGTCATAGTGTGTATTGTATTTCTGTCTTCAACAACTAACCGTACTTACTGTATTCATTTATAGTACCTAGCTTTTTCCTATGTTAAGTTGGCCTTTCTAATAATTATGTCCAAATTCTATTCTATATGAATAAAATATCGCATCCCTACGTTCGCTTGACGATTTTGTGCGGAGATGTTTTGTAAATATCTGTAATTAAATTTAATGCGGATATATCTCTTAGCTCCATAAACTTCAAGACAATTGTATATAAATCTATTTTTATGTATAGCAACATTGAGTTTTTTACTCTAACGTTTGAATACGAATAGAAGCGCACTGTAATGGTACGTCTACGTATGTATCAAACTGAAACGATTAAAAAAAATATTGCGATCTCTATTCTCTATTATCTCCGACTCAGGAGGTTGCGGGTTCGATACCCGCTTCGGGACAAATATTTGTACGATCTGCAGATATTTGTTCAGAGAGTTCTGGTCGTTTTCTATCTTTAATAAAAAAAATCTACGTGTAATAATATCGTATTATGTATATCAGTTATGTAGTACCCATAACACAAGCCCTGCTTAGCTTGGGGCTAGATCATATTGTGTGGATTGCCCGGCATTATTTATTTTATCTTTATTTTATTTAATTAATGCGTTTGAGCGTAATGGAATCGATGTTTTATTCGTTATAACTAGAAAATAACACAGGTGCTTCTTATATTGAAAAGTTTGATATAATAATTGATACAAAACTTCGTAGGATAATATCATTTGTAAATTAAAACGAAATATGCAATATTTTAAACATGATCTTACAATAGGTTTAGACGCAATAATATTATAGATATATCGTAACATAAACGTATGTCAATAAAAAATCAATTACTATAATAATAACATGCTTCCTCATAGAACTGACAATATTATAAAATAAAATTATGTTGTATGCCTTAACACTACTGATATTAGTTTATATTAGTTATACAAGGTGGAACATTTAGATCGGTCGGTATGGGAAATCCTGAAACTATAATCCCTACGAAGATTTCATTAAAATTAATGATGGTGGGGCTGCCATATTTGATGATATTAATAAAAATCATCATAATTTTATAGAAGGTATAAATCTTAACATACCCTTATTAATTATTAAAGAACCATGTCATCGATTTTAACATGTAACATGAAAAACTGCATTAAAACATAAAAACTTGTATTCCGCTCAAGAATCATACCCAGACTTTTAGAAAAATAAAACTCGCACTATTTATATTTAGATATCGATTGTTTAGGTCTTAAGCAGTTAATGTTACTATGAAACATTTTATCTAAAATAAAAAGAATGCATTTTTCGGGTTCGATTCCCGTATCGGGACAAATATTTGTACCTACGATCTGGAATTATTTGTTCAGGGGTTCTGGTCTATCTTTGTACTCGTATATTGTTATGTATATATCAGTTATCTAGAACACATAACGCAAGCTCTGTTTAGCTTGGGACTGGATAATGCTGTGTAAATTGACCAGCATTTTGTGAAGTTTTCGCTATGACCTCTATTTTTTTCAATACCACATTCAACTCTATATTCGTATAAGTTTATGTTTTATTTTTCAAAAAGCCCGGATTCTATTCGCGAGCTGAGTACTAGTTTTTTTTTCAATGTTTAAATGCAGTTTTTCATGAACCTAAAACCGAGGACAGGGGTCCTAAGAAGATATCTTCGTATGTTTTATAGATTCAGACTTTCCATACTGACCAATCTAAATGTGCCACCCTGTATATTATACTTATACTCAATCGCATATTAATGTAATAACTAAGATGGAGTTTCCTTCAAGGCACACCTACTCTAATATCGTTGTTATAGATTAGTTTTGTTTTACCCATGTAACAAATATTACATAAAAGGACTATCAAGTAAAACAACTATACAAATTATATTTTCCTTATTTCCTTATCAGTATTATTATTAGTATATATTATTATGTATTGATTTTATTATTTAAATTTAAATCATGCTGTTTCGGGTGTAACTACTTGATTGATGTAATTACATACTCATTATTTTTAGTTATGGTGGCAATTCAGATGTTGCATAAACTAAACTTATTTAACAGGAATATAAAAGTATCTGTTCCTTAAAACGTTAAAAAATCAAAATAAAAAGATTAGTTTTGGATATCCGAATTGACACCTATATGTTTTATATATGTATAAAAATTGTGTCGGTGTGTCTCAATTTCAACTGAAATTAAAAATATTCACACTAGTATTATAAAAGCACCACACTAGTAAAATAAATATCCCGTAAGAGTGTGTAAAGCTGTGGTCAGAAGCTAGTTATATATATTTCCAGCCGGCCAGCGTTGACGACTTAAAAAAAAAAAAAATTAAAAAAAAAGTAAAATTCAGTTCATAATTAACCAAGTAGATAAGTAATATAATAATCATATATCATCGTTTAAATACATTCGGCGCACTACATAATTATCGATCTTTTATAGGATCTATTCCGGAAAATCCTCACAGGAACTACCTACGAGTACATGCCCTGATCCCACCTTCCCTTCAGGACAAGCAGGCAGCGCGCAATACCACCCCTACTTGGCATACCCTCCACTAGCACTAAGCTATTTTCCTCCATCTTCATCATTCACACCGCAAAGGATTGGACCTCGCTGCCTGCTTCTGTTTTTCCGGCTAATTACTACATTGGTCTCTTCAAGACTAGATTGAATAGGGGTCTTCTAGACCTTCGTGTTATACCGTTGGCCCCATCTTCTCTTTCCATCGGGTGAGATCGTGGTCGAGGTCTATCAGTTTATCGATGAAATTAATTTGTCGTTGTTGGGGATTTAACTGAAGTTACCTATAAGTCGTCGTCGTTGGCCAGCTCATTGCTGGCAGGCCAGAGTAGATTTTTTATCATATCATTAGCATATCAAACGATATGTTATGTACGTACGTATCTTAAAACATAATTTACTAACAAATAATAATTACTTAATGTTTTAATTTACTATTTGCTTTTTGTGAGCGTGGTAACGGTGATGAATAAAATAGATGAGACAAATACTGAACAGGAAACCTAGGGCAAATCGCACTATGGGTGTAGTACCACCACATCATAATTATAAGAATCTTTAGAAATGTGCATCTTCTTACACTTACTTACTCTTACCGCTTGCGTTCTAGTTTCCGTTGTGCAATAAAGACATTGGTGTCTATTCGGTTGTCACAAAAACATAACTAAACTAAAGTGCCAGCTCTAATTTTACCTGTTTTTGTCGAAAGAAATATGATGGCAATAGTTTAGTTTTAGCTTGAGCTAGATTTGTTAGTTTGAGCTCTCAAATCATTTAAGTTTTTTGTGCTATCTGAATTGACACCACTATATATCTGATACTGCGGTGGTCATTGGTCAATTTGTTGTCTTCCTAGACAAACTAGAAATAAGTGTTTACTCTTCTACTAGTATTTATTGACTTATGCTGTTTAGAAAACATGCTATTTAGAATATAAGTGGCTTTATTCGCTTGCCGTTCTAGGTTTTGCATGTAGGCGTGTTCTTTTAAATATTACCGGAGCTATATAAACTATACTAGTGGCGATTTAACGTTCCGGGAACAAAAAAATACGACAATATTCGTTTTAAGTACCTACCTATCAATTTTTGTGCCTTGTTTGCTATTTTTGTTTTTAGATGTTGTAGAAAACGTTCGATACATTGGTACAATCGATGGAAAAGCTTTACGCGAGCAGTTTATTAAGGCATGTTTTAAACTATGTATTGGTTTGATTAAGATTTTTTTATTTAAAGAACACACTTGCTAGAAATACTCCAAATAACTACATATTATTGATGCAAAGCATTATTGTTTATAGTTTTATTTTATTACCACGTGTATCTTATTTTTAACTACCTATGTATGATCCAAGTCTTTCAAAATGGGGTAACAGTGCGGCCAAGCATGGGCTTTCACTGTTACGCTTCTGTTGTTTTTTTTTTGCAAACTATATTTACAATCTATATCTATATCTAAGTTATCCTTACCATTTCATGTAATTTGAATGTTATAGATTATTTTCATGTATGTACATGCCACAAAATTACGATTAGACTATAGGTGTCAATTCAGATGTCGCCATAACTAACTAAACTAATTTGACAGCTCGACATTTAAAAGGATAGCACAATTTTTAGTGCAAATTAGTTTAGTTTAAGCGACATCTGAATTGACACCTAAAGTCTAATCATAATTTACCACCACATAATTCTTGGACTTTTGGATAATACTACCTATAATCATCGAAACTAAGTTTTATTATTAGCTTAGGTACTAATAATAAAATCCATAATAATAAAAACAATAAACAACGTCTTAGCAATATTTATTTATATGATTAGTTATAGACAATATATTATTTATAAATGATATTTTGTAATCGCATAAACGCTATCTACGAGCAATAACTAATGCATTATGGCCCAATTTGGTGCATCATGTATCAAGCAGGTTATCACAAGTTCAACGAATTTATATTTCTACCCAGAATTTATTATATTAATGGACATGTTACATAATTCCAAGTCCTGCCAATCATACACTACTTAAATACCTTTTACCTTTGCCATCCTTCGTGGATCGTAAAGACGAACAAAACTCAGAAAAGTCCTTATGTATACGTCTGTTCAGCGAAGCTTTTACACATGTTTGAACACAACTCCACTAGAGCGAACAATATATACCTACAGACAACATGACACACACACACATACAACTTTACCAATCAACTACTGGGCACAGGCTTCCCCTGGGGTGATTGTTTGTGTTGACGAGAGATTATTTATTTTTTATAAGTTTCGCATGGCTAACCATTTGCGGCAAATTAATTTTCCGCTAGCTATATTCGCTGTACAACGCAGAAAAAACTAAAACCCGAAAATAATTTACATCTTGCGGCAACTCGAACGGTTAGCCCTAATGGCTCTTACCAAAACAACCATACGCACTTATCTTGCAGAGGTAATACAAAAAGCGTCACTTTTTGCTCTAATTTCCTTACTCGCTGCGCTCCTGATATCTTCAAATCATGACGGGCTTCCTCTAGTTAAAACTCTGTTTTGTAATCACGAACTGCTTTCAGTGCCTTGAAAACCATTGACGTAATAATTTCAAACATAATTACACAATTCGAAAATCTGATTGATACATGATTGCGCCACAAAGAATGAGAGTGGTAGAATTTAAGGGTAGCCTTATTAGAATAAGAATTGCAGATGGGTAAGAGTGTTGAAGTTTTATAGTAAGAAGGGTAGCACGGCCGCCAGGTGCGTTGTAATTGCAAACATTTATTGTATTATATTTTTTATTTCAAGGTTAAATAAAGTAACAGTAAATTATTACTTGTTTTCTTAGGACACCCTTTAATCCTATACTAATATTACCTATAAACGCGAAAGTTTGTAAGAATAGAAAAAATATAATAGAAAAACTTTATTTGTGTCACAAAACTTAAATACTAAACATTACGCTTATAGCTTAATATGGAGACCATAAAAAGCAACACAAAAAGGTCACCGGCTAAGGTATGGTGCGTTAAGTAAGTATGGATGGATGTGGACACCCTTTAATCCTACTTATAACGCGAAAGTTTGTAAGTATGGATGGATGTTTGTTACTCTTTCACGCAAAAACTACTAAACGGATTTTGATGAAACTTCGTACACAGATAGTTTATGACCTGGAATATCGGCCACTTTTAGAAATAGCGAAAATCCCACGGGACGGGAGTTACGCGGACACCCAGCTAGTAAAACTCGAATAGGGTCCTCAAATTTTGAATTTCGGTAGAAAAGTGCCACATTGTGGAAATAAACAACAAAGTTTAGATTTAGGTATTTAATACCTCAACCAAGCGTCTTGAAAAGTTGAAACACTGCTGGTTGAGTGGTTTTATATTTTGATTAGTTATTATTGTAACTTAGTTTATCATTCTTGTTTTTATCAAATGCGCTGTTTGTCTCCGACTGCTAATGATATTTTTGGGTTATTCCCGCTCGTCCCCTAGTTTCGTCCCCAGAGGGGACGAACGGGAAGTAAACATCGTTATTTTTTGTGGAAACTTATGATTAGCCGTGGTTACAAATCGATGAAAGTGATTTGTTTTGACTAGCTGTTAACGAAATGAAAATAAACTTTTCTATGCCTCCTTATATGCCTCTATAGAAATTTAATGAATTTTAGTGAAAATTCCGAATCCTAGTACTATGACAGCGAACACAATCATAGATAATATTGACATGTTGAATATATCCGCCATCAGCTTGGAGTGATCTGCTGCAGAGCTTCTTGGCGGGAATTGGTGATACACATTTATTTCAAAATCTGAAAATTTAAGTTACTTTAATTGTTGTTTTTCAGGGTGATAGTGAATAAGAAATAGACTTATAGAAGAAGTGTCTTGAAAAAGCATAAAATTCATAAAACATTTCATGTGCAGTTGTAACAACCAGACACCCCCCCCCCCCCTTTTATTCACAGGTTTATTATCTAGGTACTTAATCTGCTCAGAGGTGCAAGGTAACATGTGCGCTAAGCCTAAAGGGGTGGACCCCTAGTGGTAATGTTTTTTCTTATTCGTATTCTTTTAGGCGCATTCTAATTATCTAACTAGGTATAATAATAATAAACCTGCCAGTTTTTTATTTTGAAATTAATACAAAAATCATGTAAGGTGAGTAATTACATTCTTTTTCATTTCAAAACAATATATGAATTTGCAGGTGTAAAAAACACGAGTGTGAATAATAGAGCCAATAATTTATTAGTTGTCACCAACCACCGGGGTCCAAGATCACCCCCTTTTGGCTTAATTGGTACACTTGTTTCGTGGTACCTTGTGTAAAGGTACGTCCAGTTAAGTAACAAAACATGTCGTGAAACGTACCGTACGTAAAAGCAATAACATGTACAGTGCGCGTCACATATAAGTACCCCCCTATCTCAATGTATGTGGGACACAATAGTTGTAATTTTTGGGAATTTCAGACTTTGAGTATTATTTTGGATCCTGAGCGGCAGCGTGACAATTTTTTCATGTGAAAATTTGTGATAAGTTACAAGGGAATTAGAATTCGTAAATATTTAGTAGACAAGGGGGGTACTTAATTCTGATGCGCACTGTACCTAAGGTTTAAAAAATGCCGGTTATGAAAATGTACCTACCTTCGATCTCTGATGATAAAAAGCTTTTCCATTGTTCGATCATGGCGCTCCGCCTCCGGTGTACCATTAATGGTACAATCAGCATTGATTTCCCACTGGTACCACAGCAAACAAGTAAGCGTCCGGGTTCCTCAATCTGCAGAGTACGAATTGATTGCCAATCGGAAAGGTTATTGAATTGATATTCATATTGATTTAGCTTATCAAATGTAGATAATGGGCTCTTCATTTTGCTTCATACTATCGCTGATGCGTGACCTGAGATCTGGTGAATATCTGACGCAGCGTATTAGCATTGTCATACAGCGAGGCAATGCAGTCAGCGTCTCAGGGACGGTTCCGACTGGTATTGATATGGATCAATTGAGCTACCAGTAGATTATTTGGAACAATTTGCAGTGAGCTTGTAAATCATAGTTTTACCTAATTTGTTTCTGTTATTGTAATAAGTATCTTTGTTAATAAACGAGTAGGTACATAAATAAAAAAAATCTCGTTACGGGGCAGTGGTCCAACTGCTCTGTCCAATTAGTTGGACTACGGGCCTTTACTAGGGGTTGTGGTCCAACTATCTTTGCAGTTGGACCACGGCACCATAGTAAAGTTCCCAGGTCCAATTAAAACAATTTCAAATTTACTTTGTTTTGGTTCGCAGTTTAAGGCCAACGGCAAAGGTAGACTAGGAATAAGAACCTAGGTAAGTAGGTACGTCTGCTCCAAACGTAGGTAACGTAGAATTAACGTAGACACTGGCCGCCGCAAAATTCGCCCTGGAGGGCATCATCTACATCAGGGACTTGCCTATTGCATAACAATGGTGTCAGTAATTTCAAATGTCTCTTATACTAATTAAACAGCACTCTATTGACTGGTTGGACTCTGATTTACGGATGAATTTGCTTAATTGCAGAACGCAAAAGTCGCGACTACTTAACTGTTAACTTTGTCACCACAATAATGTGGTTATTTATTTATTTTATTTATGGGATATTTTAGTAAATGTGCCATAAATCTCTAATTTAACTAAGACTAATAGACATCCTTACGGATCCTTAACTCTGCAAGTTAAATGTTACTAAATTATTATAAAATAAGAAATTAGTTTAATATTCATTTATTCTCAAAAAGACAAATTATTTCACTAACATGAGAATAGGATCCTTAGGTTAAGTAAGGTGTTATTGATACTTACCAAGTAGATACGTTGTATCTACATAAAAAGTTTTTTTTACAGTTTTTTAAGTGCCTATACCTAGATATAAAACTGTAATAGTTAGCTGTTATTTATATTATTTGTGGAAGTTTAAGCAATATAGTCATTGTAATTAAAAAAAATACTTATTTTTAACTTATAATTAGTTTACTTACTCCTCTTAACAAAATAAATCATGGTTAAATAAAATAAATAGAAATCTTATCTAGGACGCATTGATAGATAAATCTATTGAACAGTGGTGACAATAAAATGCTCCATTATTATGTTCATTACTTAATGGTGATCATCGTTAATAATATAGCATTAAAAAATTAAATCCTATTTTATCTAATTTCCAAATAAATCAGTAAGATATATTTTCTTCGATTCGAAAGCTCGCGCGGACGATTCACTCTTGACTCTTCTTATAAACTCCAGAACTACCGGTGACACGTCTGGTTCAACGAAAATAACACCTAAAATAATTTGATTCTTTAGAAAAAACTAAACCAACTTTAAATTTCTTAGCATTGACGCTCTCTTTTACAACAAATCACTATCTACATAGTATAAAACAAAGTCGTTTCCCGCTGTCTGTCTGTCTCTATGTATGCTTAGATTTTTAAAACTACGCAACGGATTTTGTTCCTTGTGTTTAAATATAAAGAGTAATTCAAAGCGCAAATATGTGTAAGATAATTATGTATAATTATTAATTATTATTACCATTCATCATTCTCCGTACAATCTTTTTTCTAAGTCGGTTATAATTATAACAAAGAAATACAATCGATGCAACATATTTAACGAACAAGATCTTTTTGATGTCCACTGCTGCGCAAAGGCCTCCCTTATAAATAGGATTCTGTCCGAGACGATGACAAATTAATGGATGGTACCTACTCTTGCGCAAAAGACACTTACGCTAAGGACATTTAATATGTAAATAAATAATGCTTTTCCACACAACATCATCTAGACCCAGATTTAAAGCCAAATAGAGCAACCAGCAAACAAAAATAGAACAATAAATGTATCTTACCGAGAGCCCATAACATAAATACGATATAGATACAAAAGCAGCCGATCAACCCCAGTACATTCAGAGATATCCACACATAAATCCAGTAATCGGTGACTTCACTGAAACAATATGATCACAAACATACAAACTACTAACATACAAAATATCTTAATAATAACGGTGACTCCCCATCTTACCACCCTTATTAATAACCGTCTCTACGCCAAGATATCATCTTTGAGTGTATCATATTATGCAAACGAAGATGATACACGCGGTGTAGTCCTTTAAAATTAACTCCCGCCTCTGTGCTGCTGGGTACGGCCCCACGCATGTCTCCCAATCCCAAAGGTCCGGGATATAAGGCCCGTGATCATGTAAATGAGATAAAAGGTAGTACGTAATGTCGAAGCGTGCAAATTTTTTGCAAATTTTTCTTAGTAATAGCAAGCTACGCGACGTATCATAAGAAAGTAGGTATTTATTACTACTATGTTCAATCGTTAGAGTTACCTTGTTGGTTTTGATTCTCGCATTATTGTTAATTACTCTAAAACTTATAAAGAAAGTAGTTACAAAAGCCAAGCTTATGGTGTTCATTCGTCCCACGTTTTCTTAATTATTAATCAAGGATCTTGTTTCACACCGTACGCTAAGCACTGAGCATCAACATTGTTTACTATCGAAGAGAATAAAACCACTGGTTTACAATGCAATGTAAACACCGCAATGAAAATACAATAGCTTGTCTAGTTTCAAGAAGTAGAAGTACCTACACGTGGTTTTATTTGCCCAAGAAAGGAACATAATTTATGACAGGACCACACTCGTCGCGTTATCTCATCAAGACGTCTTCCAAAGACAATAAGAGCACTTTATTTTCGTAGACCGAACGATAGCCTACGCACTGAGCTACGCACGCACGATCGTACCAATTACATACTTGGGCTCGGCCTTGCGACGACTGAGCAATCCCGCTTCCCGCCATTTCTAATAATAACATAGTATAACTTCTTTTTTTTTCAATCCACTATCACCTTCTTGGTTTAGGATAGTGGCTTGAAAAAAAGAGCTTAGAACGTATTCTACTTGATCTATGATTTTAGTTAACTTTTATTCTACCCTTTTCTTAAAAAGGTTTCATGCCAAGTAGAAAACAGAGTATTTAGACAAAACGTAGTGGTTTTATTCTCTTTGAGACAAAACAGATCTATAGAGTTCTTGTGTAATATAATTAAAATAGCTTTTGTGCGCGACTTTGTCCGCATGACCCTGTACTATCCCGCGGGAACATGACGCCGGAATAAAAGGGATCCTACGTCCGTATTTTGGTTCTAAGCTACCTCTCCCAATTTTTCAGCTAAATCGGTTCAGTCGTTCTTGAGTTATAAATAGTGTAACTGACTTTGTGGGTGACGATCCGCGAATGTTGCGGGTACGATTCCCGCCACGGGACAAAGCCATGTACGATATGCAGATATTTGTTCCAGGTGTTCTGGTTTCTATGTATAAAAAATATCTATATTAGGTATTTATTTCTATATCTTTGTTATATACCTATTGTATACAGTATATCAGTAATCTAGGACCCATAACACAAGCTCTGCTTAGCTTAGGGATAGATGATGCTGTGGAGTTTCTCCAGCATTATTGTTATTATTAAGATATAGGTATCTCCTATTCTTTTTACCAAACCAGATATACTAACTACTAAGTAATCCCTGAAGCAGATAAAGCGTTTATCATCCGAGAGGAATCACGCATGCTATTAATAGAGCACTCAGTAACACAGTGTCAGTCAAGCAGAGCGGGCGTGGTTCTAGTCACCTGTTTTACTGCGCAGGAGTTGATTTGTGCCGTGTTTACAAACAGAGCGGTCAAATTTTCGTTTCTTAAGTGACATTGTGGTAAGTTACTATTTAATTGTTATTTTTATCAAAAGGTGCTATGAATAATAAGATAATTATTGTGTTGGTTAACATGTTGCATGAAAAATATTCCGAGATATTGATTGATTGATTTGATTGTGTCGGAAGTGGTTTTCTAAGAGTTATGAAGCGGAGAGACCTTGATAGAAAAGCCAGTGCAGCATAAATTACTTTGGTATTTGTATTTTACTGTCGGTATGTACTTAAAGTACTTTATTTACTTACTGATAATATAGGAAAGATATTGTATCTCTCGGAATACATTAAGTCCTAACTGTTTCTGATCGCGACTTTGCATGCGTTTCTACATGATAAATACAAATTGAAACTTAAAAAAAAAAGATATTGACAATTGCACAATTGAAACTGCAGACTGTTGCTAACAATCTACAGGTGGTTCAACTGATCCATATTAATACCGAGGGTCTCGATAAGCGCAAATATCCAAGTCTCGACAGCACCTACCTACGCATTTGCTCCCCTTGGAGTCGAGACCCTAGGTAAGTGGGGTACTGAGGCTCCCCGGGTTTTTAAAAATGTGATCATCTGGTCTAAACAATGCGTGTGTGATGAGTATCTAGCGCAGCGCATCAGCATTGCCATACAGCGAGGAAATGCAGCCGTGAGGACGCTTCCTATTCGTAGTGATATGGATCAGTTGAGCTACTTGTAGATTGTTTGTTACATACCAGGACACGGAAAACCTACTGGAGATAGGTTCGTGATAGCGCACATAAATAACCCTACATCCACACAGGCACACTTTTACACGTGAAAATTAATCAACATAATATAACATAAATTAACGTTTCGATATCTTAGTTTTTATACAATATACGAAAATGAATGTTTTAATGAATCTTCTCAGTCTATAAGTGTGATTTTCCATAAGGCCAGAGTGAAAACCCTTAACACAAATATCTCGATAATTAAAAGGGGATTTCCGAAGCAATTTAAAGATTGTTTTAATGAATCTTCTCAGTCTATAAGTGTGATTTTCCATAAGGCCAGAGTGAAAACCCCTAACACAAGTATCTCCATACTTAAAAGGGGATTTCTAAAGCAATTTAAAGATTTGTATAGATTAAGTTAAAGAAAAAGCTTTATTACTGAAACTTTATTTTGTAGGTCCTACTCCAGTTTACCCTTATGTAAGTATGTTTAACTTGTTTCTGCCGGCGCCTTCACTTGCCTTGTTTCTATAGAATCGTTCAAAGGTTAAGTTTACCTTATCACATTGAATTTGTTTAGAGGGATAAAAAGTCTAACAAACCGATCTGTAGTTTTTGTGTGAAGAAGTAAAAAAAACAAATAAACAAACAACCATCCATACTCATTTCTGCATTTGTACCTAATACTATTATGATTTTCTTTTTAATACATTATAAGTAATGCTGGACAATGCACATAGCATCATCTAGCCCCAGCTTAGCCAAGCTGAGGCTAGATGAATGGTGGCTGGGTTTAGCTTTGGGTAACAAGATTACTGATTCTGATAAGTATATAAAGTAAATGATGTATTTATTAAAATACACTATAGGTATTAAGAGGTTATTGATCATCTACCTATAACCCTGTATTATATAGATAATAGATGTCATCACGTATTGATCTTGTTTATTAAATTAATGTCTCTAAGAGCTTAGGCGATAAACTAATCGATTATAAAACTTCCAGGCTAATTTATCTACATAATATTATACAGAGGAAAGATAAGATTGTTTGTTTGTTTGTTTGAATTGAATAGGCTCCGATACTTGGACCGATTTGAAAAATTATTTCACCATAGCAGCTATAGAATGTATTAAAAAAGTTAGGGATCCGCATAAAAATTCAATAATAAAACCGTGCGCTATATACTGCTTTTCACTACTACGACTCTAAACACCTCAAAAACATTTGCAGGGTTTTCTAGACTTAAATGCCTAAATTATATTTTGGGTTGATACGTGGCAGCACTTTTAATTTATGTCATAATTTGTTAAAGCCCTACGAGTTTCATGGTTGCTTGTATTTGTGTATCTGAAAAATATGAAACGTTAAATAATTTTTTAACAAATTTTTTAATACACTTCTATTTCTGACCGTACTTTAATGGCGGTTACCGTTGCTGACTGTATCTAAACCACTATTCCTCCCAACCAATACCACCTATGGAAGCGTACTGATAATAATATAGCGTGTTATTTAATCTAACAATCAAGAAATTATATGTAACCTACCATTATGTACCTTGATATTTTTTGATTTGGATACTCTGTAGTGTGTAGTGCGTACGTGATAGAAACTTGTTCGCGTTAAAATGGTGGCGTTCAGTTACCTTGGGTTTAGATTTACGGAAGTTGTTTAGAAGCTAGCTATGTATTTTATAGCTATTTAGCTGGGTAGATACCCATGTAATTAACGTGGGTATCTACCCAGCTATACCCACAAACTCAACACAAAATAGAAGGTTATTTATGATAGACGTACAGTCTCGTTTTTAACGGAACAATCCGTTTTTTTTTACTGATGTCGTATATCAAAGACAACGCAACGTCAAGACGCAAATTGGTTCAATGTAGGTACAGACAGAAGCATTAATTGGTAACCCCCTCACAGAATATGTCATAGTTATCATTCAGCAGCATGTAGGTTCAAACCCGTGAAGATTTATATATTCATTTTAATTTACATTATTTTTAATTTTTGTTTTTTTTTAAGTTTATTTAATTGTTTAAATAAAAAACAAATGTTTTTTTTCAACACCTACATTTCTTTTATCAGGA
Source organism: Eupithecia pulchellata (assembly GCA_963931895.1). Taxonomy (NCBI): domain Eukaryota; kingdom Metazoa; phylum Arthropoda; class Insecta; order Lepidoptera; family Geometridae; genus Eupithecia; species Eupithecia pulchellata. Next base: position 9,991,974 of record OZ007522.1, read on the forward strand.
GTAACGATACTGAAATTTCGAGCCTGTATCACATGTAACTATGGTGTAGTGGTTAGTGTAACCGAGATTCTGTCACTGCACATCGTAATGATCGTCATCGAATCCTTGCAGTGGATGTTTTTGTTTTTTAACTACTACTTAATTTTAGTAATGTAATGACATTTATTCATTTGTAATAGTGAAGTTTTTGTCTATTAGTATGAATTTAAAGTAATTGATAAAATAAAACAATAATAATAATTTAAGGTAAACAATTTCGTTTATTTTTTTCAAAAATTTGCCTTAGATACAAACAACAACACAAAAAATGTAATTAATTCTGACATGTTTTATTTTATTATTTAGCCTACTTACAAATAGCTTCCTATCCTGAAAAATAATATTCCATTTTCGATTTAGTGCTCGAGAATACACATGTTTTCATTAGATTTTCGTTTACTTTGCTAATCTAATGAATTAAACAATTTGGATCTCTTGTAAATCATGGAATACTAAATACTCAGGTAGTTTTGAAAGTAAATGAGGTCAAATGGAGTTTTTCTGACAATGTTAAAAGGTAAAATTACATTAGGGTTTAGTAGGTAGTGATATTTATCGTCTTTTATATTTAGTGATACATCGCTTAATAGCTTAAGCGCTAACGGATCGGATCTCAATTTAAAACCATTTGACCCCTATTTTCTATCGGATTTAGGTCCGAACTTTTAGATGTCCAATAAATAACAGTAATGTCTTCTAGAGATGAACAACCCTTGAGAAACCATCCGCGTACGATGCACTCCACAATTATCATGGACAAAATAACTTTTGGGCTTCTGGATACGCGATCCGCGTAGTAACCTTCAACACTTTCAATTGCTCGTCATTCATGCGCCCAGTTATTTTTACTATTTCTCCAGGACCCATAGAGGATATCCATCTCCAAAACCTAAAAAGAAAAAAAATCAACTGTTATAATGTTTATTTAGTTCGTGTAAATACTAACTTGTTAAAATATTATTATTATGATGAAATAATCAGAGATAAAGGTGTTCGAATTTGTTGAGAATTACCAGTATTATCACTTACCTAAAGTTATTCATGCCCTGCGGTGGAGTTCAGCAGACAGTCCTATTTTTGCTGCTCGATAATTGTGTCAGTATATCAGCTGCATGCAATGCCTTCTGTTGATGTTGATATCAAATATTGTTGAGCAGTAGAACGAGTGGATGCAAAAGGCGAACTAGTCTGAATGTCAACAATATTATTGTAACGACTTCACTGATTTGTATACACTCCTGTTGTTTATCTACCATTGCTTCTTACATTCACATCCCCACATTACACTTAAGCGCACGGTTTTTATCTGTAAGACAACAAATCAATACTTAAATGAAGTTAAAGATAACAAGGTTTTACTAAAAAAAATATGTATTTGTTTCGTAACGATTATGACACAAGAATAATAAGTTGATAACTTACCGTAATTCAAAGCTAACGAGCAATCTCCTGATTACTCATTTGCTGTTCGAATAGAACCGCAATCTTAGTTCTCACAAAATTCTTAATTTGCATAATTTCCTTCAATATTCTTCAATTCATTTATGATTCAAATCAGTAAGTCAAGACTAGAATTGGAAATGGCTAGTGACCTTTTCATTGTTCACCAAGATTATATTTAAATCTACCCTCAAACACTTCTTTTTTTTCTTATCCACTGTAAAGAGATCTCATAAATAAAAATCCGCTGTCGAACACTAATAACATAAAATTTCGACGCTCTGATAACTGGTTCGTTGGTTTAGTTGGTTGGTGCGTGGTCAACTTGTCATGTGAGCGATTGGATGTCTGGTTCGATTCCCACTGGGTGCTACGTTTTTGTTTCTTAGTATTTGAGTAAAAGATTTGTAAATCGTACAGTGATTTGCAATGTAAACTTTAGCTATTAGGGGGGTTACCAATTAATGCTTCTGTCTGTACTTATCTTTAAGGCCCTGTATAAAGACAATATTTAGGTATAAGTAGTATTATTTAGTAGTTCGTAGCGCTTGACAAATAAAGTTGAAAATGGTGAAGCGTTTGATTTAGTTGAATCTCTTGTTCGACAATGTCAACATTATTTATCGGTTTTAACTTATTTTAAAAGTAAATACACCAGTAAATTAAAATCTTTATACATAATTCTTTAGATGATAAAATTACCTTTCTTACAGTAACAAAATTATAAAATGTTATCACTCAAAATATTGAGCATTTCGAGACGAAATAATATTTTCGTGTTCTTTCTTGCGATATTTTTTTCAAGTTTCTAGATGGTTTTTATGAAATATTTTTGTATAAGTCTTTTGTCCATACACTTGACTATAAACTGTATTTTTTTTGGGCTTGTAATATGTCGCAGTAAGCCTAACTGTGCGACGAAAAAGTGGTCGTTTTACGATGTCTGTCGTATGGCAGCGCCTTAATATTTTCTCTATTATGTCTTATAATGCGTCTTATAATATCTCTGTTATGTCTTATAATGCGTTTATGAATTATGCGTAATTATTTTAACCATCTGTGCTTTTTGACGTATACAAAGCACAGCTTGATAAACGTCGATCTTTGTTTATAAATTATCATCTGCATCATAAACAGCTGTACTTAGTAGGTACTCGTGGACAAAGGGGTCATTTTGCTCGTAAACCATTTTGTTTCACAATTGAAAATGAACAAAATCTTTACACAAATAACAAGGTAATCAACCTCATTATCACAGCCAAGTAGCTTACTTAGTTATACCTATATATATATATATATTTACACGGTGTAACAAAATATGTGTACTAAGCGAAAGGGGGTGAATTTCCACCCCCCAGGGGACCAACTTTTGTTCCACGACTTTTCTAATTTCGATCGGTATTTTGGAAAAAACTGCATCAAAGTTTCAACATGGACAGCTGATTTTTTACGAAGTGACAACCCTAAAGGCAGCGGTTTCTTGTACCTGTGACAATGACGTCAGTATGGGCATAGATGTAGAGTAATAGATAGCTAGATAGATAGATTAGGTTGTCTCCCGCCCCGCCATAGCTGAACTCTACGAAGATAAATACCTACCTAACTGCAGTGGTAGTAGGTATGTATAGGTTACCCAGATAAGGAAATAAAAGAGGGAAAAAAATAGTATATTTAAAATAGGAATTTTTAATTTTCTCCCCCCCCCCCCCCACAATGATCACCATTGGGGTCTGAAACCTCCCCCTTCGGCTTAAAACACATATTTTGTTACACCTTGTATAAATAGATGTCCACTCAAACGTTCAGGTAACGACTGTTGCCTAAAAATATTTCCGGTCAACCGTTCAGGCTTCAAGTGTTGCCCACGAGACTTTCGTCTAGAAAATTTCATTTTTGCCTATGTAAACACCACGAAAGCTGCTCCTACTTGACGCTAGATGGTTCTGTACACAATAACGCAGCCAATAAGCCAAACCATGGCCAGTTCACAGAAGAAAAAAAAAAAGAAATGTTTTGTTTATTTTCACGTTGCGTCATTCCTTGTTCCTTGTGTTTGAAACTGAAGTATTAAGTGATTTCTATCCCAATGTATTAGTGTTATACATCAAAACAATCCTCAGGAATCATACTATAGGTTTATCGTAAAATCTAGAGGATGCGAGAATGATGCGGCGGTATTTTAATCGCCGAAATGAGGTGTCGAATTACGGCCATTGTTATTGTGTTGTTGGAAAGTGTTTTGGCTAAATGGTGTATGAAATTATTAGATATTCTAATAAAATATGCCTCATAATATGAAAATCAGGTGAGTATTAGTTTATAAACACACTAAGACAATAAAAATATAACAAAATTAAATATGATTAAACGAATTTATCTTGGGCCGTCGTACACATTTGACCTCGCTGACCTCGCGATTTTTCGGTCGAGTGATTAGATTGTTTAAATTTATTTTGGTAGAAAGCGCAATAATTATCCAAAGATTTTGGTATCAATCGAAAGGATAAATCCTACACTTTTTTAGCATGTAATTATCTTGGGCAAGAACAATGTAGTTTTCAAATAAAATCGTATGAAAAAATTAGTTAGCTGTATTTTTAGAGAAATCGCAAATTTGCAGCCCTTATTCTAGATTGTACTGCAATTGAGTAATAAGCGTATATTGTGTTGTTAGATTCTAAATTTCAATAGCATTCTGATTGTATTTATTGTTTGTTTGTAGCTGTAGCAGTTGTCGTGCTATAAGCGTTTTTTCGAGACGAGGTAGCGCGTAGAATGCGCGCAGCGGTTTCCCGCGCCGGGGCGGAACGTTAGACACGCCATCGGTCGCGCGAGCGGGACGCTTGAGTGGGATGTAATAATTTTAATTCATCTTTTATAATATTTATTGTGATAATTTATGTACGTAGTATAAGAAAGTAATGTTCTTACGTTAAATTAAAAAATATTGAATAATAACCTGTAACCTATAAAAGTTATTTTAACTAGAAACTCGAAGAATCTGGTAAAATAAAAATGACTAGAAACATTGTCCTTAAAAATAATAAAGAAATAAAAAAAACTGAGCACTTTCATAAAATACTCCCAAGAAACCTTTGTATGCTAAAACAAACAAACAAAAAATTATTTCAAATGTTCGAGAACCGGAAAAACAACTTTTGATAATTAACAATCACATTCACGGCTCACTGGCCATCAAAACTTTGGAATCAGGTTATTTACCTACCTTTTGTTTTTTATTGAATGTGTTGTTTACATTCCAACATAGCATAGAGCTAGGCCGCATATAAACTAATATTATAAAGAGAGAGATTTGATTGTTTGTTTTTATTAAACAGGCTCCGAAACTACTACACCGATTTGAAAAATTCTTGCACCATTAGAATCCTACATTAGTATAATGTTTGTTGATTTACATGCTATAGGTATATGTAATATCAAAAATGTTAGGGATCCGTATGACAACTTCTATACCTACTGTAATCCAACAAGTGTAAACATTTAATTTTTTTTTAATTTTTGTTAAATACCCGTGCGAAACCGGGGCGGACCACTAGTTTACAATAGTTCATCAGCATACACGTCCACTGTTGAACAATAGGAGATTCTGAACACACCGGTGACATCGCTGTGCCTTTTGCGTTACTGTCATAGGAATAACGCTTGGTTTTAGATCAAAATTAGAGAACTCTAGTGTCTAGATAAACCTAATTTAGGATTCAAGACTCTACATCTATACTCATATTATAAAGAGGTAAGATGTTATTGTTTGTATGTTTGTTTGTTTGCATTGAATAGGATCCGAAACTACTAGACCGATTTAAAAAAATCTTTCACCATTAGAATCCATCCTACATTTTCCGTGATGAACATAGGCTAAAGAATATAAAAAAAAAATTGGGTTCCATATGAAAAAAATAATTTTTGTGAAATACTTGTGCGAAGCTGGACCGACAACCTTTTTATCTATAAACGCTATCTATCTATAAATACTAACAAAGAAAATCATAATTAGAACTAGTAGGTATAAATTTACAATTGAAATAACTAAGCTAACTGCAGACTGTTGAAAACCAATACGGAATACCAGACGTGAATAAGTTCATAAGTCCTCAGTGTGCACTTTCGACTTGTCAACTTATTCAAGCCCAGAACGAAATACGATAGGTCAACTGATCCATATCAATACCAGTCGGAATCGTACCCAAAAACGTAGAGTTATCGTTGTAGAGGTCGTATACACACACGCTGGGGTTCATCGTGGTTCAACTAAGCCTTACTAGTTAAGAGTCGAGATATATTCTATCCTAACTCTGGTAGATTACTATTGACCATCATAGGTGGAATTTAAGGGTTCGATTCTTACGCTGTGACTACCTCAGCTAGCTATACTACCATGCAGTATAAAATAAATCTTAGGACTATAGTTGATATGAATTATTAAAACGCGTTGATGTCTTTCGTATGGTAATGAAGGGTCGACGTGAACTTGACTTTACATCACAATCTGGTTCTTGATCATACTTGTTAGTAAAGTGTTCTTTTTAACTTGAATATTAATTAGGTGTCTCATCTTTTTGAGACAAACTTTTTGACTTTTATATACGTCGTTTATGGTCATCTGAAGGGTTAAATTTAGAGTTTCTAAGTATATATTTTATTTATGGTCACCACACAATATAAAAAATAATGTCTGTTTGTCCCTCTGTATGCTTAGATCTTTAAAAATACGCATCGGTTTTTGATGTGTTTTTTTTTATAAGATAGAGTGTTTCAAGAGATAGGTTTTTGTAACTACGTAGTATGTATAAAACAAAGTCGCTTGGCGCTGTCTATTTGTCCCTATGTACCTATGTTTAGATCTTTGAAACTACGCAACGAATTTTTATGCGGTTTATTTTAATAGATATAATATTTCAAGAGATAGGGTTTTTGTATGAGCATTGCACCCGTGCGAAGCCGGAACGGGTCGCTAGTATTTCATATTTAATAAAGTTAGAGCCCGTTTTGAAAATTGAGCTACTAGTAAGTACTCTCAATGCAAACCCTGAAGGCATTTATCGTATTCTTTCACAAAATCTACCTACTATAAATAAATTATTATAATAATAATTATATGTATTGAATATAGTATAAAATAATAGTTTACTGCAGTTACTTAATCTATTTTAGGTACTTTTTATCACGAAACTGCATGTGATGAGCTACTATACTATAAGCTAGTAGCAAAAAAAAAAAAATACTATTATGTTTTTGTAATGTAATATTCTGATTCAGTTTAGTTCCGAGATGAAATCCTTCAATCCTAAACACAATTTAGACGCCTGATTATGGTCTGTAAAATAAAAAAAATCAGGCAAAAATTAAAAAATCGTAATAAATAAAATAATAATAAACAAAGCGATTGTTGTAAAAAATCGAATCGGTAAAGCATTACGACAATTTGATTGTCAGTGGCAATACGAAGCAAATTAGAGAATGGAATTACATATAGTCACTCAAAATACAAAGTAAGGGAAATACGATACTGCCTAAGTATCATATTTATTACTACAGCTGCCGCATTCAAAAGATACTGCTTTGACCACTGACCGCATTAGTGTTGACTGTCAAGTGAGAAGGTGTACTTGTGTGAACGCGTAAAAAGGCAAGTTTAGATTTAAATCTTATTTTTATTTTAAGGGATAACACTTTTCTTAACAAATGAAATAACAATTAAACAACCAATAAGAACTAGTATTCACAATTGAAATAATCGAACTCACTGCAGACTGTTGCAAACAATCGGAACATCAACTGATCCATATCAATTACCAGCGTTCTCAAGACGCTGCTGGCTGCAGTGCCTCGATGTATGGCAATGCTGATGCGCTGCGACAGATCTGTCACACGTCACTTTGACCAGAGGCTCAGATAATTTTTGAAAACCTGGGGAGCATCGGTACCCCACGGAGCAAGGGTCTCGACTCCAAAGAGAGCAAATACGTAGGCTCTATCGAGACCTGCATATTGACTCTCTTGTTTATGTAAAAAAAAATTGAACTATTTAGATATCAGTTGAGCTGCCTGTATTTTGTTTGCTTCAATTGTAAATACTAGTTATTTAAATGTAATAATTGTGTGTGTTCATGTTTTACCCATGTAGATAGGTAGATATTTCCATAATTCTATCTAGTCTACCTGCCGCCCCGGATTTGCTAGAGTATTTAAAAATTACAAAAATTACACACGTTGGGTAACATTATTGAAATTTTCATTTGAATCCCTTAATTTTTAGAAAATAAAGAGAATAGAAAATATTCTATACCTATCCCAAGTTCATCATACACAACAAATTATTTTTGTATGACTATTGTATATCAAATGAATTGTGAAGATAATATAAAAAAACAAGCTTAGCTTCAGGTTCGATAATGCTGTGTATTGTTCAATATAATTATTTATTTAGATTGGTTGCCTAGTGTCACTTTTTGCTGGTACATTTTCTCTTATCTAGGCCAATGAAATAAATAGAGCTTCGCTTTAATAATCGTTTATCAATAATTAGGGTCACGGAATATTTTTAAACCAAACGATAATTAGCTTTAATGGTTGTTATTATGAAACTCTAATCGATTGGTAATCGTTAGTTAATATAATACCATTGACAAATATTAGTTAGCAAAACATGTTTAGGTGACTGGAGTCGCTGCGACATTGTTAACTCGTAACTAAGTAAGTTTTGGTAAGTCATTTATTACGGGATATTTAACATGATTTGAGTTTAGAGTTTTCCGAATATCCTGTCATATATAAATAAATAATGCTGGACACTTCACACAGCATTGTGCTCCAAGCTAAGCAGAGCTATGGATACTAGATAACTGATATACTATAATAATCATCATCAGCCTAAAATAGTCCACTGCTGGACCTCTAGGCCTCCCCAAATGAGTGCCATAGATGGCATTATTCATCATTTGGGGGTTAATGTCCATAATCCCCACGCTGGGCATGCGGGTTGGGGATCGCAGTACGGTAGTTGTTCTGCAGAGGGCGCTGCTGCCCACCCCCAGGTGTGTTTCCCTTAGTCGCCTCTTACGACACCCACGGGAAGAGTTGGGGTGGTGAAATTCTATGCCGGCACCACACGTCAATACTATAATAATATCTTTTTACAATATTGACGAGGCCCTGTCGGATGATTTTTGTATGTAGCTTGCCTACTAGACATACCTATGTGATTTATTATATTTATAATTTAGTTTTAGTTTTGTCAAATGTATACTTTTATGACTTTTCCCAGCGTACTAATTATATGTACCAAAATGGAATAAATAAAATGAATTGAATTGAATACAAGTGCAGAGACAGATATTTTCTATTATACATAGAAAATGAACAGAACATTATATTTGCAGATCGTACAAATATTTGTGCTGAGGCGAAAATCAAACCCGCAACCTCCTGCGTCGCAGGCGGACCTTAGCTAACCGCGCCACAGAGGTCGCATAAATGACTTGAGTGTTAATATCCATGATAGTTCAAAAGTTTTGTTGTTTAAGGTGCCTGATACACATGCCCACTTGCTTTTGGTGAAATCCGTGCTTCCTTGCTTCCTTTAGTTTTCTTAAACCTTACATCGTATTTTTCAATCCCCAGTTGGAGCCATGTCGATGATAACAGAGGGCATGGATCTAGAGAGACAGTACTCGCCCAGCCAGTGGTCGGAGCGCTTCGCAACGAGCCAGGAAGTGCTGCTTCATCACGTCAAGTTTGTCACTTCAGGTAAGGTAACATAATTCTTATATTTTCACATTACACCAAGCTTGACGAAGAAGCGGCCAGACAGACATGGCAACATCGACTTGTTGACGGGTCTGTAATAATAATAACTTTCAGTAATCGAATGGCTAGTGAAGAAATCTACAGAAGGAAAGGTAGGTATTAACAGCTGTCTGCAAATTATTAGTATTATTTCTTTATCTTTTGTTAGTTGTGACTTTTGTTATTATAAGTGCGTAAAAGCCCTTTTATATTTCCCCTGTAGGTAGAACTAACGGTGCTATAGTCCGAAGTGTCCTAAAGATTTCAACTAGATGGGTATGTGGTTTCGTGGCGTAGTGCGCATCCTGTACTTAGGGATGGTCACGGGTTCAAGTTCGGCCGAAATCGTAAATTTTTCGGACGTTATTTAATTCTGACTCATTTTACGATGCCTGTCTTGTTTTATACATGGGTAGGTAGTTAAGAATGTCCACCTTATGCAATCGCCTAGGACTGCGGCATTAAATACTTTTTACTTTTATACAGTATTAACTTCTGTCCGGGGCTTCGTAGTTGAAAGCAGTCGTTCAAAGTACTCCCTAGCTAACTGAAAATTGTCAACCATATTCTTTGTAAAGCTCATATCTTACGTCAAAATATCAGATTATCTTGACGATAAAAAGCTTGGGACGAGTTTTGCTTCAACTCGAACACTAACAAGAGGTTCGCTAGCTGACCTTAAAAAGTTTCCCAAGTTTTTCCTTAAAAGTTTAAAAGACCTTAAAGTGAACAAAATATCTGGATCACTGTATTTCCTAGTTTTACTTATGTAATTTTAGTTTTCTGCCGGGTCCAATACTCCTGTAAGGTCATGTTGGGGTAGAGACGAAAAAACCTTTTTATTAAAATGAATAAATTTATAAAAAAATATATCTCAATCATTTAATTCATCATCATCATCATCAGATGTTAGTCCACTGTTGGACATAGTCCTCCCCTAATGAGCGCCATAGCGCCCTGTCTTCATCATTTAATTGAAAGCTCTATTTCGAATTTCGATATAATCAATATATTTTTTTCCAATCAATTCTCAAGCTATATAAATTTTTTGACGAGTCCAATTAGCATAACTACAACTTCAAAAACAATAGTCATAAAGTTTAATGTTTTATCTTTTTTTTGTTTGTAAAAATACCAACCTCATTAAATACCTACACATACAACATTCATTTCCGCTTTTTCAAAACATTAGAACAAAAAAGTCGATGCTGAGAGATGTCAGCCTTCATTTGGAGTTGTTTGAGCCATCCATAATATTAGTCAGAGGATCATAAGATCACATCAAAAGGATGTAAAACTTTGAAAACGACTTTTTCGACTCTGTCAATATAAAATGTATCATCAGAGAGCCCGGAATCTTTTTCGTGCCTCAGGGTAGTCGCTCTTGAGTTAAGATAAAATAATTGCTTACAGTAAACATTTTATGAATAAAGGTATTTTATTATACACAGAAGAAAAAAATACTGATTTCATATTTTAATGCAATTTAAATTCAAACATAACTAAAATTTCTGTGGTATTGGATCACTAACACGTTTTTTAAATGTCTTCTTGTTTTAACATTTTAGGTATGTTTCATCAGAAGTTTATAAAGTGTAGGTAAATAAATGTAATAATTTTAAAATATATCCAAAGTCACAAAATTCTATCAACCAATCAATAGCAAAATCTGAATATTTTACTCTTGTTCTGTCTGAGATATTAGAAAATCTAACTAACTTTTTACTTAGATTTTAGTTAAATTTCAAGATAATTTTTTATATCCTCAACTTAGCCTTTTACGACTAGCTTTGAATATGAATACCTGTGCCTCTAAATATTTCCAACAATTTGGAGATTTCCTACAAACTTACGCTATAAACATGAACTTCCCATTATAGTATAGAAAGTACAATCATGTACCTATACCTATTACATCGTATAACAAATTTCAGTGCGGCGCGGTGGATGAAGGTCTGTCTGCGACAATTTTGGGTCGAGTTTTCGGGTTCGATTCCCGCCTCGGGAAAATTGTAAGGAATGAAATGCATATTCATGCGTTCAGGGTGTTCTGGTCGTTTAGTATGTATCATAAAAAATATCTATGTATGTATACAATAGGTAAATTACCCATAAAACAAGTTCTGCTTAGCTTGGGACTATATGATGCTATGTCGGATTGTCCAGCATTATTTATTATTTATTTATTTAGATAATAGTTTTTATACCCTATATGTTGCTCATTTGTTACTTCTGTTATTATGTTCGAGAACAAGCGTAATACAAAATACTCGTACATTGTGCAACCGAAATTTAGGTCCATGACCTTAGAACTATCAATCAGGGTCAATAGCCAATAATGTGAAGATCTTAAACAATGTATAGATACTACCTTTACTGATAAATAACACCTGCTTGAGAATTTGGGAGAATTAGGAAATTAAATTAAAAATAGCTCTTTAAATGTTTTACTATGTAATGTATCGCACTGTATCTAGGTATAATGAGTTCAATATAGAGTACAATCATGACATTTACGAACTAAAATGCTTCGGTATTAATTTCATAGTATAATTCATTTATATTTAAATGAAATATATAAACACGTCAATCACTCTCATTTTTATGTTAGACAGACTTTGCTATATTTTACTTTAAGAAAGCCACAAAAGCATCTATAATTTCATTCTGTAGTATACAGCAGTGGATATCAGGAATAATGACAAAAAAGGGACAAATAACTAACTAACTAACTACTCCATCGGTATATATCGGAAGTATGAATGAATGAACACTTATACATACAAATACATGTAAATTAACCCAAAACGTTCAATAGGTGGAGTTATTGCTCAGAGCAATTCCTTCCAGGCAACCGGAAGTCTCAGAAAAACGGAAAGAAAGAAAAACAATATTGTTACAACCGAGATTTCATATGAAACTCACTATAGGTACCTAAGAAGGCGAATTTCGGAGCTTATGAAGGTTTTTATGTCGCCTGCGAGAATGCGCCGTAATTTTTCGAATTCTCGTACCTCTATTCACATCGCACCTTTTATTTCAGCGAGCGACAAGGCCGCGAATAACATTCCACACAAATTGGAGATAGAGTACGGATCCAGCATGGGTCAGAAGCTGGACATACTTGGGACAGACCTGCCAGATGGTGAGCATTGCACGCATTTATTATTCTTTTAATAATGGAGATGGAAACCCAGGTTTAGCTTTATTTGTCCATACGACTGTGATAAATGAGTTCATCGGCACAACGATTATATTTTTAAAATATATGCTTATTATTGTGCCTATATTTGAGCTCGAAGTTTTTGCTCTCTGAAATACCTACAACAAGAGCAGTGTTTAATAAAAATTATACGGTATTCAAAATCAGGAAAATATATCAACTTCGAATACTTCGTCATCTTAGATTTGTTTTCATCAAAAGATAATCGAATAATTTAGGCGTTTTGTCTTGAACTTTTTTCAAATTTTAGCTATGTATTGGTGTATTCGCGTCTTAGTTTATTTAGTGTTCTAAAAATGATTTCCCTTGAGTCTAGGTTTAACACTACATAATACCGTAGGCTAAAAAAGACGTAAATGGACCCAATACTTTGAGGAACCGTACTTGGTCAGAAATATAAAACATTAATCCATCTTACTTGCGGGATTTTATTATGAAAAACTCTTGGTAAAGTAGTGAATCACAAATGTTTTCGAAAATGTAGTACCTAGCGAAATGTTTTCAAACATTTAAAAACCAAGAGAAATAAAATAAATAAGTGCCTAAGTATTCATAGGTAAATAGATAGATAATAAATATGGTAGATCCTAACCTTGTTAATTTTTCTTATGATATCTTTAATCCCAACCTTAATTTTGGTAAATTTTGTTCATGAACGCGGTAAAAAAAGTTATAGCGCGCATAAAAAGTTGGGGCAGAGATTCAAATAACTTCGCCAGTCTTCTAGAATAATTTTACGATTCTGTATCTTGACTGGGCATTGCCACTTACGTCGCTACAATATATCTAGAGCCTAACGAAGTAATGTGTAGGTACTCTAAGAACCGACGTCAAAGCAACAGACACCGCAAAGCAGATTATTTCCTTGATTATTCAATAGCTATAAAGTCATTATCCAATAACTATGAAGTCATTATTCAATAGCTACGAAATCGCTCCTTTGTCCCCATCGATCGTAATGGCATTTTGGACAATGATCTCTAATATAGACTTATAGGTCTGGATCTTCCAAAACCCCAAAGAATTTAATTTGAAAAGGAGGGTTTATAAGATTGGCTTCCTTATTGTGTTGGTGGGTTCTAAAAGGTCCAATGGTCTCTCAAAACATAAAAGGTCTATCAGATGGGCCTTTAGGGTGGCGAACACTTGTTCGGGACTACTACTTGACTGTAAAGAGATTGTCAAAACTGTGGCGTGCTCGATAAACAATTACGTTATTTTGGGTGGGATGTTCAGCATCATTATCTTAAAAATAGAATATTCAAAGATCCGGGATATAATGCTTAAATACCTGGGAAATCTTTAACATAATACAAAAAAAAAGTACGCTAAAAAAATTGATAATGGGTTCCGAAACCTTTTTTACGTAAGGACAAACTCGTAAAATCTAATTTATCTTACCTTCCGATCTTATATTTAATTTCTCTACCTGCTTGCGTCTGAGAAGATAATTCTACAAAATATTAAAGAATATTTATCGGGTATTTATCGCGTACCTTTTGTTTTTTATTTTCCCCTACGTTTCCATCGCGTTGCTGCGATCGTGGCCGTGACCACGATCAAAACAATATACTATAAATAAATAATAGAGTGATACATAGCGATATCATCGCAGTGTGATTAAGCTTTTGAAATAATAAAACATTTTCCTTGTAGAATTATTCTTCATAGAACTGATAATCTGCCCACTCAAGAATATTATCAAAACTTGTCTAAGAAAATTCTGTCATCTGTCTGCGTATGTTCCCTACTCACGTGTTTATTGGACTCACCCAAATATATCGAAATTCTGTGATTTTTACACTTACGAGGCGCGTAAAAAATCCTCTGATGTTTCAATTAGAAACGCTGAAACGCCAATGTTCCGTAAAATTGAACCATCAGTACACCTTTTTCATTTCGTTTTGGGCTATAAATAAAATTCTATTTCGACAGTCGATATTTATATAAAATACTTGGTTCTGCTCGCTACTTTGCTCGCTCCCGGAATATAAAATATAGAAGTGAAGAGACAATCAATTACCTACACCTTATTTCTTATTTTATAATAATTTATGGTATAAAATTTGACGTGTACTGATTATTGTCTGTAATCTTAAAGAAATAGAGCTTTTGAAATCTGCAATTATCTATCTGCCAAATTTCATTGACCTCCGTTCAGTCATTTCGACTTGAATAATTGTTATACTACGGTTTTCTTTTATTGATGAATTAAACCAATATTAGTTTTATTTGCACTTATATCTATTAGTCTGTCAACTAAATAAAAAAGACATTTATTATTTAATTACTTTTAGTCACATGTCCTTACCTAAATAAGAATTATGCACCAAAGTTAATTAGACTGACAGAGTAAATTTTTCTAAACTGTGAAACAGAATTACTTTGGAATTTATAGTTTAAGATATTAGTAGGTATGGTTACATGAATCCAGGTCGACACTCTACCGAATTAGGAATTACTGGTACCTTTTTCCTATGAGTTGTGCCTTAATTTGTAGATTCGTAGACCTTGTAAGAGTATCATAGAATGATGTCATGTGACCCTAGCTGTTTACCTTGTTACATAATAATATAACTTTATATTTAATATATGCGGTTAATAAACTAGAACAAGATAGTTAGTAGCACTTGTTTCAAAAACATCGGACCGGTTGGTCGAAGCGACGGACGTCTGACCCTAGATCTGGCGCAGCGCATCAGCATTGCCATACAGCGAGGCAATGCAGCCAGCGTCTTGGGGACGCTTCCGACTGGTACTATATGGATCAGTTGTGCTACGTGTAGATAATTTGCAACAGTCATATTATAATGATTGTATTTTCTTAATTTATAAAGATTTAGTGTTTTTATTATAAGAGTTCTTGCAATATAACGTAAATCAAATAATTAAATTTTATTTTTAGTCGATACCATTATTTATGGTCATTATTACTATCTATATATTGTATTAAGGGAATAAATATTTTAAATGTAATTTTTGAAGTACCTACTGCACTGTTTTTTAGTAAGTATACCTACTATGTATAATATTGTTTAATTATAATATTATATTATCCATAACAATAACAGCGGAAGCGTCCCCACGACGACGCTGTCTGCATTACCCCGGTGGCGATGATTAACAGTAAAAAAAATCTGAATACTAAAAATCTCTTACTCTTCCCTCATCTTCCAGACGCACCAATCCTCGTGTACATCCACGGTGGCTACTGGCAGGAGCTGTGCCGTGAGTTCTCCCGGTACCCCGCGGAATCCCTCCACCGGTCCAAGGTGAAGACCATAGTCGTTGGGTACGACCTCTGCCCAGCTGCTACTCTTCCTGAAATCATAAATCAAGTACAGAACGCGGCCAGATTCGTCTTTGAATATGCTGAGAAGATGGGCTCAAGGTATATCATTATCATATCAGCCTATGTTAGTCTATAGGATCCATGCTGGACATAGGCCTCCCCTAATGAGTATATTATACCTGTATATATGTTTTCTCTGGTCACACTAATCAATATAAATCAGTTTGCTTTATTTCTTTTAGACCTTAGAGGACTCTTGGACACGTCACAATGGTAAATTAGTAATTTTGGATAATCCACACAGCATCATCTAGCCCCAAGCTAAGTGGAGCTTCTGTTATGGGTATTATTATTAGATGGCCGATATACTTATAACAATATATTAGATAATTTTTTATAAACCATAGAAAACGACCGTAACACCCTGAACAAATATCTGCAGATTGTACAAATATTTGTCCCGATAATCGAACCCGCAGCCACCTCGCCACAGAGGTCGTTTAATATGATAAAAGTGCCGAAGCTATTGACCTAGTTTACTAAATGGTAGGTATTAGTTTTCGCTAGCAGTTTTGCAAGATGTGTATTTCAAGTAAAACTTTTTAAACTTAGAATATTTCTCAGTATAAACTATTTTCCTACATCACAGATAATACCATACAGGGGGTTCGAGGCTCGCCTTGATGCATAGCCTTGAAGGGGAGGGGGTAGGTTACGTTAGGCATATATCTAAGCTAGATCACCCTAATACAATGTCATAGACGACTTCTGTGGCGCGGTGGGCGAAGGTCCGCCTGCGACGCAGGACACTGCGGGTTCGATTCCCGCCTCGGGACAAATATTTGCACGATCTGCAGTTATTTGTTCTGGGTGTTCTGGTCGTTTTCTTTGTATAATAAAAAATATATCTATAGGTAAGTATATGTATTAATATTGTATTATGTATATCAGTCATCTAGCACCCATAACACAAGGTCTGCTTAGCTTGGGGCTAGATGATGCTGTGTGTTTTGTCTGTCATATTTATTTATTTATAGAATTCCAAAAAATACCGGTCAAAGGATTTGTACCCACTTAAGGCCCTGTATAAAGACAATATTTAGGTATAAGTAGTATTATTTAGTAGTTCGTAGCGCTTGACAAATAAAGTTGAAAATGGTGATGCGTTTGATTTAGTTGAATCTCTTGTTCGACAATGTCAACATTACAAAATTATAAAATGTTATCATTCAAAATATTGAGCATTTCGAGACGAAAAAATATTTTCGTGTTCTTTCTTGCGATATTTTTTTCAAGTTTCTAGATGGTTTTTATGAAATATTTTTGTATAAGTCTTTTGTCCATACACTTGACTATAAACTGTATTTTTTTTGGGCTTGTAATATGTCGCAGTAAGCCTAACTGTGCGACGAAAAAGTGGTCGTTTTACGATGTCTGTCGTATGGCAGCGCCTTAATGGAGGCCACGTGCATAAGCTAGTATTAAATGCTACCTAGCTAATTAAAATTATTTATTTCATACGGCATAATAGCGATCCATTTACTAAATTTGGTATTGTCTTAAGCTAAGCATTTACCTTATCATATTAGTAGAATTCTCATCATTGCTGTTCACCACACGAGTTTATGTTAAATCTGTAAACGCTTTACAACATGCATCTTGAATCCTGTTAAACCCAGTTCAAAGTGGTTCTAAAGCCCTAGAAACGTTTAATAGCCACTATAGTAGAGATAAGATGCCGAAAATTGGCAAAGGTCTTGTTATATCTTGGTTTGTTGAACCCATTGAACTGTAAACATCTATCTGTAAACTTTGTTTATTGTTGAATATTAATATTGTACATACTTGAATACAGTTGCAGAATAGCAATTTATATTATAATTGAAAATATCAAACTAAGTTTTCTATTCGACATCGATAACAAGATCTCATAGATTAACGACCTCTGTGCTGCAGTGGTCGAAGCTCTGTCTACTACAGGCGATAGCGGGTTCGATTCCCGTCTCGAGAAATTTTTTTGTACGATCTGCAGATCTTTGTTGTGGTGATTTTCAATATATAATATTAATATCATAAATAAGTTTGAAATAGTGAGTATTTTGTCTCACAAACAAGCAAATATCTCTTATGTATACAGGGCAAAGGAAGAATATTATATTTCTTGCCTATCTATTTAATAAGTTGTACGTAAGTATATCCGTTATCCAGTACTTACTTATAAATCAAGCCCTGCTAACTTTGGGGCTAGACGGTAATATTTATTTTCTTTTCTTTTCAGGGGTGTCTACTTCGCCGGACATTCAGCAGGTGCCCATCTCGTCGCAAAAATGCTCTCAAATGCAGACTTCCTCGACAGCTGCCCTGGCTCCAGTCGCCTCCAAGGTGCCTTCCTGATCTCTGGAATCTACGACCTTAGAGAACTGGTCTACACCACCGTCAATCAAGCCGTGAATCTCCCTACAGAGTGGGCTGTCCCTCTCTCACCCATGTTCGATTCCTTCACTCATCTCACAGCGAGAAGAGTGCGAGTATACGTCCTTGCAGGCCAGCACGATAGCCCAACCTTCAAAAAACAATCTAGAGAGTTCTATGAACTCCTGCACAACACTTGTCTGATGCAGAACATTTATTTGGAGATCAAGGATGACATGGACCATTTCGCTATCGTAGAATGCTTTGCGAACCAAGACAACTTTCTGAAGAATTTACTTGTCCACGATATTCGCAAGCATTTGTGATTATTAGAAGATATGAGTATCATATGGATATATAAGGATAGTTTTAAGATAATTAATGACTGAAAAATGTGTTCATTTTGGACATGCTTTAATTAGCAATGAGATAAGTTTTTGTTATAAGTGATATGTTGTCATAAGTGATGAAGATGTGAACGTAATTCTAATTGATATTATGAAAGCAAAACATTTTGTTTGCTCATTGAATCTAAGGGATTTAACTGAATAATCTCTTTTATGATAAGAATAAAAGTTATAATTAAATTCTAATATATTCTCTAATCTAAAATAATTAACTATTAAATATTCCAACTAATTATAAGTACTTGTGTTTATCTAATTTCCGATCAGTGATGAGTTCTGCGCACATTAATCCAAAGTAGCGACTTCACAGCAAAACGTATATACTATATATTCAAATAAGGTACTCTAAATCTTTGGAAACATTTTACAGGATCAAAGAGCTTCCACAAGCTTCAATCTAGTTGTACGCGAGTAGTTTGTCATCAGAGGCGTAGGTAGTACCTAAGTATGGGCTGTGTCTGTGTCAATCATAAGAATATTTCCTTCGTTTTGGAGTCTCTTCCCTCCTATCCTATACATTTGTCGCCTTGCAGCGCTCCTTACTAATTGAGAGGATCTACTTTGCGTAGTATGACAACCATCCAAGTGTTGCTTATGAACTCGATGATAGTTTACGAATGATTTTGTTGCGTTTGTTGCATTTGACATGACTGCGGTAATGATACCATCGATGTTATTAAAGTAGATGCACCAACAAAAGCGCTTGGTCCGACAGAACCCAAGTCGGAACTAACTTGCGCTACGTACTGAACGGAATGCCGTCGTCTCGCCTTGCTAGGACACCAATCGTCACCAATGGTAACATAAATAAAACTCACTGAAACATTGAAATTGGGCCCCAATGGGTGATTTTAGGGAGATAAGAACGCACCGGTAAAATATGCTGTCAGAAGAACATTAATTCGTAAACAATAGATAAATACGAGTATGCTCCTATAATGTAATAATAATCTTACATTATATAAGAACATAATTATATATTGTTTACCCACTTACTATTTGATACTACCAAATGTACACCGAGTTTTTCTCTTGCTATCTACGAGCATACGACCTCTGTGGCGCGGTGGGCGAGGGTCCGCCTTCGACACAGGAGGTTGCGGGTTCGATTCCCGCCTCGGGACAAATATTTGAAAGATCTGCAAATATTTACTCAGGGGTTTCTGGTCGTTTTCTGTACATAATAAAAATTATCCATGTAATTAATAAATTGTATTATACATATCAGTCACCTATTCTACCTCTATTACCCATCTTTATACAAACTCAGCTTAGCCTGGGGCTAGACGATGCGGTGTGGATTGTCCAGCATTATTAAAAATACAAACGACACGCCAATCAAGTGTGTGAATTGACATGACAAGCATGAAATCATAGGTAACTTTAGTGCTTTCATGCATACACACACGTAAAATACGTAAATTTATAATAAGTCGTCGATAAGCGATTAGTGTCATATGATTTTTTTAAAGTCGGCACTCCGCTAATACATTGAATAAGTACCTATTGCAAAAATTGGCAGTGTACGAACACCTCATTAGTGTCTACAGTCATTATAAGTATTTTTCTTTTAAATTGTCTATGGTTCACGAAAACTTGGTATATCGTAAGTGTATGCGCGCAGCCCATACGGCCTCTCATGCGGTCAATAGGATTTATAAAGTACCTATAGTTAAAGTTAGTTTTAAAAATATTGACGACTGTACTCTGTCCGGCTGCTAATCTGTCCAGCTGAGAATTCGTCCAGCTGAGAAACCGTCCAGTTGCGAATCTGTCCAGTTGCTACGGAGCGAAAAAATCAAGAGCCGTAAATTTAAATGCACATTTTCGTATTGTACGGTAGCGGTGCTCCTCTAATCTAGGAGGATCTTAGAACTTGTCAAACCGTAGCCAACCTGTATTATCCCTAATTACACTAATAATTTATGATTAAATTAATATATTATTATAAGAGACCCTCTTTCATCTTGCGGGATAAATGTGTGAAAGAGGAATGCGGGTCGTCTTTTGTAAAACAAGATCATTGTACATATAACAACAACAAAAGCGAAAATCACCCTCAAACTAAAATCAGCAGCCCCTATTGCGGTGAATTTCCTTTGTTGGGGGTAGCCCAAAAAATATGTTTCATGAAAAGACATTAGGCTAATCTAAGCGGATGAATGGAATAAAATGACATAAATTTAGCGCCATCAACGAGGCGTTTTGGAGATAAAGCTTTTTATATGCTACGTAAATTTAATCTTCAAAATGCCAAGCTCTTTAATAATATTAAACCCTACCTAACTTATACGTAACTTATTCACAATGGTCTGCTAGCTTAAAACAGTTGCTTAATAATGGTCTCACCCTGACTTCTGTCAAAGACAGTAAGTAATAATAGCAATGCTTTAAGCACACTATGAAGGGGTTGGTGTTGCCATATTTACTTTAATTATGTAGGTCTAATCTACGAGTAGGTAACTATTGTGGTGCAAACTCATTAGCAAGGTGTTAACTCATTAGCGAAGTAGGTACCTATAGGTGCTTCGCTTGGATCATATTTGATCTAATTGAGAGAGGTTGTCAATTTTAATCCCTTTAAGGACTTTTAAACATCAGAAAATACAAAATAAAACAAGTTAAAGTAGGAAATAAAGTGATTTAGATTTTTTGTACACTTAAGGTGTTTTTTTCACTTTTGTATTTTTTGTAAAGAGGGAACAAGAATCCCTTACTTTTTTAGGTTTTTTATTTTCCATTTGGAGCAAAACTCTCAAACCTTATCGTCAAGATAATCTGATATCTATACCTAATAATATTATAAAGAGCAAGATTTTAGTGTTTGTTTGTTTGTTTGAATAGAATAGGCTCCGAAACTACTGGACTTAGAATATTTTCAAAAAAGTTAGGGTTCCGTATGATAAAGCTTAGATTTTAAGGTAATATGTAGATATACTTAAGTGTAAATATTTGCTGTAACTGTCGTATTCTAAAGTTAAATTTATAACATTAAATAATGCTGGACAGTTACAGCTTTCAGCTACTTTTTATAAATACCTACCTGTATATGGCTGGGATCACTTTTAATAGAGATCCCTAGCTTAGCGGATTCGATCAATAAGTAAGTATAAGTAAGTAAGTACCTACTTAGTACTAGACATTTTAAACTAGCCTAATACATCAACCAACTTAGAGGGTGAAGCAGTTTTACAAAGTACTAGACATTTTAAACTAGCCTAATACATCAACCAACTTAGAGGGTGAAGCAGTTTTAGAAGTCGTTAAGGAGTCAGGGTCTGTCATTCTGACCAACTCGGATCAAGATTCCAAGATGTTTTTTGTAAACAAAAGTTACTCATCCAAAGAAATGTGCTAGTGAAACAGATTTTACACAACGGTATCGAGGATCGTAAGGTTCAAAAAGATTTTTGATTTTAATGTTTTAATTCGTATCTCGTCCGTTTTCTTATTCGAATGCGCTCTTCTTTTGCTGCGCATTTGAAATTATACGTTTTAATTTAAGTTACTTTATTTAACTTATACTAGACTTACCTTGGCTTGCTATTGCCTGTGTAATATTATCAGTTTTTGTAAACTTTTAAGCAAGTCTTTGTTTGCAAAAAATATCTCGGATTCTACATCCGAGTACCTACTGTTTTGAACTTGTGACAAGCAAGCGATCCATCTTTACGTTCTCCAAAGACCAATTAGAATACTTATTTACAGGTAAAGCTGGGTATTGACTATGCACTTTCCCAGAATGATCATAAAAATAAAATTAAATTTGGGTCTATTAAAGAACAAATAAATTACAATGATCTAACTAAATAAAAAAAACCACTAGTATTTACAATTGAGCTAACTGCAGACTGTTGCGAACAAACTACAGGTAGATCAACTGATCCATATCAATACCAGTTGGAAGTGTACCCAAGATGCTGGCTGCATTGCCACGTTGTATGGCAATGCTGATGCGCTGTGCCAAATATTGACCAGCTCTCGGGTCACACGTCGCTTCGACCAGACGCTCTGATAATTTTTTGAAGTCTACTAAAGTAATTTGTGACGCGATATGTATGTATGAGTTATGAGTTTTTGAATGATTTTAGTGTTAATCATCATCATCAGCCTATAATAGTCCACAGCTGGACATGCCTCCCCTAATGAGCACCATAGATGGCAGTATTATCATTTGGAGTTATTGCACATAATAATATAATGGTAATTTCAAAAGATGGTGGTAGGTACTTTCACTTGGGAACAAGAGCTTACGTCGGTTGCGGCTGTTGAGTCTACGGCTTGCGAACTAAAATGGTATAGCCCTCCATGTCCCAGGCACGTCGAAAAAGCCGGCGCAGGCGCAGCCCTACGTGGTGGTTCACAGAGATTCTCTTATCTCAACAGTAACAATTTTATTCGATTTCTCAATAGCGCTAGTGTCTCTCACAATGTTCGACGTCCGTTTTACCTTCATTATATTAGAATATTCATGATGAAATACAAAGAGACGGTAACGGACAGGAAAAGTGAAGAGTCCTCATAGACTAAGACGTTAAGGATCCATTTTCTATAAACTCATAATTAAATTACTTAACCATTGTAATTCTTTAATAATAAAGTGATTCGTTGCATTTTGGTACGACAGCGGCCGTCGCGTTCGCGCCATAGATGTTATAAAAGTACTTTGGTACAAAATCAACAACAGCGCTCGGCCCCACTGAACTGAATCCATGGACTTTTTTACTAAACTAAAACTCACTGAAACATTCATAGAAATTGGGCCCCAATTGGTGATTTGAAAAATAAGAACGCACAAGTCACCATTTAAACATTTATTCGTATTGTTTACTTACTTTGGAGGATACTATCAATCTGTTGGTATGGTATGGTACACCAAGTATTTCTCTTGCGATATACGAGCGTATACCAAGTCTACCCGAAAATATATCAATTATAGAGGTAAAAGACGCTGCTATTACAACATGGGGACAGCATTAGTCAACAAATTTCTTTATTTAGAAGCCAGTAATTAATCTACATAAGTGAGTGAGTGACATCAATTGAATTGAATGATTGACAGTCATAAAATGATTAAAAGTAATCCCAGTGTTCTCATGCATACGGACAACATTCGAATAGGAAAATGAGACGTACTTCTCGCATTTTTAGGCTTCACCTCGTTAGTATCTGTCATTCCATCCCTTTTTCTTTTACGATGTCAACGGTTTTAGAAAGTGTATATAATTATATCGCAAAACTCAGACTCTGAAACCAAATTTGATTCAATTGTATTTTGGAAGCTTTTGAGAAAATGTTATTTCTAGCCCAAAACTTTATATTTTCCCAGATACTCTAAAAGTACCTAACAATGTGTGTGTTATAAATTCAAGTGATGTTAGTTTTTGCATAAGTTAATGAAAATGTTTACGATTTGCGTCAAACTACTTTTCCGTTACTATTATTCCAGGATGCCTTACGTCAGCCTAGACACCAGAAAGAAAGAATAAAGTAATAATAGGTTTATGCCCAAGAATAGAGAAGGAACGCTCCACAAAATATTCCTAGAAAATTTTTGTAATTCAGGTTAGTTGATCCAGCTATCGATTGGTTCCAACGTTTTATTATTTATTTATCCACAACTGTGTAGCTTCAGCTTAAGCACAATTAGACGTACCCAGTGTACACGAACCTTTATCCCGATCTTAAAATAAGCTCACGTTGACTTAAACTATTACCCTCCAGCAAACGTAATTACTTGTCTGCAACACAAGTCTGTGTTGCATTAACTAAAACAAAATAAGAATTTCTAAGTTTACATCGTTAAGACTGAGTATTTTTTTGCGTTGACGATATTCTTCGTTCGTTTCAAAATTGTGTTTATTAAAGGTAAAAAACGAAAACAAGGGTAGAACTTTGTTATAATCACCACGTTTGGCTAGTGAATTGACGATAAATAAATTCAAATTACTAACGATCCGCCCCGGCTCAGCACGGGTATTACAAAAATTTCTAAAATTATATTTATCACGGACGGTTGGGTTATGTCACGGTTATCTTAAAGAATTCATACGAAATCCTTACTTATTTAAAATATTCTATAGCCAATGTTCATCAATTATAACTTAGGGATAACCCTATGTTACGTAATGAACATATTTTCTAATCGGTTCTGTAGTTCCGGAGCGTGTACAATTCAAACAAACAAACAAACAGTAAAATCTGCCTCAAATTCCTCTTCATAATATTAGTATAGACACAGATAACATAATACTAGTAGTATAGATAAATAAATATTGCTGGACACTACACAAAGCATCATCTAGCCCCAGCTAAACTCAGCAGAGCTTGTTTTATGGATATTAGATACGATATAACTAATACAATATTACACAATTACACATAAAGATATTTTTTATTATACATACACAACACCTGGAATAAGTAGATTTACATCGAACAAACATTTGTCCCGAGGTGGGAATCGAACCTGCAACATTAGGCGGGTCTATGCCCACCGCGCCTATAGCAGTGTAGGTGTTAAATATAAAGAGAAGGAAGTGCGGGCCTAAATCGACCTATTAGAGTAGTTAGTTCCCTTGGTTGCCTTTTATAACATCTACGGTCTGTGTCGGAGGGTTCGATTCTTACTTCGCAACCGGCATAGACGACCAATAGCCACGAGTATAATAGTGTTCATATTAAGGCCCTATCCCGACCCATAATATCAGCGCTGCCACCTATTTAATACTATCACCTAATAATGGTTCGCCCCGGTCTCGCACGGGTAGGTATTTGACAAAAATTATAAGTTTTGTCAAAAACTTTGTTAGCTGTGGATTTTGTATTACCAATAAAATAAATAAAATAAAATAAATAAAGTTTTTACACTCACACTCATACACGGTTTACGTTATTTAAGTTTTCTAACGGTTCCCTAACTTTTTTGAAAATATTCTAGACAGTATTAAGACTATCATCAGAGATATATGTAGTACTGCAGGATTCGAATGGTAAAATATTTTTTCAAATCGGTTCAGTAGTTACAGAGCTTATTCAATCAAAAAAAACCTACAAACAATAAAATCTCTCCTCTTTATATTTAGTCATAGATTAGACTTTAGATTACGTTGAAACAAGGAAATTACAAAATGTTCACGGGACAGTTACCTACATAAAACCTTTTTTTTATGCCCAAAACAGTGTTTTGTTTTATAGCTTAGGCACTGAAACGAAGTTGTACTTTTTAGACCACCAAACTGAAACACTGGTTTTGCATCTCTGTACAATATAAAACTAATGCATTAAAGAAAACTTTGGGAAAACCCGTCGAGTTTCCTCGAAATTCACACCGCAATGTCTAAAAACTAAAGTTTTTTATCAGTGCGTCCAGTTATGACGGAGCTGAGACGTGGACACTCACAATAGGGTTAGTTTTTTTCAAAGTCGCACAGCGAGCTATGGAAAGAGCTATGCTCGGAGTACAAAGCTATCGACATATCTCAAAGAATTAGCAAATTTAAGTGGCAGTGAGCTGGCCAAATTTCGCAAAGAACCGACAAGCACTGGGGTAAACGTATTCCTGCGTGGAGTCCGCGACTTAGTAAACGTAATGTAGGATGCCCTCCATCCAGGTGAGATGACGATCTGCAAAAGATTGCAGGCAGATGCTGGATGCGACAAGCTAACGACAGCGCTCATTAGGAGAGGCCAATGTCCAGCTGTGGACTAATATAAATAAATAAATAAATAATGCTGGACAATCCACACAGCATCATCTAACCCCAAGCTAAGCAGAGCTTGTGTTATGGGTACTAGATGACTGATATACATAATATAATATTATTAAATATATAGATATTTTTTATTATACAAAGAAAACGACCAGAACCCCTGAACAAATATCTGCAGATCGTACAAATATTTGTACCGAGGCGGGAATCGAACCCGCAACCTCCTGCGTCGCAGGCGGACCTTCACCCACCGCGCCACAGTGGTCGTCAATAAACATGTGCTGATGATGGTGATTATAATTAAAAAAACGTAGGTATTATCTTAAATATCCCAATGAACATTTGGAAATATCTTTAGTTGAACGTGCAAAGTCGCGTGAAGAAACTAGTGACTTTACATTTGAAGTTCCTATTAGATGTTCAGAACAGAGGCTTGAATGGGAGCCTAAAAGTTAATTAAATCTGACTATTGCAGACTTTTCGATTGCACTCTTGAATACTGAGTGTTGGAATCAATTTTGCCTAGATTGTTTTTAGATTGTGTTATAGATAGCTTCTCCTTGGATTCTACAAATAAGAGAAGAGTTTTTTGAAGAACAGTGCGTGGTATCAAATGAAATAACAGAATAACTAACGAGTTGGTTTAAATAACTCAAAATGTTATTTTTCCGAATTTTCGGTAGGTTAAATACTCGTACTTTCCTACTTGATAAACTATTTTTTTTTTATTTAATATTTTCTGTTTCGCATTTTCTTAATTATCTCTATCCTATATCCTCAATAATATCTTCAGATCTAGGGTCTCTACTTTCTTTCACAAGAATCTTTCACAAAAAAGTGGTACATAATTATATTATATACATACAAATTTATGAATATTTGATTTGTAAGTATTACCTTTTATGAGTAGTATATTTTATTTGGTAAAGTGTAATTATTTATATACTAAGTATTGAAAAAATATTATATATTTTATGTAATGTTTATTTGTTTCTTTCTACAACTTTTGTGCAATAAATATCTATGTTTCTAATATTATTTATTAACATCTTGAAATATAATAAAATTTGTTCCAAGACGAAATAACGTCTAATGAAAACATTTTAAAGCGTTCATTAATTACACACACATTATAGATAAAATACAAAATAATAAGAATGTTTGTAAAATGACCATACAGAAACAGCGTAGTCCACCAACCGCGTAGCTTTTGCTACGTAGAATAATTTGGCGTGCTACGGCAGAACGGTACGCGACGCCAGCCAGGCACTACGCGGTTCACGATGTAACCTTATTGCGATCTCAAAAACAACTTTTAAACGTAAAAAATAATAAAAAAATATTTATTTAGTACCTTGTGAGGCTGTATAGCAATATTGTTATTTGCAAGTAGTTTTGAAAAGTTATACGTAGTTTAGATTATAAAGTTGACATTAGATTTTTGACGACGTGTTTATTATTGTTTGCGGTTGTGGTCTAGTCACTGCAATGGTAAGTTATTTTATTTACTACATTCCATGATCTCAATAATGATTTTAATTGTTGAAAATGAAAAAAAGATTTGCATTATTTTCGATAGGTACTTGCACCGAAATAATATAATAATTTATTATTTCAAATCAAGCGCTTCAATAAAACTTTTTTATAAAAATATTTCGCATTCCTTTATGATTTTTAAATAGGTTCCAAGGAAAATAATGAATGATAGTCTTTATTACAAATGCACTTAAAAAAATTTTTAGAGAAAAATCCGCATTCCTTGACGATTTTTATCTAAAAACCGTAAATCGTAAAGGGTAGGTAATAGAATAAATAAATAATTATTATTTTAAATCAATCACTACAAAAATACTGAAAGTGACGAACAGATTTCTTTTAGAAATAAATACCTCGCTAAATACCACCAACCTTACTTTCAATTAGAATTTTATGGCACTTTATAATTATTTACTTTACATTTCATACAATAATCAATGTTAGTTACAATGTTGTGTTATCTACCTCTATCTATTTACTATCGTTTTTACACCTTGTGAAAGCTCTAGTTAGGATTTCACAGTCTGTCAAATGAAAACACCCTGGCGTTCAATTGAAGTCAAAAGAACAACTAAACTCGCATAGCTGGGGACCATTTTACACTTTTTTTGCCTATATTTTTTCCTACTGTTTTATTAAGTGTACTTTTTATTTAGATCAATTAATAATGTTGGACGATCCACATAGCATTATCTAAACTCACGTCAAGTACCTAGAGCTTGTGTTATGGGTACAAGTTGACTGATTTACTAAATAAAATACGCAGATATTTTTAATAAAAGAAAACGATCAGAACACTCGTAACAAATATCTGTAGATCGTGCAAACATTTGTACCATAGCGGGAATTGAACCCACAACCTGCATCGTAGTTGGACCTTCGCTCACCGCGCCACAGAGTCTCTACATTTATTTAGATTTAATATCTAGTCTGAAAGTTTGTATGTTTCTTTTAAGAGGTAAAAAATCAATATTTTTCTATAAAGCCTTGAGGAGACGATTGATCTAAAGTGTAGCAGTCGTAGGCATTCGAAGGAATTCAGAGGGCATATTTAAATAACTAACACGAAATTGCGTGTTTCGATCCTTTTCCGCCAATTAGTATACTCTTATACTCTCTATATCTATGTCTCTATACTCTAAAACAGCGAATTAGAGTAGGCACCAATTTGCACAGTAAAATTGTACGAAACAAACGTTTGCGTATTCTCGAGAATTATAGAATAGAATAGAAAAACCATTTATTTAGGTGTCTGATGGTTTTAAATGAACAGTAAGAAAACAAAAACAGTATGACATGTAAGTTGCATAAAGGAATGGAAAAAAAAATAGCTCTGACTCCATCCTTGACCATGCGACGAAATAAGCGAACTATAATAGGCCTCAGCTATTTGCAGATAGAGGAGGCTTGTCCGGCGTTGGACGGGTGCGGTATAATAGATAAATCATACTTTATATGCCGGGCTACAGGTAGATAATCAACCTTTTATAGGCGACTTTCGCAAAAGTCATAGAACAAAAGTTGTTCGTCTTGATATATCCAAGTCGCCTTTTAGATCATCTACCTATAACCCTGTATATCATTATCATCATCAACCCTTATTAGTCCACTTTATATGTTAAGTATTTGAATTGTCTAAGTGCTTATTTTGTAAGACAAATGATATATAGTTATTTCAATCTGAAAAAAATATATGTAAACCTGCTTCTCCTATACGATCTCAGCCTAAACGTAAGTGAGCTTTCGATCAAAAAAGACAGGTATAAAAATAGTGTTATATAAAATCCTCACCTCAGTAGCTAGGCCCAATGACTATTTATTTATTTAGGATACCAGACTACCAAACATTCTCTCAATGTTATTTTATTTTGTACTTCCAATACATAGGTACCTAATGTAAAATCTGTACACCGAACTAACGTTAGAGTAGAGCGGGGTTCTCTAACACAAGCATATTTATGCTTAAAAGAGAACACCAACCCATGTCCACCACACCCATGTAATTATTGTTAAATACCCATGTGAAGCTGAACCGTTAGTGAGAAAATATAAGAATGAACTGTGAAAAAGCTGGTCAGTATCTGGCGCAGCGCATCAGCATTGCCATAAAGCTAGGCAAGGCAGCCAGCCTCTTCGGGGCACTTCCGAATGGTATTGTAATTTTCAGTGTGAAATATATAACGTGATGTGGTACCGATGCGAAACTATGGCATGACGCTCATTAGGGGAGGCCCTTGTCCAGCAGGTGACTAACATGGGCTAATGATGATGATGATGATGCGAAACTGCATCACCTACGAGCTCAGCCTTAACAAAAGCTTTCGGTCCGACACGAATCGATCCGAAGTTCAAACCGCTGAACGATTAATATATCGCCTAACCCAATTCAATAATTGCTTGTTTCATCAGGTCATTGTTAAAACTATGTCAAGGGCCGCAAATACGAACTTAGTTCAAATAAACAACCGTTAAAATTTTGGTTTTGACTTGAAAAAACGGTGTTTCCTCTTTGAAGCGAATACAAAATAATTCCGGAATTGAATACAAAATAAAAAACTCTTAACTAGAAAAGCTTTATAAAATTTAGATAGCCGGTCCATATAGACAATTTGACCCCTGAACATTTCAATCGTTGAACATTTTGTCACGACTACTCAGTCCCTTAATGACGTAGATAATGTGATATGGAATGAAAGAATATTATTTGAAATTCAATCATTAAAAACCAAAACAAACATGATTTAAAAAGACAAAGCAAACTAGTTTTTGCATGTAGGTACAAAACGGTATCTGGCTCAACATGAGCCAAAGGCCAGTTGTAAACATGTTACAACCAACGCTGGTCTTCCGACAGAGCGATTTGGTGACGTCACGGAATATATAAAATAATATCAATATAAAATAAATCAACGGAAATCGTAAATAATTTGATTAGTCAAATCGCACTTACAGTTCCATTTAAATATCCCAGAAAGCCAATTAGTAAAATTTCAGCACTCCCTTCACGAGAACAAATCTTGGTCTCAACGCCCCTTTTACCAGAATAAGTAATGAGTATAATTTATTATCCCAGAAATTATTAGATCCTGATCCATTTGCAGACTCATCATTACACAACCTTTAAAAATAAACTAAGGATTTTTTTTTCTAGTAAAATCCCTCAGTACACTGAGTGACCCTTTTGCATTTTAGTTTAGTTTAGTTTAAATACCTACTTGCTTTTTTTTAAATGGGCGAAAAGCTTTTATTTACAAAGAAAGGTACAATTATCTAACTAAATAAAAGCTAGTATTTACAATTGAAATAATTGAACTAACTGCCGACTGTTGCGAACAAACTACAGGTAGCTCAACTGATCCATATCAATACCAGTTGGAAGTGTACCCAAGATGCTGGCTGCATTGCCACGCTGTATGGCAATGCTGATGCGCTACTACTACTACTGCTACTATCTACTTACTTGTATTTTAAATTTTCTTGACCTTAACTTCTATCCCTCTAAAAATACATAACCCCTTCAGGGTATAATATTTTCTATTGTTTGTGTTCACTTTATGTAAATGTTATGCATGCCTATTAGAAGTACATATTCTATACTAAGATTTTTATAACTGTATTAATTGTGTGTATTGTTGGCATTGCCTTATTAATAAATAAATAAATCAAAAATATAAGAAAATTAAAGTTCGTTACGCTTAACTTTGCCTGCGCGCTAAGGTCAGTCTATTATTGCGCGAAAAGTATAGGAAGGACTCGTAAACGAAGAAAGTATTCCTATGATATTGCGCCCAGTGTCAGAATTGTTCCTCAAACGACCTCTGTGGCGTGGTGGCCGATATCCCGCCTGCGACGCTGGAGGTTGCGGGTTCGATTCCTGCCCCGGGACAAATGTTTAAGCAGCTATTTGTTCCGGGTGATCGGTCGTTTTCTTTATATAGATACATACATTTTTACACCTCTAACTTTTACGAATAACCTATATTCATCAGGGACAATGTAGGATTGTAATGGCGAAATAATTTTTCAAATCGGTCCAGTTGTTTCGGATCCCATTCAATTCAAACAAATAAATCAAAAATCTGATCTTACCTTTTCATTATATTAGTATAGATATACAAGAAATTTGTCTAAGTTCTTTTCTTATAAAGTAATTAAAAACTTAAGAAGATAAGGGTCTAATCCCTTCTTGTTTTACTCAATTTTTTAATTATTAATTAACTTATTGAGCATTTTCCTGTGGGAGGCCAATAATTTTATATTGGTCCGATAACTTGTAGGTACTTTGTTAAATATAACGTAAATCTCTAGAGCAGGGGATTATGACGGCAAAATATTAGCTATACGAAATAATTAAGATACGAAGAAGGTTAAGAATATAGTATTTTATTCAAAGTATGTAACATTTTAGCCTATTATGTCGGATTATCTATGGCACTCATTAGGGGAGGCCTATGTCCAGCAGTGGACAATTATAGGCTGGTGATGTGTGATGTGATGTGGTGTCGGATTATAGGTAGGTTTTTAATTAACTCAAATTTTTAAAGTTAATCGTTAAAGAATTATATGTAAAAATGGCATTTATCAGTCTCTTCCGCCAAAGATTCTTGTAATGCTGCGTTCCGTATCTTAAGACTAAATATTCCGTATAATTTTTGCGATCCTGTCTAGTGACTATTTTATACGTGCCAAGAATGAATATAAAATATTCTATATTGCTTCACAGTACATAAACATATATGTATGTAGATATATAGATATATTATAAATAATGCTGCTCAATTCACACAGCAAAGCTTCTAGCCCCAAGATAAGCAGAGCTCGTGTTATACTGGACGATTGACATAGCACAGCTTCTAGCCCCAAGCGAAGCAGAGCTTGCGTTATGCTGGACGAATCACATAGCATAGCTTCTAGCTCTAAGCGAAGCAGAGCTTGCGTTATGCTGGATGATTCACACAGCATAGCTTCTAGCTCTAAGCGAAGCAGAGCTTGCGTTATGCTGGACGATTCACACAGCCTAGCTTCTAGCTCTAAGCGAAGCAGAGCTTGCGTTATGCTGGACGATTCACACAGCATAGCTTCTAGCTCTAAGCGAAGCAGAGCTTGCGTTATGCTGGACGATTCACACAGCACAGCTTCTGGCTCTAATCTAAACAGAGCTTGTGTTATTTTTTATTTACAAATTTTGAAGAGACTTACAGCTAGTTTTATTATAGATAGAATACAAAGCAGATATAGAACATACCTGGATAGACCAGTCCATATTTTGCTGACGGTTAATTACAAGATTCCGCTAATAGGGTTTTGCAAAACTAGTAACATTATTATCATCAGCCCATGTAAGTCCACCGCTGGACATAGGCCTCCCCTAATCAGCAACATTGTGCCCTGTTTTCAGCTTGTCGCATCCAGCATCTGCCTGCAGTCGAATTAGTATAAAACACTGTAGACATAATTAAAGAAAACATAGATAACTCCGATTCAATTCATTAGCTTACTAAACGAGATTAGAACTACTTACCCTCGTTTAGGGCAAAGACAAGTCCCTCTAACTAATACATTGCCACGTCTAACTTACTAATCCATTTGTCTAAACCGGCCCGAGATAAGTAAGACGATTTATTTCAGGTACAAGATTTTGCCCAGTATTGGCCCACGGAAGTTGTTTAAAAATCTAATAAAGGTTGCCTGGAAGGAAACGCTCTTAGCGATAAGGTCATTGTGCAACTATTTCTGTGTTTGTGTTTTATTTTCGGATTTGCTCTATCTAATGATTTGCAATAAAGAGTATTTGTTTTATTGTATTGATATTGTTAATAGTGAGCAAAGTTAAAAGTAAACTATCGTAGTTTGACGAATTCATTAAGAATGTTAGCTGGTAAACTACAAATCTAATTTGTAACGTGGAATGGTGTTCTTCCAACACAAGGTTCTTAGTTAACCCACTAACATTCATAAGTACTTGCAGTATGCAGTAACCCAAGGTCCCTCTCCTAACCTACTCTGAAGTTTATTACAAAAAGTTAATGAAATGGGTGGCTCACTGTAATTTCCATCAGCTGTTGTAAAATTCTGAGTACCTTGAAATGCCAAGGTTTCTCTCCTGAGGAATAACCGACATCTTGGGAATTTTCGCGAGTTTTTTATCTACCTAGGTGACTTAAGAGAAAATTCAAGGTATCTTTAAATAAAACCTTATCTTTTGAGCTAACAAAGCAAATTGATAAGGGCATATTTTAGGATCGAAGTGTTAATATTTCGTCAGAAACTAAATAAATCGAAGGAATTACGATGTAGACACGTTTCGTTCAGAATTTCGAATGACTTTACTTGCACAGGTTTTATTAAAATGAAGGTAAAACGTGCAGAAGATAAACCGAAATAGCTATTTTGTAGCTATTGTGAATGTGACTTTAAAATATTATCTGAGTTGATACGTATTCCGAAAGATACTTTCTAGAATACAAAATACTTATCATCAATATTTTGGACTTCACAGGAACATTTTATAAACTTAACAATGACAAAACAAATCTTTAATCCTGACCAATGTAGAATAGAAGATTTATACAAGCAATATAAAATTAATTGATTCTTTATGAATAACACCAAGTAACAAATCAAACTTAAATAAGGTAGTGATAATAGTGTTAAATATTGACCTTAATAAATCATATAAAGAGTGAGTAATCTAAAAATTATTAATTAAATGATTATATTAATCCGATCATAGAATTAGCATCGCCAGATTAGACATGGCCATACTGCCACCATTCCGGGCAATCTGCCTTCTGGTGACGGCTTATATAATTAGCAAATAGATATAATCTTTATATAAAAAGCTAATCGTCATTATTTCATCAATTGAATGTTATAATAAGTATTATGGACTACACAAGAACATTTTATCCTACTTACTAATAGTCCGCTTAGAAGTCGATCGTGGTTCATGTGTATTTTAATTGTTTTTTTAACGTTATTAATTGTGTTATAACGCGTGTCCCTATATTATTAACCTACGGGAACATGGGAGAATACTGGGATAAAAAAGTAAGACAACGTCTCCTATGTTCTTTCTCCCGGTCTCGATAACGTCTGTGCCAAATTTCATCAAAATCGGTTTTGCAGTTTAGGTGTAAAAGACATACAGAGAGAGCTACTTTCGCATTTATAATATTAAGTAAAGATATAAACTTAGAAATCAAATTATTATAAGTGTGTGTGTACTATATTTTTATTTATGGCGCGAAACTAGGCATTGTCTCGGAGGTTCAGTGTTATCGAACGACCTTCGCAGTTCAAAGTTGAACTTCGAAGCAATCGAAACCTTGTCAACGACCCACTGTCATAGATACAGTGTGCCACGAAACATGTGTACTAAGCCGAAAGGGGTGGTTCTGGACCCCCACGGAATAAACTTTTATTCTTTTTTAAATATAAAATATTTCATTACTAACTTTTTTTTTCACATTCGTATGCTAATTTATGACTGAGTTTCAGTAAAATCAGTAGCGCTTTAAAAAAGCTCTTTCTACTTACTTTAATTGAAATCAAGTTCAAAAGATGTCACACAATAGCTTTTAAAAAGTAAACGTGATCAAACTAAACTTATTTATGTCGATCTCAGTCAGCGAGCGGTGAAATTATATGAATAAAATAATATATTTGCATCTATCTACATTATGTAATCTATTGTATTATGTATGTATGTATATCAGTGCCCATAACACAAGCTCTGCTTAGCTTGGGGCTAGATGGTGCTGTGTGGATTGTCCAACATTATTTATTATTTATTTACTTATAAATGTAAGCCCGAAAGCCTTAACTGAACTAACGCCGCAGCTTCGGTGGTGAATTCATAAAGTGGCCTATTATGACCGTAGCGATACAAAGTCATCCAGAACAAAAAATTAAAAAAAGCCCGAAAGCCCCAATATTCCACCTGAGTACGCAGATTATGAGAGGTACCTACTGCTTGTGCCTAAATGAGATCTCGCGAAGCAAGGTATGCCGGTAATGCCCAGCAATTACTGAAGACTAATGGCCGTCTCATATTGATGTCGGTTTTTCTCATTAACGCCCTTTTCCTCCGCCATTTGAGCAGTTAGATATTTTAATGCGTTCTTTGGAGGTTTTAGATCCGTTTTTACCAAATTCTGGTGCGTGTCTTTGCGCTACTTCGAATTCTTTCTATTTTATTTTTAAGTGACTTAAAAACGCAGGAGAGCATAGAAAATGTTCCTTTGTTCTTTTTAAGCCATTTTGACCTAATTTTGAAAATTCTTTCGCTAGCGGTTTGAAAATATTTGCCTTAAAAATTATATTCCCGAAGAATCAAATAAAATTTGTTCTACAAAACTTATATATCAAGGATCAAATTATTTAAATTACTTTTCAAAAAATTAAGCTGGGTAGGGAATTAACATTTAAAGCAAGCGGTCTAATAACAACACGTTCAATAAAATGTTTGACATTGTCACCACCTGAGGCAACCTGCTATTTTCCACAACAATACTGCATCGATCGAAACGCAATGAATTATTACAGCCCCGCGATCTTACCCGCGGTGAATGAGTTTACCCATTCCACGAAAACATTAAATTTTCCGGGAACAAAAATAGTAATAGATGCTCATATATTCTAGAGGTAGATTAGCACAAATGGTGCTTTAAGCTACCCTCTCGTAGGTAATTTCATTCAAATCCGTTCTGCTGTTATATTACAGCGTGAAGGAACCAACCAACTTAAACACACACGCTGTGAATTTTAATGAACTTAGGTAATTAGTGAAACTTAGTTTAAAAACGTTTTATACGTTTTTAAATTAAGTTCCACTAAATACTCCTTTTTTAAATAAAAAGAAAGGTTTTATTTCAGACAATGCTGTTCATAGTTTTACGACAAGCTTGAAATGAAATTAAAGTAATACTGATAAGAGTTAACGCACCACAATGATAAACTTTTTTATAAGTATGCTTAGGCATTGATAGGTACCTATTTCTACATACAAAACTGAATAGTTAAGTCAATGCCATGCCTTTGTAAAAGTTTCGACTTAGCTAGAGCAATGAACTCAGTAGTTTGGCCTTAAAATGGGTCTTTTTTACACGTCAATCTTGAGACTAAATCAGTCCTTGTGTTAAGAACTATTGATGTGTTACTTATGATTAAATATTATGTTGAGTTTTAGTTTTTTTTTACAGTTTAGTTTATTCACTTACATCCTATGTACATTTGTGTCGGAATATGATACAATAAAAAAAAATTAATTAAAAATTATCGCTCATCAAAATCAACTATCTAAATAATTATAATAATTATTTTCCAATCACTTTATCTTTACGAGTATTTATGCCTATGACAAAATTCCATTGCTCAAACCGCATTTCTAAATGAATAATATTTAATTATTTTGGTATGTACTTACTAATTCAATAAATGGCGGCGGCCGCTAAATTCCGTCTCTTTCATAAAGCTAAGGAATCTTTATATTAGCTTCTGTGCGCGACTTTTTTCGCGTTTTTCCAGTACAAAAAATATTGTATGACCATCTGCGGAATATCGGCGTTCAGCCTATTAAATTAAATTAAAAATAGATTTAAATAAATAAAAAAAAATACACTTAAATAAACCTAAATCTAAGCAAAATATGGCAAAATTTTACTCTAATCAGCATGTGCCTTGGTAAGGCAGATCATAGTGCTGGTCTTCTGTCAAAAAGATCAGCCCTGTTAGTTATTAGTAATTTGAGACAAGAAAAATTTACGTTACAGATAGAAGTACTTTCCCTTTTACAATATCAGCATGAATTATCACAGCGTCTAAAGAAATTCGTTCATATCCAAAGGAATTCATCATTACACGATAATGTTCAGTCAAATAAGCCACGAATACCACTAGACTAATCTTAAATTTCTTTGTTTCAAGTTTTATTTTTTGCGAGTCACGAAACTGCGCCTTTTAAATGTTTGAATGTCAACAAAGGTGTTTTTTAATTTAGCGAAAAACTACGTATGAAACTTTAAGACATTAGATACTGAAGTTTTATACGAAATCTTTAGAAATACTAAGATTCAGCGCGCAGGATAAAACTGCCAGTCCAGTTAACGAATTAGGTTTAGAGACAGGCTTTTACCCATATATCCGGGAAAGTACCTACCTTAAAGTTTTTCCTTAGAACTATAATTCATTAAAAGTCGTGTAGAATCATTGCGATTGAAAATGACATGGTGACCCGCTTTATATTATGTCAAAAACGTTCCTGAATCGTCCCGTTTCGGTTGTTACGTGGGGTGCCACGTAACAACCGAAACGGGACGATTGTATAGTATTGTATAGTACTTTTTATTATTAATTGGGCCTTTAATATATTATGGCGGGATTACACACTCGTCCAGATGTATCATCGAGACGTGTCGTCCAAAGACAATTATACTCCGTTAACTGAAAGAGAGCCTACGCGTGGACGAGCGCACTAATTATAAGGTGTCGTCCTCGTCCTGTCTGTGGACAGACGAGTGTGTAATCCCGCCATTAATTGCGATGGAAGGAAGTAATATTTTCATTATGTCGTGTTCGTCAAATAAGGAAAAGGTCGACACATGAGCAATTTATGCTTGTATTATATTTCTATCAGCTCTTAAGAGATTAATTAATAAGAAGATATTATCAGGCATAGTAATAATATTTCCAATATTTTTTTTAAATAATATACATAGGAAAAAGG
Source organism: Eupithecia pulchellata (assembly GCA_963931895.1). NCBI lineage: Eukaryota > Metazoa > Arthropoda > Insecta > Lepidoptera > Geometridae > Eupithecia > Eupithecia pulchellata. Next base: position 10,030,567 of record OZ007522.1, read on the forward strand.
AGATTTTAGATCTTAGGATATAATTAAATTACGATACCTCATTATTAAATGTGTATAGAACCTTGCTCTTGACCAAGTATAAATTAATATTATTTGATAATAATTCTGTCTGTATTCTTACGCCTGAACGGCTGAACAGTACTCAATGAAATATGGGCATAGAGATAGATTAATATACCAAATTTCATAGAATGTCTCATGGACGGACGAGGAAACCAATAATGTCCCATGGACGGACATATCAGAGCCGAAACCACGAGCACAAACTAGTATTTTTACAAAAAAAAAAATAACAGTCACATTATACAAGACAAGCAGCTTTTTCCCAACAATAAACCACAAATGAAGCTAACGAAGTCAAATAAAAAACTAAACCGAAGTTATTGTTTCGTCCCACTCCGGTAGTCGCAGAAGCAAATAAGCCAAGATACGATTTGAAAATCCATTTAGTTTGAGATTGCAACTAACTGCATTTGCCGAGATGATGCCGGGCGAGCGGCGAGTGACTCTATTTTGACGGAAGTCGGTTTAGGAGACTGTTTATCTAAATAAAAGCGGTCCGCCCCGGCTTCGCACGGGTATATAATAAAAATTAAATTTTTCATACGAATCCCTAACCTTTTTCAAAATATTCTATAGCCTAAGTTCATCAGGGAAAATTTAAGATTCTGATGGTAAATGACTTTTTCAAATAGGTCCAGTAGTTTTGGAGCCTATTCAATTCAAACAAACAAACAAACAAACAAACAAATATTTCCTCATTATAATATTAGTATAGATAGAATATATATTTTTTTTATTAAAAAATGCTGGATAATGCACACAACATCATGTAGGCCCAAAATAAGCAGAGCTTATGTTTTGGTTACTAGATTCGTTATATAATGTATAATACCTACAATAATATTACATATAGATGTTTATTATTATAACTATATAAAAAACAACCAGAATAGGTACCCTGAACAGATATTTTCAGATCATATAAACGTTTGTCCCGGGCGGATATCGAACCCTGGTTTCCACGTTGGTTGATGCTTGAGGTTGCCAGCGTCTGTGGCGAGCCACAGAGGTCGTTGGTCGAGTTATATCTAAAGTTAACGTACCATATAATGAAAATCCGTTCAAAGTAAAATCACCGGGGATTTTTTGTACAATAGCTAGTACGCACTGAAACGTCTAGACCGGTTCCGCACGGGCTTCCAGAAATGAAAAAACTTACTCACGACACACACAGCTGGTTCATTTAATGTTTCATACGGATCCGAAACATGTTTTATAATATTCTATAGCCTATGCCTTATAAGTATCAAATCAGTCCAGTAGTTTCGAAGCCTATTCCATCGAAACAAACAAAAAAAAAACAAATATTTCCCCTCTACAATATACTATTATAGAAAATCATCAAACTGGTATTGATATGGATCAGTTGAGCTACCTGTAGTTTGTTCGCAACAATCTGCAGTTAGCTGAATTGTTTCAATTGTAAATACTAGTTTTTATTTAGTTAGATTTAATTAATTGTAATTTTCTTTGTTAATAAAAGCTTTTTGCCCTATGAAAAAACTATTACAATCTATAATTGTATTAAGATTGTGGATTGTAGAAGGTATTTGAGCATCATTATGTTCAACAACACCTTCTACAATTCACAACAAAGCACTTTTAAGTGCTGTGGTCGCACGCTGCACTCATAGCGACGTGTTTTACTTTATAGCCCACGAAGCTCTATAAAATACAGCACTCTAATAAAACATACGTTTCGATCGCTTGTTCTTTTATTATTCTCAGGATCTAAGTATACCGTCGAGTATTACCATACTACCGTCGAGTATTACCATAGCTTTGTTTACTTCTTTCTTTATGGGTATTTAAATTTTGTTGACACTCCGTCTGCCCCAATGGGATTGAATGCTGAATTGAGTACATTTTTATTTTCTCCCATAAAATACTGTATTATGTCCTACTAGCGTCGCCCCGGCTTCGCACGTGTATTTTACAAATATTTCAAAAATTATAACTTTTACCACACTAACACATCGGTTACCTTCGAGTGACATTATTGTTTTACGGACGCGGAACTCTTTTTAAATTTTCTACAGGTTAGGTTCATCAGTTTAATGGAGAAAGAAATCATTCATCAAATCGACAAATCATTCAAATTGGTCCAGTAGTTTCGAAACCTATTGAATTTAAACAAACAATCAAATATTTCCTATTTATTATAACATTACTATAGATAAAAGCATAGCTAGATACAAATACTTATTGCGCACTTAGAAATAATTTACAAAAGAATAACTACGGAATAAGCGACCACACTCCCTTTAGGGGAGGCCTTTGTCCAACAGTGGACTAACATATGCTGATGATGATGATGAAGCGACCACATAATAAATATTGATCGAGCTTTGTTTTCCGTTGTTCTAAGGACAAATGAGCCGTTCGCTCAACTTGAGTCTTTGACGAGATTACACAGGTGAATGATCAACCATCATCCTTGACAATATAAATAAAATAGATGAGCCAGCTTTGCAAGTCCTGCAGCCCTATTGTCTAACTTGAAATCCATTACCAGTGAAATTCACACCGATTATTAGTCGTAGACCCAGTCAGAATGTTGTCGGTATTGTCTAAGGGTTCAACTGGTCTTCGGTTACGGAGTGAATGAATTAATTTTTTTTAAAAATCCATGTAAATCCAATTCTCAAGTTTTCGATCTTTCGTGCGTTTCCTTATAGCAAGTTGGACAGCAGGTCGTTCCACTGGTACTATTTGCGATTGAATTCTTTTATCAGCTGCAAAAACGATACATATACCTACTTTACGCTGGTCAAATAGAAATCGCCTTGGGGAAAATGTGTATACAATCGTTGATATTTGTTCCGAATGTTGTGGACGTTTTCTGTGTATTTTTTCCTGGTTCAGTGTAAAAATAATGGTTAGTTTAAGTATTTATTTAATATTAATGTATAGTGAGTACTTGTGTTATGGGTAGGTAGTCATATAGTAGGTACATATAAAACAATATCTGCTTAACTCGGGCCTAGATGTTGTATGGATTTTCTAGCATAATTTTATTATTATATAGAACTCTATATAGTGGGATATATTTAAGGAACCTGGGTTTCACTTTCAACGTCTTTTGGACCGAATAGGTAATAATAAGCTAATATAATATATTAGCTTATTATATATGTACATATTATGTACCTATATAAACACGTAATACCGTTTTTCACAGTAACAGTTTATATAAATAATATGTTTATAACATCATCATCATCATCATCATCAGCCTATGTTAGTCCACTGTTGGACATAGGCCTCCCCTAATGAGCGCCATAGCGCCCTGTCTTCGGCTTGTCGCATCCAGCATCTGCCAGCAGTCTTTCGCAGATCGTCATCCCACCTGGTCGGAGGGCGTCCTACACTACGTTTACCGAGTCGCGGTCTCCACTCAAGAACACGTTTACCCCAGCGGTTATCGGTTCTTCGCGAAATATGGCCGGCCCACTGCCACTTCAGTTGGCTAATTCTCTGAGCTATGTCGATGACTTTAGTTCTCTGTCGGATGTATTCGTTACGAATCCTATCCTTCAGAGAAACTCCGAGCATAGCTCTTTCCATAGCGCGCTGAGCGACTTTGAACTGGTGGACCAACCCTATCGTGAGTGTCCACGTCTCAGCTCCGTAGGTCATGACTGGTAGGACGCACTGATTAAAAACTTTCGTTTTCAAACATTGCGGTATGGATGACGAGAAGACTCGACGTAGTTTTCCGAACGCTGCCCAGCCTAGCTGGATCCTCCTCTTGGCTTCCTTCTCGAAATTGTTTTTACCCAACTGCAAAATCTGCCCGAGGTAAGTGTACTCAGAAACAATTTCGAGAAGGTGGCCATGTACGATCACCGGTCTTGGATCAATGTGGGCATTGATCATGACTTTGGTTTTATCCAAATTCATGCCAAGACCGATACATCGGGAGGCTGAAGCTAGACTGTCCAGCATCCGGTTCAGCTCCTCTAGCGACTCCGCCATTAAGACTATGTCATCAGCGAATCGCAGGTGTGAGATGTAGTCGCCGTTTATGTTGATGCCCTTGTCTTTCCAGTCCAGCGTCTTAAACATATCTTCCAACGCGCTCGTGAACAGTTTCGGTGATATGACATCCCCCTGCCTCACTCCTCTGCGCAGTTGGATCGGTTTAGTCTGCTGGTCCTGTACTCGGACACTCATCGTAGCGGCTTCGTAGAGACATCTCAGCACCTCGATATAACGATAGTCTACTTGGCATCGCTGTAAGGATTGTAGAACAGCCCAGGTTTCAACGGAGTCAAAGGCCTTCTCATAGTCCACAAAAGCCAGACACAGGGGCTGATTATACTCTTCGGACTTCTGTATAATCTGCCTCACTGTGTGAATGTGGTCTATGGTACCATATCCTCCGCGAAACCCAGCCTGCTCCGGTGGCTGAAACTCGTTGAGTCTCCTGGCGAGACGGTTCGATATAACTCGTGAGAAAAGCTTATAGACGTGACTTAGGAGCGAGATGGGTCTATAATTTTTAAGAAGGGTTTTATCTCCCTTCTTAAAAAAGAGCACCACCAAACTCCCACTCCACGCCTTTGGAGTTCTCCCACTGTGAAGGACGGCGTTGAAGAGGCTCTGTAACTCCTGTATAACAGGGTATCCTCCAGCTTTCAAAAGCTCTGATGTTATTCCGTCCTCACCGGGGGCTTTTCCATTTTTAAGCTGCCTCAGAGCTAACACGATCTCGTCTTGACTGATGTCTGGCAGTTCGTCGGTATAGTGGCGTATCAAGGTGGCTCTAGAATCGTGGTCGTCTCGTTGGGAACGGGGAGCATGTGCAGCGTATAAACGGCCATAAAAGTCCTCTATCTCGGCCGATATCTCCGGCTTCGACAAAACGGTCCTTCCGTCGTGCGTTGAAAGCTTCGTCAGGTGGCTCCTTCCAAGCTGCTGAGTGAATACTTTGGACCCTCGGTTTCGCTCTATCGCCTCTTCAATGAGGCGTGTATTAGAGCTCCGAAGGTCGCGTCGTACCATCTTCGCAATTCGCTTGTTCAGGTCTGACCTCTCTGACGAAGTCGCTTGGGTGGTTTCCCGTCTTTTTGTCATCAGCCCAAGAGTCTCATCCGAGAGTTTGGACTTCTTACCAGTACGCTGCTTTTTGCAAAACTTGATGCCCTCGTCCCTCAGCGTTTCTACCAGATTGTGTAGGGTCTCGTCAGCGTCATCAGTGGGTTCCAAGGCAGCGAATCTATCCCCGAGAAGCTGCTGAAACTTCTCGGTGCCCGCCATGATTTGGATTGGGTTCGGTCGGAGCGTGGACTTCACCAGACGGTTTCTTTCAAGCTTCAAATTTATATTCAGAGAGCCTCGAAGGAGTCGGTGATCAGATCCGGTATTGAACCTGTTGATCACTGAGACATCTCTGAATATATGCTTGCTATCCGTCATGATGAAGTCGATCTCATTTTTAGTCACAGAATCGGGACTCCGCCATGTCCACTTCCTTTGGGGCTGTTTCTTAAAGAAAGAGTTCATTAAGAACAGCCCCTCTTTCTCAAGGAAGTTGACGAGCATTTGTCCCCTGTGATTTCGAACACCAAAACCATGCGGGCCTATTCGGGATTCGTTGCCAGTCTGGGTTCCCACCTTGCCGTTAAAGTCCCCCATAACAACGTTGAAGTGAGCCTTGGTGGTGTGATGTAAGGCTTTGGATATGTCTTCGTACATATCCTCCACTTCATCATCCGAGTGTGTCGAGGTCGGTGCGTAAACCTGAATGACCTTCAATCTGTAGCGCTTAGACAGCCGAAGGATCAGGTACGCTACCCTGGTCGACACACTGGAGATTTCTTCGACGTTGTTAGAGAGGGCCTTATTGACGAGGAAACCTACGCCACCCTGGGATGTTTTATCACCCTCACGAAAGTAGAGAAGATGGCCCGAGTCTAGGGTTACGGTGTCCTCCCCCTCTCTACGGACTTCACATAACCCTAGAACATGCCATTTAATGTTCTCTAACTCCACTTCCAACTGCGCTAGATGGTGATCAAGCCTCAGAGTGCGTCCGTTAAACGTTGCCAGGGTCAGTGTGTGTGGGGTGTGGTAGCCTAATGTAGCCCGGTGATTCCTAGCACCCCCTGCCCCGCCGTTACCGTGGCCGCTACCATGGCCAGGAATAGCGAGGCGGCCGGGAACTGGGGGCCATTTTGTGGCGGTTCTTGTCATTTGGGGGTATTGCCCATAATCCCCACGCTGGGCATGCGGGTTGGGGATCGCAGTTTAGTGGAGTAGTTCTGCAGAGGGCGCTGCTGCCCGCCCCCCGGTGTGTTTCCCTTAGTCGCCTCTTACGACACCCACGGGATGAGTTGGGGTGGTGAAATTCTTTATTATGCCGTCACCACATGGCATGTTTATAACAGGCATCCCCTAATAGTATTTTCTTATTTTTTATTTGTATGATAAGCCCTCACAACTAACCAAGAGTAGATAACAGGCATCCCCTAATAGTATTTTCTTATTTTTTATTTGTATGATAAGCCCTCACAACTAACCAAGAGTAGATAACAGGCATCCCCTAATAGTATTTTCTTATTTTTTATTTGTATGATAAGCCCTCACAACTAACCAAGAGTAGAATTATGATTATTGTATTAGATTTTTATTAAATAAAATGTGACTTAAACGTTACATCAAACATTGTATTAAATACATAAGTGATATATAAATGTTATTAAATAGTTTCTTTTTCACTTCTTCCACTAGTGAACAAATAATTGAAGTGAAGAGGAAATAAATAAAACCTTTTTTTATAATAATTTACTGTATGAAATTTTACTTGTCTAAGTGCTTATTTCCCAAGCCAAGAGAAATAAAGCTATTTAAATCTGAAATCCGTTAATAGTTAGGATCCTCCAGAAAAACAGATATAAAATAAAATTTACATATGAAATGAAAGTGTGCAGAATTAAAACGATTCGTTCAGAATTTACGTTCACTAGATCATTAAATCCAGTCCGATGTTACTCTAGACGCTCCTTACGCTCTAGTGAATACGTCACTTTATGACGAACCCTCTCGGCGCTTTTTATCCATTTCAAGTATTAAAACCCTGTAATGATTCTAGACTAGGTTATTCCTATAAAAACTTGTAGAATTGGGTTACGAAGAGTTTGTACTAAGCTAGCTCACGAATGAGAATTACATTTGAAAGCTCGTATGATTTTACCGGGACAAAAAGTAAATACAAAAAAATAACAGTTTACTGTCAGTTTACTGTTTAAGTCCAAATAAACTAAAATTCACTTATTGTAATATTTTTACTATTAAATTTATTCAATTAGGAAAATAGAAGCGAATTAAATATTAGAAGTTGATCAATCGATCTAACCGGGCTTAAATTCTAATCGATTCAGGAATCCATGATATGTGAGTAAAGATTTTTTTTTGTGAACATTTAAAACAACTGTGAATTTTTGCAACTTAAAAACATTACAACACATTGTAAATTAAGAAAAATATAACAAAAATGAAAACAAATATAAATTATGGGCGATCTGAAATCAAATAACTAAGTTTTTGTTCAAATAATTTCTTTACGAAATTTGGTGAAAACTTACCTTTTTATGTCCCAAACACACTCTAATTTATTTGAATAACTTTGAATTCCAGCTACGAGGCATTGACTAACACGTGGAAAAAAAATGTCGCGAGGCGAGTCGAACCCGCAATCGTCGTAGATGGACCTTCGCCCACCGCGCCACGGAGGTAGCCGTATAGGTTTCTAGAACCGACCATTACTAACATTACTTTGTCGGTTCCAGCAAGCGGAAATGGCTAGATCCATGACAAAGGATCCCTGGTTCATTGATCTGGCTAAGCCGCTTGTAGGCAAATACTGGCTGAACCCCGTTTCTATATTGATTTAATTATTTTAACAAGCTTTAGGACTTTAGTTGATCTCAGTTGTCTTCTAGCTAATTGTAGAATTTCTTCTCAGATAATTGTTTTATTTATTTGTTGAGCGCGTTTGCTACTCGTTCTTATAATTTATTTATTTACGAAGGTTGTTTTTGAAGTTTGAAGAAGCCTGTTTTTACCTGCGAAGCGTGGGTGAGTTTTATTTTCGAATGTTTCTTTAGGGCTGACGACACTCCTTATTTCTTCCAATCCAAGCGTTAAAATGGCTATTTCTCAGGCCTTCGCCCTCTCATTGAAAAAAGTGAAAAGCGAAGACCAAGTCGGGATATTTTTAATTAATCACTTTGAATCTTATAGTTTTTAATCACTGCTAGCGAGCAAAGAGGAGGGAAGAAGTTTTTACATTGTATTCTTTTACTGTTTTCTCTAATGGAAAAGTCACAGTCTAGGGGACGCTTCCGACTGGTATGGATCAAAATCAAAATCAAAATCAAAATCAATGAAAATCAAAATCAAAGTGCTTTATTTCCTTTAGACCTTACAGGAATCTTGGACACGTCACACAATATAAAGTGATCACTTTGATTAATTGTTCACTTCAATCTTTTTTTTTTTTTTGAAGTTACTAGTTGAGCTACCTATAGTTGGTTTTAAAGGTCTATAGTTAACTCAATAATTTCAATTGTACAAACAAGTTCTAATTTAGTTTTTAATTTTATTTTGCTAAAGATACACCACTAAAAAGAGCCAAAGAAAAACATAAAACTATCTGGACACAAATTATCACCATCTTATTGAAGATGGAAATGGTTAAGTCGACCACCACTGATTCCCACGGGAGTACCCTGTCTGACCCGTCTAACTGAATTACGTCTTATATTAACTGAATATTCAGCTATCTATTACCTCTACTTGTAAAGGACTGTGTATTCGGCTACGTATTTGCCCGCCGTTTAAATAAGGGCTCCTTCAAAAGGATCCGTTATTTGTGCACTTTATTCATTTCTTTGTCTTATTCCCAATCATTATTTCTGATTAATTGTTTTTCTGTTTTAATGTATCAATTTATTTTTATATGACATCTTAATTCGTTTTTTGTACATAATGTTTTTGGTTCCCATTTTTTTATAGGTGAGATAATATCCATATTTTTTCATAAGATAAATTTTTCAATTTTAAATATTAGTTCTAATTTCTTCTTCTCTCTTTTTAATCAACATAGAAAATTACAATTAAATAACAGAACCAAATAAGTACTAGTACTTATTTACAATTGGAACAATTCAGTGATAGATTTAGATTTAGGGAACGGAATTAAGAAAATATGAACAATAATTGGAACGGGATAAATGGAAGAAAAGGAATAATTGGAATGGGAACAAGTGATCGTTTAGAAACTATAAAAACCCTATTCAGTCTTCAAGTATAAATTAATAAGTCTAGCGGTTTTCATTAAAATCATCATAAATATTAAAATATTTTGAAACAAAACGGATTGAAAGCTTTAAATATTTATGAAAGAGTTAATTTCAGCATTTAAAAACATTGACCAGTCGCGCACCCATCTCAACGTCATGCCTATATTAGAAATAAAGCTTTTAACTACGAAACCTTCTTTACAAACTTATTCCATATAATTCCATTACAATACCTTCACAATTCCATTAAAATAAAATAATGACCATTTATTTTCACTGCTTAGTCGTAAAGATATTAAATTATTATTTTTAGTTTACGCGATGGTACCTACGCATCAACAAATATTTAAAATTATATAACAAAGGTTGGTTATCACCAAAAGATATAAGGACAATAGAGAGCTTTGTCGGTTGAGGCGTTAACCGACTCACAAATGCGCCGTCACCTATGTATTTTAGGTCATAACTTAGTTATACTATAGAATCAAGAAAAATTGAGTTATGTATCTATCATAATCAGTTCGTCTATCGTTAATGACAAGTTGACAAAGCAATGATTTCTTCAACGCTATGCTTCAATGTTAGAAAATTCGAGAAACATTATTAAATCGGTAAAGTAATCTGCAAAATAATTCAGATGTCGTGATAATAATAATATTAGGCATTGAAAGAGATCATAAACGCCATTTGGCAGGCAATATTTTAGGTCAAAGGAAAGAACAGCTCATTCACTTTATTTTTGTAACTATAACAAATTTGTAATATTTTATTTAGACCTATGATCGAGATTGGTTTATTTTCAATGAAACTTTTATGACAGGCTCATTAAATTTTCTGATTTTCAAATATGTAGAAAACAATTTTCAAAATCGATCCGCAGTTGATGAAGATATTCATCATCATCACCAGCCTATAATAGTCCACTGCTGGACATAGGCCTCCCCTAATGAGCGCCATAGATGGCATCATTATGTGGGAGTTATTGCCCATAATCCCCACGCTGGGCATGCGGGTTGGGGATCGCAGTTCGGTGTAGTTGTTCTGCAGAAGGCGCTGCTGCCCGCCCCCCGGTGTGTTTCCCTTAGTCGCCTCTTACGACACCCACGGGAAGAGTTGGGGTGGTGAAATTCTATGCCGGCAACACACGCACTGCCGGCACCACACGGCACGCTGAAGATATTAGTTTGTGCAAAATACCACTTTGTAATTGCGAAGTAAAACAGTTGAACATTGATTAATAATAAATAACATCAACTAAAATATGTATGATATTGTGCAATTTTCTTTTATTACGCGAAGAAACACCTAAGAAACAGACTTTTTGCCGAGCTTATAATGTATATTTTGTATGTTCTCTGAAAGCAATCTTTTCCTACAAAATATCTATATTAATTGGACCATGAAGTAAACCAGCTGTTTTAGAAGATGAGAACCGACACAAAAAGAACAGAATTGCAATAAAATAAATTGAATTTAGCCGTGATCATTTTCAAGATAGCTTTTTTATGAACATCTTAAAGTTATGAAAACAAAGAAATTTTTTAATAAAACTCGAACTGATGAGCGGTTTCATTTCAAACCATGTTGAATTGAATACCCAGGCAACATTATTATGAAAAAATAAAATATAAATCTATGAAAAAATAGAAAAACTAAATCGGGATTTAGGTAGGAACAATATAAAAGTTGTGAACCCTTTTTAACTTTTTCTAAAGTTTGAGAAAATAAAAGAATATCATGCAAACTGAGTCATGACATGAGTCAAACGCCCAAGGGAATTACGAAAGGACTAGATGTCCTTTTGTAATTCCCTTGAGCGTTGTTTGGCCGTGTTGAGCGAACCTTCGTCAAAGATTTATATAACACGAAAATAAAATAGGTGCTTACGATAGCTACTCTAAAAATATCTAATAACAGATCATTGTCTATGAAATCTGCGCTAAATTTAATGTTCCGCAAAATTTTTCAAAAGTGACTTTACCCTCACTGTCCGAGTGCTCCTATTTCTTCAAAACCTACCGCATTTAACTTAGATACCTACCGGAACATATTGCAGTGAAGCAGGTGTTCGTGGTCACAGTATAATCCCCCCTAATAACCATCCCAAGCTAGCTACAAACGCAGCCTTATAGAAGGGTTGTTTTATACCCTCTTCACAACACAGCTTTATGGCCTAACTTTAATAGTCCATGGGGATTGAATTCATCCACACTGAAGTTTAAAAAAGTGTCTTTATAGCTGACACTTTACTTCTGAGCTAGCAGATAATTCATTAACAAAGTAAATTACATTATTTACCAGATCAACGAGTACCTATTTACACTTATATCTATTTCCTAAAAATCTAAGCCGTTACCAGAAGGCATAGTTGCCTAGAACGCTCGCAGCATTGCCACGCTAGACGGCAATGTTATACCAGCATTAGACAAACTTTTGAACTATTATGAACGAAATCGGATGTGTTGATAAATTATGATGCTAAATTCACAATCTCATGAGAAAATTCTAAATCACATAGTTTCGACGTAATTCACATTGTAGACGAAGTACGAGTGCAACAGTGACAATATATGGTTTCGATTATATGATATGTTAACAAATATGTACTCTATATACGGGTATATACGGGTATATAGGTATTCATTAAATTAAACCTACAAGTCAGATGAATCGCTCTGCTAACCTTAGAGATGATAGCTAGTCGTATTTTTTTTACTTTTTGGACAGACAGAGCATGACCATGAGCATAAGGGTTTCGAAACCGATCTCGAAACCCTATAACTAAAATATATTTAGGATTCCGAGACCAGCAACCGATAATTTGTGCCTTCATTGTTATACCTGCCTTTACTCTTGTTTATACCTAAAATATAAAAATGGGGCTGACCCTTCCCCGGTCGATTTCAGATTTCAGATGTCAATAACTTTATTTCTTTAGGCTTACAAAATAAGCACTCAGCACCTTATAAAAAGAGAAATAAGTTGTTAGTGTTTTTCGCTTCACTTAAATTTTTGTCCACTTGTGGAAGAAGTGAGTCGTGACGATTATGATAATGAGGGAATGAGTGCACTTACGCACACACTTATGCATTATAACATAATATGTTATAATGTCTTTGGATAGCTGTCTTTGGATAGCTGCCGTGGTCGAATATTCGGCTAAGAGGACTTCACTTACTTAAAATCATATTACAAAGGACTTCAGATAATTGTCCAATCGAGGCCATTCGGAGCTGAGCACACAAACAGCAATTAAGCCTACCCGTGCCGCCATAACTGATGACTTAATTAGAATAATAATTAATTTATTTATAACTCGATTTACTGCGTAATTTATCATCGATTAGCAGCTAGAGTAAGGAACTATTTTCCTCAAATAAACAGCCAGATGGCCGTTAAGATAGTTTTGATTTGATGAATAGTGAATTTTTTTGTCTTAACATGGTTAGACATATAATCAAACACAGTAACAACATTATAAACTGCAAAATCATTTATATAGTATCATCCCGAAACACTTATCTTTAAATGGTGATAAGCACCCAACTGCCAAAAATCATCAACTTCAGAAAATCTAAATCGACTATTGATAACAGAAACAATATAGAATAAGAATTTATAATTGAAACAATTGAGCTAACTGCAGACCGTTGTTAAAAATCTACAGATAGCTCAACTATGGATCAATACCACAAATTGATTAATTCATAATTTATAGCTTGAAACGACGATGGTTGTATCATGGGTCATGACTACATTGTTTATTAAAACTTGATTGCTATTAAGGAAGTTGGCACAAGTGTTGGGTTTTCGATCAAAAAGTGTTCTTTTTACCGACTTCTCTATATTTTTCTGTAAAATATACAAACGCCACAAACCAGTACGTGTGGGTCGAACGGAGCAATATCTATTGGGTAGAAAAATCTTGGATTGAACGGGGCAGCACTCACATTTCAGATAGATCGCTCAGCAAACTGTGGATAAGTTTTTATACTTTTTACAACTTTTCAAAAATTATAAAACCTTCAGAAATTTCAAAAACTATTTTGAAATGTACGTAATATGCTTACCATCAGGTACCATGAGGTATGCCTGTGGTTAAACGAAAGTATATGTTTTTCAGTCTAGATCACGACAATAAAATTGTATTTTTGGACAGTGGGATACGAATCCCTCGGGCTTCCATCCCTTCCTTCCCTACTACTTAAAAGCAACGAATTTCAGTAATACCTTTAACCCTTTTAGTCCTAAAGCTACAGATTTCCTTTCTTGTTCTTCAAAGGGTACCACCTAAAGTTAGTTACATATCTATATCTATAGGTACTAATCTTATAAAGAGGAACGATTTGATTGTTTGAACTGAAAAGGCTCCGAAACTACTGGACCGATTTGAAATATTCTTTCACCATTAGAATCCTTAACTTTCTCTGATGAACATAAGCTATAGAATATTTTCAAAAAAGTTAGGAGATCCGCATGAAAAATTTAATAATAAAACCAGTGTCAGTTATGGAGTGTCAGTCAATATGGATTGTCGAGTCCATAACCTGTCCATAACGATGTCAAAAACCTCAATGCTGCTAAAAAGTGAGGGATCCGTATGAAAACTGTGAAACCCAACGTGTGTGTAATTTTTGAAATTTTTGTTTGATACCCGTGCGAAGCCGGGACGGACCGCTAGTAGGTAACTGTCTCTTACGGGTCTTGATTGAATAACTTTGGGTTAAGTGGGTTTTATTTTAACACTATTGAGTTACAGTCCCTTACAAATGGGGTCCAAGATATATCGGTAATGTAGGAGCGTAAAAGTAACGTATCCAATAATCAATCTACGCAATAAAATGACCTTATTAGAAAAATTCTTAAGATAGTTTTGCACAGTTTTTAAGCTTTGCTGAAATTATTAGAATTTGTCCTATATTCTAATAATTTCATTCGTAAGTTCATCCTCTATAATAACGAAATAATTCTATCCATAATTGACGGAGAAATAAACGATAGACTGTTGCAAACATCTACAGATAGCTAAACTGTACTCGTTCCTGATCCAGTTGAGCTACTACACACTAGATTGTTTGCAACAGTCAGTTCATGATTATAATTGTAATTTTGTTTTAATTTAGTTTAATTATTCCGCAGTAATTTTTTTTTCTTTTTAAAAAATTATTACCATAAAATTTATTTGAATTTACCGCTTTAGTGCTCTCAGTAGCTGACCGTAGTAAGCCTGGGCGTGCTCGAACTTTAGTTTTCGTAATTAATCTCGTCCACTTCGCCCAGTCATATGATATTGTATCTAATCATAATGTGGTTAAGGAATATGACGACATAAAGAACATAAAAACTTACAAACAGCCAAAAATAGATTATTTTTCCGAAATCGGCTAAAAATACAAAGCTTAGTCTCATTTTGGGCCGCAAGAGTATACGCATTAATTATTTGAGTACCTATACAATTAAATAAAGGAGGTTAATTTTAAAAGCATTCTTCCAGTCTCTCTCAGCTTATTAGGATTAATTATTAAGTACATTACCTATAATTAAATATGTACTTAACATTAATTTAAGCAAATTAGCGTTCTTCGAAACAATCACTGTGTTGGTCATCAAAGTTTGATGAAGATATTATTGGAATAACAGAAGCTTTTAAACAAGGTATTGTAAGTTACAAAGTTTTACTGTTGTTCTTTAACTTGATCCAGATCGCTATGGAAAAAGACGGAGAAAATAGTAGATTATTTTACAAGGGACCCTATATTATGTTATAAGAGATAATATAAATGTATGTATATTGTTGAGTTTTTTAGAGAAAAACTCTACTTTTGCAAATCGATTGCCAGTAAGTAATGCAATCGAGTTTTTGCAATAAACTTACAAAGATTTTATAAAACTATTTTTTCATGCGAGACTCTAATTGTTTTGAAAATATATTAAAGCCTATGTTCACCACAGAAAGTTTAGGATTCTAATGTTGAAAGAATTTTTCAAATCGGTCGAGTAGTTTCGGAGCCTATTCAATTCAAACAAACTATCAAATCTTACATCTTTATAATATTAGTATAGATAATTTGTAATAATTAAGGAATACAATGTCAAATAAAACATAGCTTCAGCAAGATAAAACAAATCTTTCACTTCTCTGCACCACGAATTTGTCATGAAAAATGTTTCTTTGCCCTTGTGTTCCCTTTCCATATTATTGTCATTCTTAATTAATTTCAACCACCTTCAGTTAAATATTTACATATACAAAATTTAATAAGTACGTATAAGTATAGTAATAATACGTATAATAAGTACATATACAAAATTTCGCTCTAATGTTTACCAACTTTATTTATCTCTTTGATAGGCACAATGCAAATCACGCATTCTACCATGGAGGTGGTTTTAACTCCATGGTAGAATGCGTTTATAATCAACAACAATGGGCGATGCAGTTCCATTTTTAAAAATAAATTAAAATAAAATATATGTTATTGAGTGACCAAAAAGTTGAGTCTAAAAGTAAGATGACGAATGGCTTGGACTATCTGACGATATCAGACAAAAATATAAAATAAAAACTCTTCTAGGACTTTAACCCAAAGTTTACGCTACTAATCTAAGCTATAATGAGACATTTTAAGCAAGAGGAATGAGAAGTTAATTATTCTTTTCAACGTTGAGTTTGAGACTTTCGAAACGAGCCAAAAATACATTCAGATTCAGATTCAATAACTTTATTTCTTTAGGCTTACAAAATAAGCACGACGCAGAGCAGACAAGTCAAATTTCATACAGTTAATTATTATTACAAAGAAATAAGTTGTTATTGATTTCTCTTCACTTCAATTTTTTGTCCACTAGTGGAAGAAGTGAAAAAGAAACCACTAGTACATTCATATGTAACTTATGTGTCTAATACAATGTTTGTTTTTGCCTATCTAAATCTAAGTTTAAAATGATTTAGATACATGTCAGTAATTATTTAAATACATATTATGTAGCTAAGCACAACATTCAATTTCTATTTCTTACATGCTATTGTCGGTGTGGAATGGAGCGACATCTGGCCAAGCATTATTATCGTTAACGTAATCATCTATCGAGTAAAATGCTTTCTTAATAAGATTTTGTTTTATGTATTGTTTAAATTTACGAATAGGGAGCTCAGTTGCTTCAGATGGAAGCTTATTATAGAAGCGCACGCAATTTCCCATAAATGACTTCCCTACCTTATGTAATCTGTACGATGGTATAAGTAATTTATTTTTGTTTCTAGTATTTCTAGTGTGAACATCACAGTTTTTCAAAAAGTTGTCTCTGTTTTTATGCGTATACATTAAATTTTCATAGATGTATTGTGATATTACTGTCAAGATATTTATTTCTTTAAATAATTCTCTCAAAGAATCGCGTGGCTTTAATTTATAAATCGCACGGATCGCCCTTTTTTGTAGTACAAAGATAGTCTGTATGTCCGCCGCCTGTCCCCATAGCAAAATACTATAGGACATAATACTATGAAAGTAACTGAAATAAACTAACCTAGCTGTATCTTCATCGGTAATATATCTAATTGTTCGAACTGCATAGGCTGCTGAACTAAGTCTGCCTGCGAGAGCATCAATTTGCGGTCTCCATTGCAGAGAGGAATCAATATGTAGCCCTAGGAAAATGGTAGATTTTACAAGAGGAACTATATCATCCCTTAGCATAATTTTAGTGGGAAATTCTCTTACATTTGGTAACATGAATTTTATGCATTTGGTTTTTTTAGCATTGAGTAAAAGATTATTGGCGGTGAACCAATCTAGTATTTGTGAAAGAGAAGTATTTACATCGTCAAAATTATATTTATTTCTGTCAACTTTAAAAATCAACGAGGTATCATCAGCAAATAAGACTATATCACAAAAATCTTTTGCTAAAAAAGGAAGATCATTTACATAAACTAAAAATAAAAATGGACCTAATATTGATCCTTGCGGAACACCTAATTCAATCTTCGAACCTCTAGATCTTTCTTTACCAATATCAACTTTTTGAACTCTATCAGACAAATATGATTGCATAAGGTCCAGTGCCTTGTTATTAATTCCATAATGTTTCAATTTGCTAATTAAAGTACCATGATCTACACAATCAAAAGCTTTAGAAAGATCACAAAATATACCAATAGCGTTTTTTGCTTTATCCCAAGCATCGAATATATGTTTTAATAGAACTGTACCTGCATCTGTTGTCGATCTACCTTTGGTGAAGCCAAATTGATTTTTATGGAATAAACTATTAACGTTGAAGTGGCAGGTTAACTGAGTGAGAATTATTTTCTCAAAAATTTTGCTGAATGCAGGTAGTATGGAAATAGGCCTGTAATTGGCCGGATCAGTGTTGCTACCAGATTTATAAAGAGGAACAAGTTTACTATACTTCATGAGATCAGGAAAAACTCCTGCGTCGACGCAACTATTGAAAATAAAGGCTAAACAAGGAGCCACTTCCTTGATGATTGAACTTAGTACTTTCGTTGAAATACCCCAGAGATCCTCTGTATTTTTGATATTAATTGATTTAAAAGTTTTCATTACATCATTAGCGTTTACATGACTGAAGATAAAAACTTTATTACATTTTACAACAGATGATTCTAACAATTCCACCGACAATGAAGGTGAGGAGTTTAGAGAACGGGTAATAACTTTAGGGATATCAGAAAAGAATGCATCAAAAGCATCGGCAATATCTTGTTCTTGAATAAGAATTGAATTATTAACTTTTAACCTAATTTCTCTATTACATGGCTTTGATTTACCAGTTTCGTTATTTATTAGTCTCCATGTTGCTTTTATTTTATTTGATGAATTTAATATTTTTTTCCTCAAATATAGGCATTTTGCTGTGTTGCAGACTTTCTTAAATGTTTTCGAGTAGTTGGTTACATACAATAATACATTAAGTAATCGATATCAATTTGAGACGTGAGGATGCGATTTCAAGAGCTGATTTTTAGGGTTCATGTGTAATGGAACCTTATTACTAAACCTCCGCTGTCAGACCGTCCGGTCCGCGTCTGTCAGGGGGCACCATCTAATGAACCGTAAATTCCCTTGCCTCACAAAAATAGCATCGAAGCATCATTCGATTCGTAAAATATTTGAAATTGCTTCAAATGATATCTTTCAAATATAATGCATATTTTGAAAGATATGTATATTTGACCTAGGTAGGTATCTAATAATTATATTATATTCAGGTTCAAGAATGTTGTAAGCATCTCTTACTAAAAAAAAATTCACTTACATGAGAAAACATAAAATAAATTTAGCAACGTAGTAACTAAACTCTTACTAATACTAATAATGTTAAACCAAAATGCGGGTAATCTTAAAAATATGCTAGGTACAATTTTTCTGCGTGTAAACAAGACAATGGGTGTTCGACTATGATGCAAAGCTAGCACAACTGGAAGTGACATGCAAACAACAAAAGATTAATTAAAGACCTATTAATAGTAACTTTTTTTACAAGTTTTGATTTGGTTTCTTTAATATCTTTCGGTAGCTTGTTATTTATCTGTGCACCTTCGTATTTAATGTTTCTCTTACCATAGTTAGTTCGAGGACAGTGTAGTTTAATGTCATTAGCACTACGAAGCCTAATCCTTTGAAATTCTTGTTTTTTTTTGTAAAAGTTATTTGTAAATCTTTTGAAAGTAGGTTTGAGATACATTCATTATCTTGGTTTCGCTATAAATTTTGTCGGTAGAAGTTAGATAGTCATAAGAAAAAAGCCTCTTAAGTAATTTATTGAGCTATTTGTAGTGTATCTAACCCATACTTCTATTAAGTAGTCAATGTGCGGTTTTTTTTAATGAATAATTGTAAACTGTGTATCTAACAGCGCGCGGTAGACATTTTACGTAATTTTTTAGAGATCCATTGAGAGTTGACAATTTTGATTTTAGTTTATAAGGTATATCAGTCATTTAATACCCATAACATAAGCTCTGTTTAGCTTAGGGCTGATAATGAGGATTGTCCAGCATTTTTTAAATGACATAAATAACAATTTCTGAAAAAAGAAATGCTTTTAACTGTACAATACAATATAATACAATACACTTCATTGCACACCAAAAAAATATAAATTTACAAAAACAGATAAATAAACTCACATAAAACTTAACTAAGATGCACAATGGGCGGTCTTATCGCTGAGAGCGATAAAAATTTATATACTATACTCGTAATGTATACAGTCACGCGGCATTTCCATAAAATCCATAAACAATCCGCTTCCGTTCGCCTCCGACCATTTAGGATACACACTAACATGAGATTCGTGATTTCCGTTCATTTTTCGGTGACAATGCTCAGCATTATTTCGCATGAATCCTGACACATCATCCATCTTGTCGCGTAGATCTCTGTCACCACGAACATATTCAGATTCACACAAAAGCTGCTCGTTATTTCAGCAAAATACAAACGAGAAATGTGTCTGTATACAAAAGTATACAGACACATTTCTTATATTTGTTTGTATTTTATTATTTGTATTGTTGCTAGATACAAGCATCTAGCCTTAAAATAGTAACTAGCCTACCCCGGACCCGCACGGATTTTAGCCAAAAACTCAAAAACTACATTTTCACACACATCCACACGTTATTCGCGTTATTGGCGCTAATTTTAGAGCGGATATCGTGTTATAAGCGTTAATTTCAGTAGTTACTCACAGAAATCAATGATTGCAATACGTTATTCTAAAATTAACGCAAATAACGGGGATAACGCACGTAACGTTATGTGTCGCGTAGATCTCTGTCACCACGAACATATTCAGATTCACACAAAAGCTGCTCGTTATTTCAGCAAAATACAAACGAGAAATGTGTCTGTATACAAAAGTATACAGACACATTTCTTATATTTGTTTGTATTTTATTATTTGTATTGTTGCTAGATACAAGCATCTAGCCTTAACATAGTAACTAGCCTACCCCGGACCCGCACGGATTTTAGCCAAAAACTCAAAAACTACATTTTCACACACATCCACACGTTATTCGCGTTATTGGCGCTAATTTTAGAGCGGATATCGTGTTATAAGCGTTAATTTCAGTAGTTACTCACAGAAATCAATGATTGCAATACGTTATTCTAAAATTAACGCAAATAACGGGGATAACGCACGTAACGTTATGTGTTATAAAAAACCATTAAGGTACTCCCCATAACTTGTTTACTCAACGGATTTTGGTGGCGATGTAAAGCGGGCCATCTGAAATAACTTCGTGTTTTTTGTCGGGAAAACCTCGGCATTAAGCCCACCCTTAGCCGATCTTATGCAATAAAGTTGTTAAATAAATAAAATAATCAATTCGTTTCGGATAGAGTTTGAATAAGGTTTGGTAATATTATATAATGTTTAGAAAATATAGGTACCGTAATGCACGATTGTAATCTCTAATTCTAATGAAGAAATTAATCTATATTTTACAAAAGGAACCCTTTTATAAAATACAGATATTATCGATGTATGTAGGTAGGTATGTATTTATTTATATATGTTTATTATATAAGTAGGTTATTATATAAGTACGTAATGTAATGATAAAATTTATTAATTGAATTAACAATAAACGAACCGTCTTGTATGTATATATGTATATTAAACGAGTAAAACAATAAAATTATTGATCCTCATCCTTGCATAACTTGAGTTTTTATTAAATAATATGGTTATTAGAACCAATTATCAGTCGAGCTACCTGTAGTTTGTTTGCAACAGTCTGCAGTTAGTTCAATTGTAAATAGTTCTAATTTCCAGGAAATTAAATAATATCCGAATACATTTCGATTTCGACGGAACTAGAACCCGCGACTCTTGTTTAGAACGCGAGTGCTCTGCCCGCTGCACCACAAATTAAGACGAATCTTAGTTCTAATTTGGTTATTTTATTTTTATGACGACCACTGTGGCGCGGTGGGCCAAGGTCCACCTGCGACGCAGGAGGTTGCGGGTTCGATTCCCGGCTCGGGACAAATATTTGTACGATCTGCAGATATTTGTTCAGAGGTTCTGGTTGTTTTCTATGTATAATAAAAAATATCTATCTATTTAATAATATTGTACTTATTATGAATATCAGTCATCTATTTTTTACTTATTATTTTTATTATCTTATTATCTAAATTATTTGTTATTATTATCTTATTATCTTATCTTATGTAATCTACTACCCATAACACAAGCTCTGCTTAGATTGGGGTTAGATGATGCTGTGTGGATTGTCCAGCATTATTTATTTATTTATATTATACGTTTCATTGTTAATCAATATTCCAATTACTATATACATAAAAACATGAAACTACAAGCTCTAAGCCTTAGACATATGGTCAGATTTGCAGCAACCGTAAAGCAAAACATACATGAGAGTCTGACTTCCACCTGGATCTATCTCCAGGCTAAGCAACATTATATTAGGCAAGTTACTTCAAATCCAATTACTTAAGACTTAGTTAGAGCCTGCCATAACTTAAGCTTAGCCATAAACTTAGTTGGTTGGCACATCTTCAAAATTCAGTCACCGTATTTTCAGTTCTGCATGAAGCAGTTTAAGTACATTTTGCATTATCATGCTTGTTCAGGTAAGTATTATGTCCTAAAGTTTCAACTGTGTTTGTCATATAAATAACTGAAAATTAATATTATTTATAGCTCAACTTCTCCATGACTATGTGAATAACGCATGAATAACAAACTTTTGTACTATAGATATTCTGTGGTAAAATCCTCAAAAATGGTATCTGACTAAAGTAGTACTTATAAATAGGACACAAAACTCAAATGACTACGTTTACAAAGGTTGGTGCTCACACGTCCGTCCGTTACCGCACAACCCAAAAATGAGCCTTTACTCGTCATATTAAGATGTATTTTATATTGATGCCAGGAGATAACAGACATCTCAGGAGTCTCTCGTTTGAAACTTGTGGTAAGAGTTTCAAACGTATCCCTTACTTTTTTTAAAATATTCTATAGCATTCTTCAGGGAAAATGCAGTTAAGTTTTCAAATCGATCCCGTAGTTTCGGGGCCTATTCAATTCAAACAAACAAACCGTCAAATCTTTCCTCTATAATAGAAAACGTTCTTGTAATCTGTAATCGTGGCCAAGATCAATCATTTTTCGATGCTTTTAATTCTGACGATACTGTAAGCAAGGAAATTAATTCCGAGACACGAATTGGCGGCAATCCATTTTTCGTCTTGGTTTCCCTGTCTAAAAGTTTTGACTGAAAACATGGCGTCTTGTTGTCTGCGTATGATTTCTTTCGAAAGTTATTATATCACTTACCATAACAACCGGGTTTTTATAATTTGAAATAATATTTTGATTAAAATAATTAAAAACTATTTATTTATAATATAAATCTCGCTCCAGGGTGGTTCTTAAAAAAATATTTAAAATATTTTAATCTAATTAAAAAAAATTAAAAGTATCTAACTCGTTCGAAGTTGATATCGAGAATCACAAATTTCTTATAATCTAGGTAAATGAAGATATCGCGCGATTAACGTCCAAGGCATGGTATGGTATGGCTAAGGTATGAGCTGTACGCATAGACTTACTACTAAGTAAACTAAGAAAAAATATCTGCAGATCGTACAAATATTTGTCCCGAGGCGGGAATCGAACCCGCAACTTCCTGCTGCGCAGGCGAACTTTCGCCCACCGCATCAAAGAAGTCGTCAGTCGTATAAATTATTTTAGTTTCTTCTTTAACATTTTAATGTTATTCCTTTTATGATCTCAATAATGAACATAAAGAAACTCCATATTCAAGCGAACCAATCAAATCAACCAGTATTTACACGCCATTTCCTAAAAATCTAAGTCGTCCCAAGAAAGCAGAATACCCAGAATGCTGTTGCCAAGTTGAATGACAATAATGCTAATACGTTCACCATAATAGAAGCATTCCGATCACCTGAGGACTCTATAAGAAGTTTTAAATATTTTAATTACTTTCTGTACTTAGCTACTATACGTACATATTTCTAACTATTTTTATAACTATTGGGTACTGCAGGCCTCTCACTAAAACGTCCACTAACCATGTTTAATTAAATGGAAAACAATTTCCGCGTGAATGAGCTTTTACGTCTAGCATTAAATTTTAAATGTACGTGAGTGTAGAGCGAACCAACTTATCGTACCTCGATAGAGATTGTACCTACGCTGCATGATATACTACATTATATAGTAGTTAATGTAAACGATACTTTATCAAAAAAAATATAAACAAATTTTAAAATCATTATTAAGAATTGAAACTATTTTAACTTCAGACTATTGCAAGTAATCTACGGGCAGCTCAACTGATCGACATAAATAGCAGTCGGAAGAGTACCCTAGGTCCTGGCTGCATTGCCTCGCTGTATGGCTATGCTGATGCACTGCGCCAGATACTGACTAGCGGACAACACGTCGCTTCGACCAGACGCTCAGATACACTCGAGAGCAATGAATCCGGGTCACTCAAAGAATCCAAAAAATCTCGGAAAGTAAGAATGCTAGGTTAATGCAATAAATTGTTCTCCGACGAATCAAAATTTATGCTCTACAAGCACGATGGAAGACACAGAGTGTATAGAAGACCAGGGGAAAGATTCAAGCAAGCATGCATCGAAGAAAAAGTAGCCTACGGTGGTGGGTCTGTACTTGTGTGGGCCGAAATTTCCTCTGAAAGTCGCACAGAGCTGGTGATCATAGAAAAGGGCTCTTTAACTAGCGTAAGATATGTGGAAGAAATCCTCAACGAACACGTTGGTCCATTTATGATCAATTTGGGTGAGGATGCTATATTTATGCATGACAATGCCCGACCTCATACAGGTAGGATTGTGAATGACTACCTTCAAGAGATGAACATTACTTGTATGGAGTGGCCAGCGCGCAGCCCGGATATCAACCCGATCGAGCATGCTTGGGACGAGCTAGGGAGATGCGTAAAACAACGAAACCCTCCCCCAATCATGCTTCCTGAGCTCAAAATTGCTCTCACAGAGGAATGGGAGAATATTCCCCAAAATCGTATAAGGAACTTGGTGTACAGCATGCCAAACCGCGTAAACGCAGTAATGGAAGCACGAGGAGGTAATACGAAGTATTGAAATTCAAGAAAATCGTCATAAAGTTCAAAAATGTCATGTTTCCTATTTTTGTTTTAAGGAGAGATCAGCAGTTTTTTTTTCTTTATGTAATTTTGTGTAAATAAAATGTATGGTGACTCATATTTTTTTAACTTTCATTTAAGGAGTATTAAATTGTCTATTAAATACAATTTATTGCATTAACCTAGCATTCTTACTTTCCGAGATTTTTTGGATTCTTTGAGTGACCCGGATTCATTGCTCTCGAGTGTATTTTTTTGAAAACCGGAGTGCCTCCTTACCCCACGGAGTAGGGTCTGGACGCAAAGGGGAGCAAATGCGTAGATCACTGAACTTAGAGTATTTGTGTACATAATAATCGACTAAAGTTCGAAAGCCTCAGCGCGCGAGTTACACTCATACTTGACGGATCTAGGTAGTTTACTTTTAAAGGGATTACTTTTTTTAAGAGAGATCTATGTATCAAAAAATTTACGTCGTAGGCGAAGGTTCGCCAAGGTTCGCCTACTGCGCCACTGAGGTCGTCAAATGTTATCTCCAAACAAAACAATGTTATCTCCATACTACATTTTATAGTAGTGCCTAGGTTTGCAAACTTTGCTGATAAAAATCAGCTGCAGTTAGCAAATACTGTTGCATGTTTTATTATCGTGTACCGTGTAAAAGTTTCACAGCAGTTAAAGTTTGTTATATTTTTGAAAATGCACACGTTTCTCGATAAAATCTTGTCACGCTGAACACAGTGCCCAGTATAGTACCTCTATTTTGTTTTTTGTCGGATTTAGGGCCTAGTCAAAACGCTTTTGTTTCCTTAAGAAAAGGTTCCTTCCCATTCTAATACTGCACGGTTCCTTGGCAAAGCAAACATCGTCGACGCAAGGGGAATCATTCGAATATACAATCACACCTTTATAATAAATGCGAAATCTTGGATAAATGGATACATGGGTGTATGTTTGTCACTTCTTCACGCCAAATGTACTATGGTGTATGAATTAGCACATTTTATCCAGTATTGTAGATCAGTTTCTATTTATTTATTTATTTAATTAAAACGGTTATTAAAACCAATTAATTACATTAATTAACAACAATCGTCGCGATGAAAGCCGCGGGGTTTTGGTATATATAAATAACTAGCGGTCCGCCCCGGCTTTAAACAATCAAATTTTTCCTCTTTATAATATTAGTATAGACTATAAACCTACTTCCACATTATCACACATGGTTAGCTGTTATAAAGGGATGACCCAGCAAATAAAGTAAAAAATAAAAAGATTCAGAGGGCACTTTGCCATAGACGAAAGACTCCGATATTACTTTACTTAGAACTTTTCAATCTGTGCGCTTAGCAAATTTCCCCGGGGAGAATTCATATCATATTTGCAAGTAGGCAGGCGAAGTAGGTGTTCATCTCTGTCAATACATTATCGACGACCTCTGTGGTGCGGTGGGCGAAAGCCCGCCTGCGACGCAGGAGGTGGCGGGTTCGTTTCCCGCCTCGGGACAAATATTTGTACGATTTGCAGATATTTGTTCAGGGTGTTCTGGTCACCTGAGGGTTGTTTATAAATTTCAGGGTGTTCTGGTACACATGAAGGTTGTGTATAAAGTTTCCATTGGTAGCAAAATACATTAAAGTTAAACATAAATTTTAGTGGCAATAGACGACTAACGTAACTTCATTCACAAATATGACACAAAAAGGAACTAAAAAATAAAGTCATTGCGCACACTTAAAATACCTACAACACGGTCACAATATCTGTGCACCTGACCTCGTGACGTCATATCGGCGGTCTGGGTACGGTGTACAAAAAAGTTTTTTCAAGAAATGTGGAGGTAAAAAAAAATTACTAACCTTTTCAAATCAATTTATTATTAGAGGTTTGGAGAGGTGACAGGGGAAGCGGGAGAGGCGCCGCATTCCAGCGAGGTGCACACATATATACATTTTTATTTTCATACATTTTTTTATTAATAAATCATTTATGGAAACAAATATAAAAAGTTAATTAATAACTAAATAGTAGGTAGGTACACAATATATTTATGTACAAATATCCGAAAATAATTTGTCACACATCAGTCGTTTTAGTTTGATGGTAGAAGGTCAAAATAGCAATATACATGCATAGGTATATGCACTTATAAGAACTTATAAAGTGCACATTTTGCTATTTATTATGCTTCTAAAGGGCTTCACACACAGCAGCTATAATGTATATTAATGTACATACATTACATCCCGGGATGTAATTTATAGCACGATACATCTCATTACATCTTTCCATAGAAATTATTTATATTTTAAATATTAATGTACATTACATCCCGGGATGTAATGTACATTAATATACATTATAGCTGCTGTGTGTGAAGCCCTTAATTCAAAGCACGTAGATAAGTCAAAGTTTTACCTAGTATAGTCGATATAGACTGCATTTACACTGTTCCGGCGTAGCACCGTCCACATAAAACGTAGAAACTCATAAGATAGGAGTTGTAGGATAGCTAGACTTACGTAGCTGGGCTGGGCAGCGTACAAGTGATACAAGCGTTGCTAGGCAACAATCGATACGTTGCCAAACCATTATTTTCCTAGAATTCATCGTTTAATTATTGGCTTAGGAACTATGCATAGTTTTCCTAGGAATTGAAACATTGAATTGTAAGAAAGTAGGTATTCGTACTTGCTAGCCAAGGACCAAAATCGCATTCAAGGACTTTATTTAAGTACCTACTTAGAGACTTACCCGTAATTCATTATAGTATTTGTATTTGTATGTTAAGTTACATTAATTATATCAGTCATCTAGTACCTACCTAGTACACAAGCTCTGCTTAGCGTGGGGCTAGATGATCCTGCGTGTTCAACTTTATTTTTAAAAAGTCATGATAATTTTGATGATAAAAAATTCTACTTTATAACTAGTATGTCCTATTTATTATTATTATCATTAGGTATTCTATAAGCCCAACGGAAGTCCGGATGAGTTAATTTCTAGGCGATAATGACGTCCTTTGTCCATATATCTAGTCTAATTTCTTTCGGGTTTGGTTTATATTAAAACATTAAGATTGTATTTACCGTGGCAATGGTCACATGGATGGTACGAGCCGAACAAGCAACTCAACCTAGCAGGTAAAAGGCAGCAGCTTATTTTCAGTATATGTTTAACATCTCCACTGCCTATGATAGCCTGCCATGCTATATCAAGTCCTCTTGCATGGAGATGCATGTTCTTCAATGGACGACGAGGTATGCTGATAAGACTCGAGCCATTCATGACAAGATTTTTACCATGACTTGAGTTTTATCTGGATTTTTCCAGTATTTCACGGAACAACAGTTCTGTCAAGCATTGGAAAGATGTGCCAAAATATTGGAAAACTCAAATCATAGTAAATAATGTAATGAAAAATGACTTTAGCGTTTAATAGCCTTGATAGTTTTAATATTTTTATGTTGATAGGGCATAAATATCTTATTTTTACTGTAAACTGTTTTGTTTATATTAGCAACTGCCTTGCCCATGACGTTTGCTGAAATTGACCCATATACATGAATGAACTTCTGGTTAGGTCAAAATTGTTACTATAGTTCGACCGAAACCGCTGTACCGCTCCTGAGGTATGCGCGCGGCGAGACGGGGGGGAAGTATCGGCCGCTCCGATCCATCAGTCTGCCGTCGACGCTCACGGCAGTAGTAGTCGTGATGTCAAGGCCATAATTTTTAAAGTGGCCGAATATTTTAAGAAAAGAAAAGCAGACAGAGAGAGCTTTGAATATAAAAGTGATGCAAATATTGCCAAAATCGTGGCAGACGCTACGGGGTACTGCGAAAAAACCGCAAGAAATGTGATAAAAGAGGGCAATTCATCAACTGAAAATTTGGGCCGATTGAAATTTAATTCGCCAAAACAACCAAAAACTATAAAGAAAAAACACGTTGTTGATGATTTTGATTTAGGAGTTATCAGAAGAAAAATTCATCAGTTTTATGAATTTGAAAAAAGAGTGCCAAGTGTCCGTAAGTTACTTTCAAGTTTGAAACAAGATGGCATATTAAATTGTGGACGAGAATTTCTAAGGAGCCTCTTACACACAATAGGTTACTGTTTCAAAAAATGCAAATCGAAGAGACATCTCCTTATAGAGCAGCCTAATATTGTAGTGTGGCGGAAAAAATACTTAACACAAATCAGAAATTACAGAACGCAAAACCGCAACATATATTTCCTTGATGAAACATACATTAACGCCAGTCACCATGTAAGCAAATGTTGGCAATCATCGTCCGAACCTGGAATTCATGCTGATATTGGAAAAGGACGGCGTTTGGTAATTCTTCACGCTGGATGTCGAAATGGCTTGGTTGATGGTGCATTGACGATATTCAAATCAGATGCTAAGACCGGCGACTATCATGGAGACATGAACGGGCCTACTTTTTATAAGTGGGTAGATGAAAAGTTAAAAGATAAATTGCTTCCGAATTCTGTGGTTGTCTTGGACAACGCGTCTTACCACAGCGTTCAGGTTGACAAGAAGCCAACCATAGCAAGCCTCAAAACCGAAATGCAGAACTGGTTACGGCGCCACAATGTTGAATTTTCGGAAGCTATGACAAAATCTCAACTGCAACTTCTTATCGATAATACACAAAAAGAGCCCGTGTACAGAATTGATGAACTCCTGAAAGCCAATGGACATACTGTTCTACGATTACCGCCGTACCATCCGGATTTGAATCCCATAGAGTTAGTCTGGGCTGATATTAAAAACAATATAGCTCATAACCATATTAACTCTTCTCTAGATGAAAAGATAAACTTATTGAATACATTGTTTTCGGAGTTCACGGCGGAAAAATGGCAGAAATGTGATGATCATGTCCAAAAAAATGAAAACAATTACTGGGATCGCGATAGTAGATTTGTTATTATTATCGATCCATTAATTATAAATTTGCAGAACGACTCTGATTCAAATTCCGATGGCGAAACGGAAGATGAAGTTGAAGCAGAAGCTCTGTCAGAATATCTGTAGATAATTTAGTTATAAAAAAATATAAACATATCGATATAATATATAAAACAAAAATATTGTTTATATTGGTACGATATCGTAAGATATATCCGACAATATCGATCTCATGTGTATTCTTGCTCTTTTTTCCTCGGCCCCCACTTCGCCGCACTTTCTTAGGGAGCGGTACAGCGGTTTCGGTCGAACTATAATTGGATTTCCTTAATGCAACATGAAAGACTCCTAAACATTCACATCCGTTAAAACCTCTTATATCAATCTTGTTAAAGGATTTCAGACATTACATTTCTGGTAGATAATTATATCTACCAGATAATTAATTATTATTTAGGCGATTACGCCTAAATAATAATTAGTATAGAACTAACAAATAAAACGTGTCAAAAACGAGACTTGCGCATTTAAAAGGTTCCGTATAGTTCCGTAGACTGACCCTACAATTTTCCCATAGAAACGATGGACACGTGGTTAAGTTATCGCAGGCTGCTCTAAAATACACTTAGTCGATTCTTGATTCTTTATTGCACATAAACAATAAAACATTTAGATTTACAATCAGTATTGCCTTTACCATTTCAAAGGCGAGCTTAACCCTAAGAATTCTCTTCCATCAAACCCTATTGGGAGAAAAATAGATAAAGTTATAATCGTGGTTATTTGTGCATAAAAGCGGATAAAAAAATTAACTTTATCCTCCTTTTTGTAGATAAAGTAGATAAAAGAAATAGTCTTCGACATAATATAATATAAACATACAACATAAATATAATATACTTAACATAATTGTTTACGTGTATTGTTGTTGTCTCTATTTAGTAATAGCCTCTCTGTGTTTGCCTTATTGTATTGTTTTATTTTGTTATATTATTGTACTTTTTGTATGTGTCTTTTGTAGGTTTCGTAAAAAAAACTATATCTTTCTTCTTTTATATATTTCTTTCCATAAACATAAAGCTTCTAGATTTTAGATGGAGTTTTCAACCAGAAAGGCATTATAGCGGGTGTGAGTGGTGAGCTTGAGAACATAAACGTTTATTGCCTGCGGCTCTATTGTCTAACTCAACCGGTAATCGTAATCGGCTTCAGTTTGACATTCCAAACCTAGCCTGGACTTCGATTGTCACTTTCTTATTGTTCAGATAGCTGAAACCGAAGACCAGTTGAATACCTTAGATAATACCGACAACATTCTGACTGGGTCTACAACTGGCAATCAGTTTGAAGTTCACTGGTAATGGATTTCAAGTTAGACAATAAGTCTGCTGTTTATGCTGAATAAGAAAGATACTTACTGACATTTATGTGGTGGTAGGAACATTAGCTAAATGTTTAATGGGCTACGATAACTCGTATCTGGTCACGCAATGCCTGCCCCGATGATATCCATTCTTCGTTCTGTTAATTTGTAACTTACAGATTATTTATTCAGTTCAGATATTCTGTTATCTATATACAGGGTCGGCTTTTTATATTAATGCAGAACATTTTTTTTTTCAAAATAAGGCATAGCTTTCTGTACATGACTTTTCGATAACTCTCATGGTCTTAGACTTCTCCTTGGTAGCCCTGAAAAAAACTCCTTCTTTATAAGGGGATAATACTCCATTTATTAACAACGAAGATTTCAATTACTTAGATAACCAAATTAGATGTAGTATTTATAGCTATTGAAATAATGGAGCTGTAGATTGTTGCAAACAAACTAATTTAGATATAATAACATTTAATCAAGTAACAGTAACAATTTTCTTATCAATTTTCTCAGCATAATAACTATAAGCAATTCATAGACGAAATTGTTTGAAACTTCTGAAGCTTTATAATTAGAGTATATTAAGCTTTCAATTATCCATAGTTTTTTTCTACCAGTCACTTTTCAAAATTAAAACGTTTACTTATTGAATATTTTATTTATTACCAATAGAAAAACTTACTAAGTATGTTATGTAACTTTAGGATGGTTTTCTATTGGGTCTCTTCTACTTATTACCTAAGTATTTCAAAATGAAGTGAATATTATTTTACTTGTCAGAGACTTTCCAATCTACAAACATTATTTTCCAAATAATCGGCAACGTGATGTTATTCTTATAAACTTCTTACAATCGTCGATTTAAACTCGAAAACCGTGGAAGGTAGAATCGGAAAGTAAATTATTGAGAACCTGACCCAATGCCCTAGATACCAAATGTTACGAATTAAATGTCAATAGCTTCTTTAAAAGGCAACAATTTTCGAATTAAATGTCAATAGCTTCTTCGAAAGGCAACAATTTTGAATCCCATCTTATATACATATATATACTAAACCACAAAATTATCTGAGCGTCTGGTCGAAGCGACGTGTGACCGTAGCGCATCAGCATTGCCATAGCGTGGCAA
Organism: Eupithecia pulchellata; assembly: GCA_963931895.1. Classification (NCBI taxonomy): domain Eukaryota; kingdom Metazoa; phylum Arthropoda; class Insecta; order Lepidoptera; family Geometridae; genus Eupithecia; species Eupithecia pulchellata. The sequence goes on from OZ007522.1 coordinate 10,062,542, forward strand.
TGCAGCCAGCATCTTGGGTACACTTCCAACTGGTATTGATATGGATCAGTTGAGCTACCTGTAGTTTGTTCGCAACAGTCTGCAGTTAGCTCAATTGTTTCAATTGTAAATACCTGGACAGTAAAATACTTAATTAGTTTAGTCTTTTCAAAAGGAAGACTAATTTGGCTGCCTTCTCGGTGCCTAATCTATTTCTTATTTTGCTGTGCACTAAATTGAATTCTTTCGAAAATATTATTTCTTTCTTTATTTTAGTTTATGCCGTGGGAAGTCCCTTGAAACATTTTCGTTGATTTGGTAGCAGTAAAAACGTACTGATTTAAATCATTGATTTTAAAAAAAAAATCACTTGATTTTAATCGCGATTTTAATCACTGATTAAAATCAAGTGATTTAAATCATATCAACCCTGCAACTAACATAGTCATGATAATTGGGCCCGGTAGACTTAATTCACCTGGGTGAATTAAGTGCTACGCAGGGTAGACTGCCATGTTAGTACATACATGTTACATTATGATACGTCGAGTTTGATATTTGCTAACTCCGTAGGCCGCCTCAAGTTATTGTACGTGTGCGTAACATTCATATAATTTAAGATATAAAAGCTGTATATTTATTTATTGGGCGATTATTCCAGAATTTATTAAGCTGCTTTTGTTGAAGCTTATACTTTGCCAGCGTTTAAAACAAGAATCAAACGCTGGTTTATTGAGCAAACGTTCCACAGCTAATAATTTTGTAGTATACAGGATCATATTATAAAGAGGAAGGATTTGATTGTTTAGTTGGATGGAATAGGCTCCGAATTGAAAAGTTCTTTCAACATTCGCTTCCAACATTACCCTTTATGAACATTAGCTGTAGAGTTATAAGGTAAGAAAAGAAGGGATTCTTAAGAAAGATATCAATAATGTATCCAAAAGTGTACTTAAGTGTAAAAATGTTTAATTATAGAAATTTTTGATGAATACTCGTGTGCTAGTACTTATTTATATAATTGATGATTTTTACTTCAGATATGATTTACGTTTGTTTAATTTAATTAATTATTATCTCTTTATTACAATTACGTCTGCATATGCAACTTGGAATTGATTTATGATCGATGTTGTAAATGGTGACGTATCGAAATCCTTGAATTGTAATTTTGATTACTATTTTATTAAATGACTAGTACATATGGCTACTCTATTCTTAACTTTGTTGATAAATTAATTATTATCTACTAGACTTATATGCTTACAACAGCAGCAAAGCTTAAGGGGAATAAGGTGCCTTTGCGTGAGACGCCGTTAATAAAACAAAAACTAAATAATATTAATTTAGAAAAGGTTAACGTGTATGTGAGTCTCTATATCATAGATTACCTTACTTTACCACCCATATACAAATTCGTAGTTTTGTTTAGATATTTGGGAGGGGAAGGTAGAATTCCCCCAAATAGGAACAGAAGGAGATCTCCTCAGTAGCAGGCTTTACTTAGCGGTTCCCCGTAGCACGGTGATCTTTTGACCAATAAATGATTTTGGATAATCGTATGTCAGTCATTTGTAATTGTAACCGAAACTTTTTTTTTTGCGCAGTCTAAAAATTGTTCTCTTTTTGCACTCCGGATTTGTCTTACGACATCTAGCAGAGATTGTTTGAGTCGTTTACGTAGGTAGGTTAGCTACAGTAGCTTCTGTTTTTCTATGTTTCTTTCTTGGGCGCATTCTATTGACCTTTAGACCTTTGTAGTTTAGGTAATTCTGGTAGAGGTTGCTACAGGTACATCAGAACTTAATAATAATTGATAACCTCTCGCGTTCGCAAACCAATGCTTGCACTACGCACTTGAACTACAGAGATCAATTATAAAGCAAGAGCAATCTAATCTAACCTAGTTTACCTACCTCTTACTATAGCGTCTACCTATCAATAGGAAACATTAACAAAGGTGCTCATGTAAACTGACCCCAAGGCTTAGTGCCTGCCGATCTATTTCTACTCAAGCTGAAGCACTTGATCTGTTCTGTATACCAATTGAGTTAAAATCACTTGACTGTCTCGTGAAGTCTACCGTGGTGCGTAGCACTTAATGCACCCAGATGAATTAGGTCTACCGGGTGTGTGTACTTTGATCACCCAGGTGCATTAAGTCTACCCTGCGTAGCACTTAATTCACCCAGGTGATCAACTTCAGGTGAATTAAGTCTACCCGACCACACTATCATCACACGAACAGAACCTTTGATTTGCACCGGACTTAAAAACTAGACTAATATCGGCAGCACATCCTTTTGAGTTGGTGTGACATTCAACGTATGAATATTCTAGTCAGCAAACAATGCAATTTGCCTCTGGTGTGTAAACCCCATACGTTTCAGTGACTATTTGATTATAATTTGATCGCATTGTTTCAGATGATAAACACTTTGGTTCCTGTGCTACTTCTGGCAACGGTGGCTTTGTCTTCGAGTAAAATACTTCCAATCCTGCCCATGGACGAGCAACCTTATGGCCAAACAAATGACAATAATATAATGTTTAGTAAACACCAACCGAAAGATGAATTAAGCGATGTACTGCTTAAAATTATAAATGACAATGATACACCAATGGATGCACAAGAATCGTACAAAGAGGAAAATTTCAATGCAGACAATGCTGGTTATAACACGGTCAAAAATGATAACTACGACGTGAAAGGTTTCAGGAAAGAGCAATGGCACAACTACCCGAGGCAACTAGACCGACTCAATAAGTACTTATATGAGCATTCCAATGCCGATAAAAGAAACCTTGATCCAGATGACCCTGGTGAGCCTGATGATAATAGCAATATAGAAAAAAAACCGGATGACATAACAATCAACGAAAAAGTAGATGATTATTTTGATTCACTAGATTCCATTGATGAGGTTGACAGAGCAGCTGCTCTTATGAACCCCTTGATAGTTCTAAAAATACATTTAGCTTGTCTCAACAAAGATAAGATTCCTGAAAGAAAATCAGAATTGAAAAATGATTTGAGTCAGAGATACAATGATGTTTACAATGTTAATGACGAAAACCCCGAACTGAACGTGATGAAAGTGAAACGAGAGAATGGAGCAAAAATGGAAACTGCTGAAATAGGGCGTGAGTATTTTTGTAAGCTCGTGAATTTGCCGAGATGAAACCTGTTAGGTAAAACTTGTTGCAGCGTGTTGTTAACGCTGTTTGTTTCTTCATGTTTGCCAACATGTATGAAAAATAAATCGGTCTTCTAGAGGCCACCTCTTGGGTCTTTCATATTTTTATTCAACAAGACATTCGTAGATTTGTTGTTTATTGTTATATATATAGATATTTGCGTAAGTCCTCGCACTCGGAGTAATTTCTAGAAAATTAAATAAGAAAGGTCGCGGGTTCATGTCCCGCCAAAATCGAAAATTTTTGGGATATTATGTAATTTCCAAAAGGCACTCGTACATATCCCAAAGCTTAAATGTTCGAAAAATATTACGAAAGGTCTTAGTTTTTACAAACATTAGTGAAGTATGTAATGTAATGTTATTTGACCTTTTGCAGAATCAGAACCTAAATACCGGATGGTAAATAAGAGGATATTCTCCCTCTGGAGTCGTCTACAGAGCCTAAACCACAAGGGTCACGAGCTGCAACACAGGCGGCACCTCTACGCATACTACGGTCTTCCAGACGCCGAGGGGGGGACCAGCGGAGGGGTCCTCACAGCTGAAACCAGGGCTACCTTCATGCGACCACCTGGCTCCCCATTACGTTGGGGTTGAAAATGATTAGAGAGCTTTTCCTCATAATTTGCGACGTAGATTGAGCCAAGGTTTGGCTGGTTAAAAATATATATGGTACCTTCTCGGGGTAGGTCAAGGTGTTTTCGAGAGTTTATACAGGCAGTATTGTTTTAATACTTAGTTCAATAAGGGTCACCCATCAGTATTTTCAGAGCAGCAGTTTATTAGCGTCTATTCTGTTTAATGTGTATAATATTGGCAAAGTATTATTATAAATTCTCTGGCGATCGTTTCCATAGATGATTACGGCCACTATAGTCTACTCGTATATATGAAAGTAATAGTTAAGCATAAGTCACACTGTGAAGTTAAATCTGCTGAGAGTACAATATAATGACCAAAAACGAATAGATTTTCATGTACTTATCGTAATATTTGTGGATATTGTATTTCATATAATAATTATAATATATTTACCTTTTTAGGAGAAACATTTTGCGGGTGATATAATTGATAACCCGCAAAATGTTTCCAAACGCTTTTTAATATAACTAGGTACTCGTAATATTGAATATGTAAATCATAGTATGGTACCCATTTATCCTTCCTCGCATAATTATATAGCGTTTCAAAGTAGGTACTTGTATTAACTTTGATAGTAATTATTGATAGTGTATTACAATTATTTATGTAAATAAAAGACATGGACATCATTTCCAGTGTTTAATTGGCCCAATTCTATAGGATTCGACTTTGCTTAGTACTTAAATGATTTTGGTTTTCAATAACTTTTTCCCTTGAGGCAAAATAAGCACGTAGGCAAGACAAATGTCATACCATATGTATACCATATATACTTTTTAATTCGATAAACCCAACACGTGAGCCAAAAGTTTCGGGGAAATCAAGAAGTCAGTTAGTAGAACAACAATTGGTGCGCGTTGAAGTCTTTTGTATATAATCCCGGTACATGGTAGCAATTTAGCACATGCTACGAAGATCTACTATAAAAGATGTTATTTTTGGTGGTGGTGCAAGTAAGGGAAGGTGAAATATATATAAAGAAGGAAATAACTCATTCAATCGTTACTCTTGCCGCGCGGTTAAGTTCGAGTGATATTGCATAGCCCAAGACCGAGAGAAATTGTCTGAAAGTGTATACCTATAATGAGTACGAGCTTAGAGTAATAAGACGTAGAGTGATAATTTCACACAAAAATTCCGCTCGAAGTTGAAGCCACAAAACAACCAATGTGTGCGTAAGCGGCTCGTGATTACATTAGCCGACACGCACACAAGCGCACAAATAATGTTGCAAGCTATCAACATTTACCCCATAAATTAGGGAAATTGTAATATTTGTAAGGAGTTTATGATAATAATTTTTCTGTTAATATTTCAAACTCTATGGGCGTTTATATAAAGGTTAAGTCGTTAAGTCGAGTAGTAAGTATGACAAAAGTAAAATCATGAAATTAAACAATACAATAACAAAATACTTTATTTATAACACCAGAAAAAGAACATAATAACAAAAAGACAAGTACAATGGGCGGCCTTATCGCCTAGAAGCGATAAGACAGGCAACCTTTGGATGAAATTAATTATGTAAATTAAAGGTTGTCAAAAAATAGACAAAACCTCTGGTTTTAAGGATGACACTGTTTACACAGACACCCTGTATTAACTTAAAAATCCAGGTAAGATAAGAAGTAATCAAGTAACCCTTATAATATTTGGCAAATAAAAGTACCTACCTACCAGTGGAAAGTAGAAATAAATAATGCGGGACAATCCACACAGCATCATCTAGCCCCAAGCTAAGCAGAGATTGTGTTGTGGGTACTAGATGACATACATAAATACTTAATACAAAATTACTATACTTAAATAGGTATTTTTTTATTAAACATAGAAAACGACCTTTGTCCCGAGGCGGGAATCGAACCCGCAACCTACTGCGCCACAGGCGGATCTTCGCCCACCGCGCCACAAAGGTCCTCAGAAAATAGACAAAACCTCTGGTTTTAAGGATAACACTGTTTACACAAACACCCTATTATAGTATATTTTACTTAAAAATCCAGGTTAGATAAGAAATAACCCTAATAATATTTGGCAAATAAATGTGCCTACCAGTGGAAAGTAGAAATAGACAAAACCTCTGGTTTTAAGGATAACACTGTTTACACAAACATCCTGTATATTTAACTAAAAAAACCAGGTCAGATAAGAAGTATAACCCTAATAACATTTGGAAATTAAAGTACCTACCAGTGGTAAGTAGAAATAGACAAAACAAATAAGTACGGGGTAAAATATTCTATACCCAGCTAGCAACATTTTTATGTAATGGCGTCTGTTTTGTTTACAATTTGTTTTTGTGCCTAAACGGATGTTTTACTCGATAATGTGTTGTGTGTGTCCTGTGAAATGGAATCTTCAACTGTTTCTGGTGATTATGTGAAGAGTTGTGACACCCTTTCACTGCACAGTATGTCATTTTTATTGAAAATTACGGAGCTCTTCCCAATTAGTGTTGACCTTGAGCACTGACGCGTCGAGCGATGTAGGAAGCCTTTAAAGGCTCCCTTGAAATGCCTTCATTTCGCGTGCGCCTACTAGGGTTCTAAGTTTAGTTATTCTAAGAGTACGAGCTTAAGGTTGATCGTATCGTGTCGGCGCGAGGTTGTTTTTTCTGCGGTTTATTTTTTCTGTGTTCTGCCAGTAAGAAAATCATTTACGTTTATATTTTAGGCTAAGAATGAACGTATTCCCAATAGTTCCAAAAATATAATTAAATCGAAGTTGGTTTTACCACAAGTTCATAGGAAAATACGAGTGTACGATTTGAAAATTACATAAAAACTCACCCCAACACGAACCGATTTCATCATCATCACCAGCCTATAATAGTCCACTGCTGGACATAGGCCTCCCCTAATGAGAAATGAATCGATTTACCGCCCATATTTTATAATAATGAACGTATTGCATGGTATTTTAATGCTCTCTATCTTACTATAATACAAAGATTCTATACCCTACTTTGAAAAAGTTCAAAGATCATAAGTATTAGCGATAGATAAATCTGAGTTAAAAACTTAACTATTTTTCGCGTATTGCAAACCTTCAGACTTCTTTGTTATGGCAATATTTTCTCGTATTGACGTTACGAACTTACGACTAGTGCACGTCATAGTCAGATAGGATGTCAATGTCAGTTATATCAATAAAATCTAAAATGCTATAAAATGACAGTGTTCGTAGAATAGGTTATTTACTCTGGTTACCCTTCTACAAGTATAAATATTTTTTTAGTTCAGAATTTTATATAAATTCCTTTAGTTTGATAACAATTTTCGAGACACAGTTTTTTATCACAAGACATTCATTTCATCTCAGCTGCACAAGTGACAGAAATTATCTCTGTAAACTAAATAAGATAAGCAATTTGAAAAATCTTATCCACGAAATGGCGGCGGCAGGACCGGTAAGTGTTTCAAATAAAGTAGGTATTCTAAGTGCTAATGCTCCGATTGTGCTTCTCTCAAAAAGTATTCAAAATCAAAGTTGAGTTTGCTATTCCAATCGCGCCTATGGAAGAAATCATAGCAAGATCATAGACGAATACACGGCCGGCGAAGACGTCTGACTAGAATTGTCGTGACTTTTTACTAAAGTGATTGCTATTATAACACCTTCTGATCCTCTTACTAATATTGTGAAAGTTTGTGGCCATTGTGTCTTTGTTTGGCCGAGGACAACACCAAAACTATTTAGTGTACCGGACTGAAATTCTATAGCTACAAAGATCTGGACTGGTTTGGCAAGGGTTTTAATCCAAAAGACTTGGGCGAAGCCGCGGGCAGAAGTTGGTTATGCCATACCTCTCAAGAACTAAGTAAATCGGAAAATAGGACTTATCTTCAGATCTACGTAAAGCCGAAGATAATAGATCCGTGGCCCGAGTTATTTTTCACGACTAAATTAAAATGAGTTTTCATTAAAAATAGATCAGTTAGCACAAACCATTTGACGTTATTTTGGAAGGAAATTTCTACCTATCATCGTATGTTGAAATCGTTGCTTAAAGTTCAACTTATCGTCATTTGATAAATGACCACAAGTTCACGATAAGGTTAATTAGTTAGGACCATCAGGCAGGAGCTTAAAATAGACTTTATTAACTTGACTGGCTTGTTGACAAACAAAACTAGCGTACCGCGTGCAACGTTTCTACATACATATAGTTTAGTACCTGCATGTGTAGAAGCAAGTGTTGTCATAAAACTGGTATCTCGTTTGTTTAGTCTTAGTCTTCTCACTTTTAGAGAAGCATACATAAAAGAAAGGGTCCTACAAGACATTCCGTCATTTAACTGAACTAGTGTGATTATATCACTACATTAATATAAACAAACCACGCTACGTCTATCTACATGTCTGTGAAAGCGACAAACTTAACGCATTCCAGAACGCATTTCAGATCGCGTAAGTTTAAAATATTTATTGACGCATTCACTGACCAATTTCCACCTCCGCCTGCTGGGCATGCCGATAGACATGTGCGTCATCGGCAAAAGAAGTGTTAGTTCAAAAATATAATGTGAATGGTGGACACCAAATAGACGAGGTGATCCATAAGGATAGTTTTGCTGTATAATTCAAAAGTAAGAAAACGGCTGAAATATATGATAATTAAGGAAGTCGAAATAACTATGTAGAGACTGGGAGATGGTATAGCGATTGATTTACGTGGCACTCGTAAAATCAATACAGCTGTAATCAATAATAATCATACTGCTTTGAGATAAGAAGCTGGGGCTGGTTGCTAGTATAATATACTTCCTTATACTTAATGAAACGTAAATAGAATCGTGTAAATACCCTTTACCCTTTATGATTGTTTAATTAAAGTATGTACCTATCTACTAACTAATTGTATTGTATTTAAGATAAAAAATTTGCATGCCTAATTCTAATGGTAAAACATAATGGACATTAATTTATATTAAGACCTTATTGTATACACATATGTTTCTGGCAAATAAATATATGACTATGACTATGAATGAAAGCTATATTATTAAAAGCTCGATAAGCACCTTATTCGCTTGTATCGTAATTACCTAATAAGTGGATATTAATTCTTATTAATATAACAATTCGGCTCATGATCTGTCGCTTTGTTTTGGAAAAGCTTATGTTCAACATCGCACGAATTCTGATTGTGCTAATTCTGAAATAGCCTCAAGTTTGCCTTCAAATATAGATATGATTCTTCAATCAACCTAGTCCGGATAGTCAATTAAGTGGTACATATGTGCCCACTGAAAATCCTAACATCTGATAATCGCAATGAAGTATTGATTGGTTCAAAAGAGTGCATTTATTCTAGGCTACATACATAGTAATAAAATAATACATATCTGACACTTCAAACAACATAATCAGATTATGAATACGACCGGAAGGGTAGGTCACTGGTTCTCCCCATTTAGCCATATCCCAAATGGGAAGTAAAGGCACCTGATAAAAAAATATTATTTTCGGGAGCTACTTTACCCCACTTTTATTTTGACGAATGCCTATACAGTCAACGGCACAAGACTTAGAGGAAATTTGAATAATAAGGTTGTTTTAAATTTAAGATCGGACTTGTAATCAATTTAAACATAAATAATTCGTTAAGTGCAACTACTTCTGTTAACTACTGTGGCTTAGCTCCTCTAATACAAACAGGGGGAAAAGGAAATTTTATTTTTAACTGAACTAACGAGATGGGTAGGAATGCCTCGCCAGCGGCTAAGCAGCAAGCAAAAACATCCAAGTATATAGATAAGTCTGACAGAACTAGTGGCAATGAACGAATAATTTATACATTAAAAAAACTTAACTAAGGATATACCTACTCATACCTAAAGTGTAAAAATATTAAACCATATCGTTCATATTGGTGAACTTAACTAAGTATAATAATATTGAAGGCACTCCCGAAATCAATGTGCAAAGTACCTATATATAGTTGATAGAATGGCTTGACGCAAAACTTGAAGGTCCCGTCACACAACACAACACAGTGTAATTGGTATGGTTATAGTAAAGCTTTCACGTTTGCATTCGCAAAAAATATAATTCTGTTAACCGATTCAAAATCAGCCAAAAGAAAGTTCTGGAAACATTCTGGTATCGTTACATCTTTGACAGAGCTGTGACCGACTCGAGGCACTCCTAACGACTTGTTTCTTTTTCGGTAAAGTTTGTTTTTGACATTTCTGTAAATCGAAAGCTTTTTTACTAAATCCATACCAGCGTCCTTCAAGTTACTTAGTGTTTCTGAATATTTTTGGAATAATATATAATAGCATTGCGTTTGAAGTTCAGACTTTGAGTATTATGGTGGATGGTTCGATCCTGAGCGGCGGCGTGATATATTTGCATGTGAAAATTTGTGATAGGTTACAAGGGAATTCGAAGTAGTCGTAAATATTATGTAGACAAGAGGGGTACTTAATTCTGCGCACTGTACTTTCTCTTGATTAGGTATAAAACCTCATACAAATTTACGGTGGGGACAAACGGCTCCCGAAAATAATATTTTTTTATCAGGTGCCTTTACTTCCCATTTGGGATATGGCTAAATGGGGAGAACCAGTGACCTACCCGACCGGAATTTATAATTTCTGGCAGTTGGGCACGAATCCCTAGCACGGGGTTTGTTCTCAATGGTTGACTAGATAAAATTTACGTCATTTATAATGCGTAAATAATTTGAAATTAATTCCTTCTACTTTAATTATTTACGCCATGTATGGCGATGCGATTTCATTATTGTCTATTCTTCCCTAGAGAACAATCCCCGTGCTTTCCTGGCAGGGAAACTCAAACTTTACCCATATTAAAAACCTCTTTTCTTCCCGCAAGCCTATTCGCGCAATAATGTATGGCTACTACGCATCATCGTGCTCTTGGAGAGTGCGGGCAGCCCTGTACGCAAAGAGGATACCTGTCGAAGAGAGGGCTGTCGATATAGTCAAAGAGAAACACCATTACACTGAGCAGTACAGGGCTGTCAACCCTTCGCAGAAAGTACCAGCTTTAGTCATCGGTAAGTTTTGGTTTTAAAACTCTCTGGCGACGGATGAATTTCACTTACAAACGTAGTACCAAAATTATTTGTAATTTTAGCATATTATCACATATTGCTATTATTTTTTAATTCTTGAACATTAAGAATCATAGGATTTAAACACAAAAAAAAAAATATTCTAATACCAGCTCGAACTTTAGATGTATAAAAATCGATAAACATGAAAGTCAAATCAATGCAGGTTGATGACCCGTTTGTCCCCTTTTAATTTGGACAATCATAGAAAACTTAAACTAGTTATTCTATTGTAATTTTCTTTGTTATTAAGTATTCAAATATACACTCGAGAGCAATGAATCCGGGTCACTCAAAGAATCCAAAAAATCTCGGAAAGTAAGAATGCTAGGTTAATGCAATAAATTGTTCTCCGACGAATCAAAATTTATGCTCTACAAGCACGATGGAAGACACAGAGTGTATAGAAGACCAGGGGAAAGATTCAAGCAAGCATGCATCGAAGAAAAAGTAGCCTACGGTGGTGGGTCTGTACTTGTGTGGGCCGGAATTTCCTCTGAAAGTCGCACAGAGCTGGTGATCATAGAAAACGGCTCTTTAACTAGCGTAAGATATGTGGAAGAAATCCTCAACGAACACGTTGGTCCATTTATGGTCAATTTGGGTGAGGATGCTATATTTATGCATGACAATGCCCGACCTCATACAGGTAGGATTGTGAATGACTACCTTCAAGAGATGAACATTACTTGTATGGAGTGGCCAGCGCGCAGCCCGGATATCAACCCGATCGAGCATGCTTGGGACGAGCTAGGGAGATGCGTAAAACAACGAAACCCTCCCCCAATCACGCTTCCTGCGCTCAAAATTGCTCTCACAGAGGAATGGGAGAATATTCCCCAAAATCGTATAAGGAACTTGGTGTACAGCATGCCAAACCGCGTAAACGCAGTAATGGAAGCACGAGGAGGTAATACGAAGTATTGAAATTCAAGAAAATCGTCATAAAGTTCAAAAATTTCATGTTTCCTATTTTTGTTTTAAGGAGAGATCAGCAGTTTTTTTTGTATGGTGACTCATATTTTTTTAACTTTCATTTAAGGAGTATTAAATTGTCTATTAAATACAATTTATTGCATTAACCTAGCACTCTTACTTTCCGAGATTTTTTGGATTCTTTGAGTGACCCGGATTCATTGCTCTCGAGTGTATTAGCATAATGCTCCAATACAGTGTGTAACTTTTTAACTAGGATAGTATGCCTCCATACCTGACATGCTATAGCTACTACAACTTAGAAAAAAATCAGCAAATTTTTTGAGCGATCCATTTTGGCATAACTTTTGAACAATTTGTCTCTTTTAAGAAGCTTTACACGCACGATAAAAACTCCTCTACCCCAAAAACTTTGCTTAAAAAAGTGTTGATTTTTCTTAGGACGATAGTGTAACCCTTGGGTATGAATAACCCATACAGGCCTAGTTGAAAAAAAAATACTGTGTCATAAAAGTAAACTTACTATTTCAGTGTGAAAAAGTATAAGACTGACCCGAGTTTATGTCTGTGCGACAAGTCAATTGTGTCATCCAAGGATCCCTCGGGAGAGGTAATTCCCCGGGATATAGGAAATAATAAGCTACTTGCAAAAACATTCCGGGTCGGAATATGATTAAGTTTATGACGCCGCCACCGAAAGTCTCTTAGCGATTCAGGTTCGACTCTTGGGTAATAAATAAATTCGTGGAATTTTACCCTTGAAGAATTTTTTGGCCAGGCGATAAATGTGTTAAAATCATTTTAAATGTTTATAAGGTAATTAGTATAAGTAAATACGTACTCAAGCCAGTTTTCAGATCCTTGCAAAAAACCGGCAGTATTTCGCCATAAAAAACAAAAAATTGTGCAATGACGCATAGTATTGATATATTAATATAAATTCAAATTATTCCATTCTTGAATTCAACAAAGCATTCTACCCTGACGTATAAATATAATTTCATGAATGTAAATTTAAATTACACAGGGCAGGGCGCTATGGCGCTCATTAAGGGGGGCATATGTACAGCAGTGGACTAAGATCATGAAATTAAAATTAATAAATTCTTGTATTCCGATACTACGATAGGAATGTTATGAACACGTACACAAACAATACCCGGGATCCCATCTAATACTTACAGCATTTCAAACAGCTACAGCGTTTGAATGCCAACGTATTCTGCTCAGTTGCTTAGGTTCAGTTGATCAGCTACTTCTGATCAATTTTAGGTAAAACATGACGTGTTGATGTGCTCCATCGCGACATGACGACATTATGCTAGCATATCTCGTTGGCGCCTCGATAAAAGCCCTTAATATACCAATATCCGTTCGATTTGGGTGAAGGGAAATAGGGTTTTTGATATGACGCTCTTGGATCTTGTAATACCGTTTAAGGTTTACGCACACACTAACCTACTTTGCGTATTTACCATTCGTAACTAAATGTGTGTGTATAGTTATAAAACTCTTTGTTTTGGACTACTTTTATGGTAGGAAATTAATTTTATAGCAACAGCCTATGTATCACTATAGTATAAAACAAAGTTGTTTCCCGCTATCTGTCTCTATGTATGTATAGGTGGTATATGTATATCTGTAAAACTACGAAACGGATTTTGATGTGGCTTTTTTCAAAAGATGGAGGGATTCAAGAGGAAGGCATGTGATACATTCATATGCATAACCCTAGGTACATGCGAAGCCGGGGCGGAGCGCTAGTAAATAATAAATATTTATTTAGATTTGCAAATAACACGTCGAATCTAAGGTGTAAAAAAATTGTCATTTTTCTTCCACAAGTGGTCAAAAAGTTTTAGGGAAGAGAAAATCAATAACACCATATTTCTTATTTTATAATTATTTATGATATAATTTGACTAGTCTAAGTGCTTATTCTGTAAGTCTAAGGATGTTATTGAAATCTGAAATCCGATTGTATTAGACTCTGCGCAGAACAATGTAGCAACGATATGGTTTGATGTGGCATCCTAATATAATAATTATTATTTATTCGTAGGTAACAGTTAACTAATAAGCTTTTAAAATCACATTAACATGAAATAAGTTACCATTGATGGATTGTAATATCTTCACGCTCAAACAACTGAACGGTTTATATGCAATTTTGTAGTTCTGGAATAAAGAGCAGGGATCAAATTTAGGCTAAATACCCCCTGAATCCATGGGTTAGAAATAAGCCGCACCGTTTCCATTGAAACAACGAAGGTGAAGCCGCAGGCAAATACTAATCAGATATAGAAACCTACCCTTTCTTAATTATGTATGTTAATAAACTCAGTTATTATTTATTAATTTATGCAAAAAGACAAAAGCCAAGAGTGAATGAAACAAGGTATTCAATATCTATTCATACAAGCTTATTTATTGATAATTAATTCTATAAAAGCTTTCACGAAACTAGCTCTGCGGCTTTCGACCAATAATGCCGCATGTCGGTGAAGTTAGCAGAGCATCTTCTGGCAGAGCATAAATAAATTAGAGTTCTGTTCGCATGCAGGTGAGTTCTATAGTTCCTGATAGTTTTCAGGAATAGTTCTGGCGTTTTTACCTGAAAAAAGTTAAATGAAATTATGCTCTGCTAACTTCGCGTAGCAGAGCATTTTTCAGGAATCCACACAAAAATTGGTATGAATAAGCTTTTCGATACTAAAAACAGTTCCTGATAGTTTTCAGAAATAGTTCCGGGGTTTTTACAAGACTAATGTCAATTTACAGATTTCATCAAGTAACTTTCTATTAGGTTAGTCGTGACACGAAGTTCCTTAGACCTGCTCAAACCATAGTACACATTGCCACGAGCAATAAGCGAATATAAAACTACAGTTATGAATTAAAAATATTTAAATGACAAAACTCCTGAAAATTTCATGGAATCGTAACAAAATCCTTAAATGTTTGGTGAAAATGTATTGATTCAATGGGCTGTAATGCTCCTTTAAGAGGAGTTCTGATAGCATGCATGGAGAATACAATAAAAAAAAGTTAGATCAGACACAAAAAAAAATACAATTCAAACACAGAACTCCTGAAATTTTCATGAAATCGAACTTTTAACTCGCTACAAAATTATTCAATGTTTGGTGAAAATGTTTAGATTCAAGGGGTTGTTGTGCTCTTATTAAGACAGTTCCCATAGCATGCATTGAGTATATAATAGAAAACAGATAGATATAACGAAAACAGTACAATATATATACTGAACTCCTGAAAATTTCATGAAATTGGACTTTGAACTCGCAAGAAAATTATTCAATGTTTGGTGAAAATGTATAGATTCAAGGGCTTGTTGTGCTCTTATTAAGACAGTTCCCATAGCATGCATTGAGTATATAATAGAAAACAGATAGATCTAACGAAAACAGTACAAGTCAGACGCAGAACTCCTGAAAATTTCATGAAATCGAACTTTTAACTCGCTACAAAATTATTCAATGTTTGGTGAAAATGTATAGATTCAAGGGGTTGTTGTGCTCTTATTAAGACAGTTCCCATAGCATGCATTGAGTATATAATATAAAACAGATAGATCTAACGAAAACAGTACAATTCAGATACAGAACTCCTGAAAATTACATGAAATTGGACTTGTAACTCGCTACAAAATTATTCAATGTTTTGTGAAAATGTATAGATTCAAGGGCTTGTTGTGCTCTTATTAAGACAGTTCCCATAGCATGCATTGAGTATATAATAGAAAACAGATAGATCTAACGAAAACAGTACAATTCAGATACAGAACTCCTGAAAATTACATGAAATTGGACTTGTAACTCGCTACAAAATTATTCAATGTTTTGTGAAAAGGTATAGATTCAAGGGCTTGTTATGCTCTTATTAAGACAGTTCCCATAGCATGCATTGAGTATATAATAGAGAACAGATAGACCTATCGAAAACAGTACAATTCAGACACAGAACTCCTGAAAATTTCATGAAATTGGACTTTGAAATCGCAACAAAATTATTCAATGTTTGGTGAAAACGTATAAATTAAAGGGCTTGTTGTGCTCCTATTAAGGCAGTTCCAATAGTATGCATTGAGTATATAATGGAAAACAGATAGATCTAACGAAAACAGTACAATTTACACACAGAACTCCTGAAAATTACATGAAATTGGACTTGTAACTCGCTACAAAATTATTCAATGTTTTGTGAATATGTATAGATTCAAGGGCTTGTTATGCTCTTATTAAGGCAGTTCCCATAGCATGCATTGAGTATATAATAGAAAACAGATAGACCTGACGAAAACAGTACAATTCAGACACAGAGCTCCTGAAAATTTCATGAAATTGGACTTTGAGCTCGCAACAAAATGATTTAATGTTTGGTGAAAATGCGTAGATTCAAGAGCTTGTTGTGCTCTTATTAAGACAGTTCCCATAGCATGCATTGAGTATATAATAGAAAACAGATAGATCTAACGAAAACAGTACAATTCAGACACAGAGCTCCTGAAAATTTCATGAAATTGGACTTTGAGCTCGCAACAAAATTATTCAATGTTTGGTGAAAATGTATAGATTCAAGAGCTTGTTGTGCTCTTATTAAGACAGTTCCCATAGCATGCATTGAGTATATAATAGAAAATAGATAGATCTAACGAAAACAGTACAATTCAGACACAGAACTCCTGAAAATTTCATGAAATTGGAGTTTGAGCTCGCAACAAAATTATTCAATGTTTGGTGAAAATGTATAGATTCAAGGGCTTGTTATGCTCTTATTAAGACAGTTCCCATAGCATACATTGAGTATATAATAGAAAACAGATAGATCTAACGAAAACAGTACAATTCAGATACAGAACTCTTGAAAATTTCATGAAATTGGACTTTGAACTCGCAACAAAATTATTTAATGTTTGGTGAAAATGTGTGGATTCAAGGGCTTGTTGTGCTCTTATTAAGACAGTTCCCATAGCATGCATTGAGTATATAATAGAAAACAGATAGATCTAACTAAAACAGTACAATTCAGACACAGAACTCCTGAAAATTTCATGACATTGGACTTTGAAATCGCAACAAAATTATTCAATGTTTGGTGAAAACGTATAAATTCAAGGGCTTGTTGTGCTCCTATTAAGGCAGTTCCAATAGCATGCATTGAGTATAAAATAGAAAACAGATAGATCTAACGAAAACAGTACAATTTACACACAGAACTCCTGAAAATTACATGAAATTGAACTTTTAACTCTATACAAAATTATTTAATGTTTGGTGAAAATGTGTAGATTCAAGGGCTTGTTGTGCTCTTATTAAGACAGTTCCCATAGCATGCATTGAGTATATAATAGAAAACAGATAGATCTAACGAAAACAGTACAAATCAGACACAGAACTCCTGAAAATTACATGAAATTGGACTTGTAACTCGCTACAAAATTATTCAATGTTTGGTGAAAATGCGTAGATTCAAGGGCTTGTTGTGCTCTTTATTAAGACAGTTCCCATAGCATGCATTGAGTTTATAATAGAAAACAGATAGATCTAACGAAAACAGTACAAATCAGAAACAGAACTCCTGAAAATTACATGAAATTGGACTTGTAACTCGCTACAAAATTATTCAATGTTTTGTGAAAATGTATAGATTCAAGGGCTTGTTGTGCTCTTATTTAGAGAGTTTCAATAGCATGCATTGAGTATACAATAGAAAACAGATAGATCTAACGAAAACAGTACAATTCAGACACAGAGCTCCTGAAAATTACATGAAATTGGACTTTGAGCTCGCAACAAAATTATTCAATGTTTGGTGAAAATGTATAGATTCAAGAGCTTGTTGTGCTCAACACGCCCTTGAAAATGTGCAGATTCAAGGGCTTGTTGTGCTCTTATTAAGACAGTTCCCATAGCATGCATTGAGTATATAATAGAAAACAGATAGATCTAACGAAAACAGTACAAACCAGACACAGAACTCCTGAAAATTTCATGAAATCGAACTTTTAACTCTATACAAAATTATTTAATGTTTGGTGAAAATGTGTAGATTCAAGGGCTTGTTGTGCTCTTATTAAGACAGTTTTCATAGCACGCATTGAGTATATAATAGAAAACAGATAGATCTAACGAAAACAGTACAATATACACACTGAACTCCTGAAAATTTCATGAAATCGGACTTTGTAATCGAACCAAAATCTTGAAATGTAAGTTGAATTTATATGTTCATGTGCCTGTTATGTTCTTTTTAAAAAAGTTTTATAGCATGTATAAAATGTTCGATAAAAAACAATTAGATCTCACAAAAACATTACAATTATTCAGACACTGAACCACTTAAAAATTCTATGAATTCGGAATCAGATACATAACAAATCCTTTATTGCATAGTGCATTTGTATAGAATCAAATGACTGTAATACTCTTTTTATATAGTAGTTTACTGATATACTCAGTTTGCAACATTTTTTATGTATTATTCCTCTTCTTTTTGTTTTATATTTATGGGGTGCAGCACGGTCTCCACAGAAAACCAGCGCTACGGCATGATCTGCTCTACCATAGCACATGCTGAGTGGTGTCCGATTTTTTCAGTTTTTTCAGTAGTTTAAGGTTTATAATGTATTTTTATGTATTTTCTAACAAAATAAAATTTATTTGAATATTTATTTGAATTTCTTTTGAGTTCTGACGCTCATTATCGATTATACGATATAAAACAGTTAGATCTTAGGATTACAGCACAGTTCAGACACATACTAACTTAATTTTCTGAGACCACTGAATAATCTACGATCTTTATAAATCTCAATCTTTGCGTTACCCAAAGCCAACGACGTGGACGTGTTGAGATATGGCCTCGTTTTAATTTACAATTTAGTTCATTTCAATATTTTGCTATTCGTTGTTTTTAAATTTTTTACGAATTTTTGTATATTTTTGTTTTTGTTTTTTTGTGGTTTTTTGGGTTTTTTGTATTTTTTTGGGTTATCTTCATCTTTTATATTTTTTACAAACATTGAATAATTTTGTTGCGAACTCTAAGACCAATTTCATGAAATTTTCAGGAGTTCTTCGTCTTAATTGTACTGTTTTCGTTAGTTCTATCTGTTTTCTATTATATACTTAATGCATGCTATGCAAACTGTCTTAATAAGAGCACAACAAGCCCTTGAATCTATACATTTTCACAAAACATTGAATAATTTTGTAGCGAGTTAAAAGTTCGATTTCATGAAATTTTCAGGAGTTCTGCGTCTGAATTGTACTGTTTTCGTTAGGTCTATCTGTTTTCTATTACATTCTCAATGCATGCTATGGGAACTGTCTTAATAAGAGCACAACAAGCCCTTGAATCTATACATTTTCACCAAACATTGAATAATTTTGTTGCGAGTTACAAGTCCAATTTCATGTAATTTTCAGGAGTTCTGTATCTGAATTGTACTGTTTTCGTTAGATCTATCTGTTTTCTATTATATACTCAATGCATGCTATGGGAACTGTCTTAATAAGAGCACAACAAGCCCTTGAATCTATATACATTTTCACCAAAAATTGAATAATTTTGTAGCGAGTTAAAAGTTCAATTTCATGAAATTTTCAGGAGTTCTGCGTCTGAATTGTACTGTTTTCGTTAGATCTATCTGTTTTCTATTATATACTCAATGCGTGCTATGAAAACTGTCTTAATAAGAGCACAACAAGCCCTTGAATCTACACATTTTCACCAAACATTAAATAATTTTGTATAGAGTTAAAAGTTCGATTTCATGAAATTTTCAGGAGTTCTGTGTCTGGTTTGTACTGTTTTCGTTAGATCTATCTGTTTTCTATTATATACTCAATGCATGCTATGGGAACTGTCTTAATAAGAGCACAACAAGCCCTTGAATCTGCACATTTTCAAGGGCGTGTTGAGCACAACAAGCTCTTGAATCTATACATTTTCACCAAACATTGAATAATTTTGTTGCGAGCTCAAAGTCCAATTTCATGTAATTTTCAGGAGCTCTGTGTCTGAATTGTACTGTTTTCGTTAGATCTATCTGTTTTCTATTGTATACTCAATGCATGCTATTGAAACTCTCTAAATAAGAGCACAACAAGCCCTTGAATCTATACATTTTCACAAAACATTGAATAATTTTGTAGCGAGTTACAAGTCCAATTTCATGTAATTTTCAGGAGTTCTGTTTCTGATTTGTACTGTTTTCGTTAGATCTATCTGTTTTCTATTATAAACTCAATGCATGCTATTGGAACTGTCTAAATAAGAGCACAACAAGCCCTTGAATCTATACATTTTCACCAAACATTGAATAATTTTGTTGCGAGTTACAAGTCCAATTTCATGTAATTTTCAGGAGTTCTGTATCTGAATTGTACTGTTTTCGTTAGATCTATCTGTTTTCTATTATATACTCAATGCATGCTATGGGAACTGTCTTAATAAGAGCACAACAAGCCCTTGAATCTATATACATTTTCACCAAAAATTGAATAATTTTGTAGCGAGTTAAAAGTTCAATTTCATGAAATTTTCAGGAGTTCTGCGTCTGAATTGTACTGTTTTCGTTAGACCTATCTGTTTTCTATTATATACTCAATGCATGCTATTGGAACTGTCTTAGTAAGAGCACAACAAGCCCTTGAATTTATACATTTTCACCCAACATTGAATAATTTTGTTGCGAGTTCAAAGTCCAATTTCATGAAATTTTCAGGAGGTCTTTGTCTGAATTGTATTGTTTTCGTTAGATCTATCTGTTTTCTTATATATACTCAATGCATGCTATGGGAACTGTCTTAATAAGAGCACAACAAGCTCTTGAATCTATACATTTTCACCAAACATTGAATAATTTTGTTGCGAGTTAAAAGTTCGATTTCATGAAATTTTCAGGAGTTCTGCATCTGAATTGTACTGTTTTCGTTAGGTCTATCTGTTTTCTATTATATACTCAATGCATGCTATGGGAACTGCCTTAATAGGAGCATAACAAGCCCTTGAATCTATACATTTTCACAAAACATTGAATAATTTTGTAGCGAGTTACAAGTCCAATTTCATGTAATTTTCAGGAGTTCTGTATCTGAATTGTACTGTTTTCGTTATATCTATCTGTTTTCTATTATATACTTAATGCATGCTATGGGAACTGTCTTAATAAGAGCACAACAAGCCCTTGAATCTATATACATTTTCACCAAAAATTGAATAATTTTGTAGCGAGTTAAAAGTTCAATTTCATGAAATTTTCAGGAGTTCTGCTTCTGAATTGTACTGTTTTCGATAGGTCTATCTGTTTTCTATTATATACTCAATGTATGCTATGGGAACTGTCTTAATAAGAGCACAACAAGCCCTTGAATCTACGCATTTTCACCAAACATTAAATAATTTTGTTGCGAGCTCAAAGTCCAATTTCATGAAATTTTCAGGAGCTCTGTGTCTGAATTGTACTGTTTTCGTCAGGTCTATCTGTTTTCTATTATATACTCAATGCATGCTATGGGAACTGCCTTAATAAGAGCATAACAAGCCCTTGAATCTATACATATTCACAAAACATTGAATAATTTTGTAGCGAGTTACAAGTCCAATTTCATGTAATTTTCAGGAGTTCTGTGTGTAAATTGTACTGTTTTCGTTAGATCTATCTGTTTTCTATTATATACTCAATGCATGCTATTGGAACTGCCTTAATAGGAGCACAACAAGCCCTTTAATTTATACGTTTTCACCAAACATTGAATAATTTTGTTGCGATTTCAAAGTCCAATTTCATGAAATTTTCAGGAGTTCTGTGTCTGAATTGTAATGTTTTCGTTAGATCTATCTGTTCTCTATTATATACTCAATGCATGCTATGGGAACTGTCTTAATAAGAGCATAACAAGCCCTTGAATCTATACCTTTTCACAAAACATTGAATAATTTTGTAGCGAGTTACAAGTCCAATTTCATGTAATTTTCAGGAGTTCTGCGTCTGAATTGTACTGTTTTCGTTAGATTTATCTGTTTTCTATTATATACTCAATGCATGCTATGGGAACTGTCTTAATAAGAGCACAACAAGCCCTTGAATCTATACATTTTCACAAAACATTGAATAATTTTGTAGCGAGTTACAAGTCCAATTTCATGTAATTTTCAGGAGTTCTGTATCTGAATTGTACTGTTTTCGTTAGATCTATCTGTTTTATATTATATACTCAATGCATGCTATGGGAACTGTCTTAATAAGAGCACAACAACCCCTTGAATCTATACATTTTCACCAAACATTGAATAATTTTGTAGCGAGTTAAAAGTTCGATTTCATGAAATTTTCAAGAGTTCTGCGTCTGAATTGTACTGTTTTCGTTAGATCTATCTGTTTTCTATTATATACTCAATGCATGCTATGGGAACTGCCCTAATAGGAGCATAACAAGCCCTTGAATCTATACATTTTCACAAAACATTGAATAATTTTGTAGCGAGTTACAAGTCCAATTTCATGTAATTTTCAGGAGTTCTGCGTCTGAATTGTACTGTTTTCGTTAGATTTATCTGTTTTCTATTATATACTCAATACATGCTATGTGAACTGTCTTAATAAGAGCACAACAAGCCCTTGAATCTATACATTTTCACCAAACATTAAATAATTTTGTAGCGAGTTAAAAGTTCGATTTCATGAAAATTTCAGGAGTTCTGTGTTTGAATTGTATTTTTTTTTCTGTCAGATCTAACTGTTTTTTATTGTATTCTCCATGCATGCTATCAGAACTCCTCTCAAAGGAGCATTACAGCCCATTGAATCAATACATTTTCACCAAACATTTAAGGATTTTGTTACGATTTCATGAAATTTTCAGGAGTTTTGTCATATAAATATTTTTAATTCATAACTGTAGTTTTATATTCGCTTATCGCTCGTGGCAATGTATTCGTACTATGGTTTGAGCAGGTCTAAGGAACTTCGTGTCACGACTAACCCTAATAGAAAGTTACTT